>CM021105.1:660687642-661119147 GCA_007115665.2 Sequoiadendron giganteum | reverse complement strand
TAGTCTAGAGGAACTATTTGCACTCAAACAAAGAAAGGGGGAATCATTTGATTCCTTCCTATAATGTTGGTGATCCAAGGATAATAGAAGCAAGTGGGCCATGCCATAGGAGCAACATATTTTCACCATCATTTCTAATCTTGAGAAAACCTTGGCATTCCATCTAAAAATTTAGTGCATCACCATGTATGACTAATTGATCCCCAAGGCGCTCAACATCGAATGATCCCTTATTGCCAAAGGGGGGACACCCACGTATCCAGAACATCAAGACAACCACCCTTATACCAGCTATAATGAAAAACCTCACACATGGGTAAAAAACAAGAATGCCACCAATGATGGTGTGGTCGATGCCAAGGTCGTGATGAGTTCTCCAAAATAGAATTCCCAAACATATCATCAACTGTAAAACAACAATCGCAACAACATAGAGATGAATGTGGCATCACAACCACCTCCCAATAATTAAATCAACAATTTGAATAATCAAGGGGGACCACTTCTATGAAAAAAATATCCCCCCAAGAGAAATTTTACTGCTCTTGTGGAATCAGTCGAATCCATCATGAAGAAATTGGTAGACAAAAATATCATTAAAATCCCCACTTTTGATAAATATCAAGAGCCCATGGTGAAACCACCTTGGTACAATGAGAATTTCCTTTGTGATTACCATAAAATCAAGGGGCACAAAACAACTAATTGCATAAAATTAAAAAATGTCATCCAAGATCTCATCGATGACAAAATCATAAACATGGAACAACTAGTTAAGAATCAAGATCTAAAGATTTACATGAATCCAATGCCCAATAATAACCAAGGAAATAAAAAAGGGAAGCAAAAATATGACAATTTGAACCATGTGTATGAAGGAGTTGTTGCATGCCTTGAAAAATTGGTCACTATCGTTAGCATCAAGGGAGCCAAAGCTGATTGTGGAGTCACCACACGTGGCGACAAGGTCACCATTGTCAGGGCATCACAACCACCTAAGACATCTGACTCAAATAAGAAATCCATTACTAATGGATACAATGCCCTAGACCAAATAAAAAGAACCCCCATTTAGATCTCCATCATGGAGTTACTAAAAATTTCAACCACCCATAGGGAAATCATTGAGGAAGCATTGGCTTCATCTACCATCTTTACCAACCTTGATATGTAGCAATTCCAAGCTATGGTCAGAAACATTATCACCCCAAATCTCCTCTCATTTTATGATTAGGAATTCCCCACCTAGCCATCTCACAACTATACACTCCACCTTGAAGTCTCGGTTCACAAAAAAGGTCAAAAGGGTCTTGGTATCACAATCAGGGCTTACAACAATCAAGAAAGAGTGTCTCAGGGAACTATCCAACTCCCTATTCAAGTAGGGCCAACTATTATGGAAACCACCTGTTAGGTGCTTGACCTCAATCTACCTTATAACATCCTCCTGGGGTGCCCATGGATCCATGGGATGCAAGCAGTTGCATCGACCTTCCACCAATGCATTATGTTTTCATACCAAAATCAAGAGTTCACAATCTACACTGATCCTGAGCCCTTTAACTATTGCGAGAACCTAGAAGCCAAGTACTATAAAATCCCCCACATCCCAAAGAATGATGAAGGCCCCAACTCCATATATAGATCCATCCAACATAGCCTCCAATTCTGGGACAAAGACACCTACCGTCCCTAGCATATTTGACATCAAGCTTATAATCCAAGTTAATGGATATGGGGAATACAAAATGAAGAAGGGATCATTTGTGTTTAGCGAGTTACCTCAATATCCTAGATCCCATGGATAGCCACAACCCACTAACACAAAGCTCAAACCTTTAGAGCAGATCCCTCCCAATTCAAAAGTTGGGGTGATCTACGCCGAGAAGTGGTGGATGAGAGAGATGTATCTAGTCTCCTCTATCAAGATGAGAGACCTATACCAACCCTTCCTATGGATGATGCCAACATGGGTCTTTAATTAATGTTGGGCATGGGTTATAACAGGAATGAAAGCCTTGGAAAGAACAACAATGGTTGATTGGAACCTATCATTATGGAAAAGTGCATGAAGAATCTTGGCCTTGGATGTACCCCTCTGAGTGTAACCATACATGGTATAATTTCCTTGGTTAAAGTAGTTAGGAATCCCCCTCAACTATCGACAACCGCCCTCTAGATATGCATGTCCATAGGTTGAGTCATAGATAACTTTACCTTTGACATAATTGATGTGTGTAGTAGCAATGACGAGGATACCATAGCTAGATTACCCATGGTTTTTGAAGATTCCCCCATTCTCATGATCAACACCCTATCTTTTGAGTCGGACCATCGAAACCACGAAATAAACTTAGTCTATCCCCAACTCATCGATTACAACCAACGAGGACCACCGATTCTAGACACATTCAAAAATGATGAGGGCTCTCTCAGAATTCATGGGATTGTGGGATACGTTACCACATGGAGATCATAAAGCTAGGTTTGACATCATACTAGATACTCAAGCCTATTACGGGGAGATAATTGAATCCTTCAGTCACAAAAGTGAGAAATTGAGAATAATCTCAAGGTCTTTGAGTGAAAACCACACTATGGCACTCTTTGACCTAAAAATAGTAAAAAAAAAGGATGCATCTAATGGTGAAAACCTCTTTGAGGCATCGGAGGATGAAGGATTCAATCTTCCCCTCAGTGCCCTTTATTAAGAAAATTCAACAGTCTTGGTAGAATAGTGCAATCTAGTCAATCTAGGAATAGAGGAACTATCACACAGAACATTCTATGCTGAGTCACTTCCTGCAAAAGAACATGAACTCCTAGCTGCATTCCTAAAAGAAAGAAAGGTAAAATTTGCATGGACTTATGCTGACATGCCTAGGCTTGATCCAAGAGTCATAGTTCATCACCTAGTTGTATATCCTGAAGCGAAGCTTGTGAGACAAAAGTTGACAAAAATGCATCCCCAAATATCATTGCTTGTCAAAATGGAATTACAAAAGTTGCTAGATGAAGGGTTCATATGATCGATCAATTATCTAGAGTGGGTGTCAAACCTAGTACCTATTTCAAATCCCACTGGGGGCATCTGTATCTACACAGACTTCAAAGACTTAAAAAACGTGTGTCCCAAGGATGAATTTCCACTACCAAACATTGACAATGATAGTGGATATGACGACCAAACATGAGATGCTATTGCTAATGGATGGATTCTCAGGATATAATTAGATCATGATAGCAAAGGAAGACTAGCACAAGACAAAATTCACTTGTCTGTGGGGAACATACTATTGGAAGATGATGCCATTTGGGCTGAAGAATGCAAGAGCAACCTACTTGAGGGCTATGGCATTTATATTTCATGACATGATTCATAAGATGGTGGAAGATTATGTGGATGACATATTCACTAAATCAAGGAAAAGACGGGACCACATATTAGCTCTGAGCTCCATGTTTGATAGGTTGGAAGAGTACAAGGTCTGACTCAACCCAAAGAAGTGAGTCTTTAGAATGCAATCAGGCAGGCTCCTAGGGAATATCATGTCAATGAGAGGAATCGAGGTAGATCCCACCAAAGTCAACACAATCCTCAAAATGGAAGTACACAAGACATTGAAGCAGCTAAGAGGCCTACAAGGGAGACTCCACTCTATCCTCTAGTTCATAGCACAACTAGTAGACAAAAAAAATCCCATATTCTCATCTACTCCACAAGGGGGTAGCATACAAATGGGATAATAAATGTGACTAGACATTCAAAAAAATCAAGGAATACCTACTCACACCACCAGTTCTGATGTTGCCAATTCCATGAAATCCATTAATCTTATACATATCAGCAACAATGACAACCCTCAATGCTCTCTTAGCCCAACATGATGAAAACAAAAGGGAAAGGGCTATCTACTACATCAATAGGACCATGGTAGGAAATGAGATAAACTACACACTTATTGTGAAAGCCTATCTAGCAGTCGTGTTTGCAGCTCAAAAGTTCAGACATTACATGTTAGCATACTAGATCAAGCTCATTGCAAAAATAGACCCACTCAAATACCTACTTTCCAAAGAATATATCACAGGATAGATGATTAAGTGGGTTATTATCCTAATTGAGCATGACATTGAGTATGTTGAATGCAAGGCCATCAAAGGACAAGCAATCAAAGACCAACTAGTAGAGGCACCTATATATGCAAAAAATCCACTTGTCTCAGAGTTCCCCAATGAATCCATCTTCAACCTCAGCATAGAAAATCACTGGAAGATGTATTTCGATGGATCCTACACACAAAATGGGTCAGGAGTGGGAATCTTATTCATTACTCCACAAGGGGACTACATACCTAAATCCTATAAATTGTCATTCCCATGCACAAACAACATCGCATAGTATGAGGCTCTTGTCATAGGGCTGAGGATTGCAGTACAATGGAAGATTATGGCTCTTAAGGTATATAGAGACTCATAGCTCATAATCAACTAGGTAAACAATGAATTTCAAACAAAGGATGATAAACTGACTCCATACAAAAAGTTGGTGGAGAGCCTTAAGGAGTCATTCATTGATATTACAATTGAACAACTAACCAGAGAAAACAACAAAGTAGTGGACATAATGGTTACGATTGGATCACTCCTAGAGATCCCGCACAATGTCCCAAAAATAGGAATTACTCATAGAGAAACTTCTCGTACTAGCATTCAAGGTACCAGAGCTTGAATTCATGTGCAAAATCATTGGTCTTGGTGATCCCTAGTATCATGATATTCACACCTACTTGAGAATAGGAGTCCTTCCCACTGACATAACCCTGAACCTCAAAAGAGGTTTTGTCAAAAAGTCTTCATGTTTTGTCATCCTAGGAGATACCCTATACTATAGGATGATCGAAGGGACCCTATTATGTTGCCTAAACACCAAGGAAGCTCAGACTGCTTTAACCAAGGTACATAAAGGAATTTGTGGTTCACACTCGAGCGATATGAATTTGGCCAGGAAACTACTGAGGACCAGATACTATTAGCCTACTATGGAAATAGAAGAACATGACTATGTCAGAAGGTTTTTACAATGTCAACAGCATGGGGACCTCATCCATGCACCAGCTCAAGAGCTTCATCCAATTATCACACCTTGGCCCTTTTCACAATGGGGGTTTGATCTCATTGGTAAAATCACCCCCACCTCATTCAATGGCCATAAATTCATCATTACCACCACTGAGTACTTCATAAAGTGGGTCAAATCCATTCCTATGCCCTACAAAATAGGAAAGCAGATATCTAAGTTCATCTTGAACTACCCTATTTGTCGATACAGTGTCCCTCAAGCGATTATCTCAGATAATGGGACACCTTTCAAAAATTAGGATGTCCATGACCTTTGCCAAAAATTCAACATCCAACATCGCTTTTTCACTCTATATTATCCCCAAGGCAATGGCCAAGCAAAAGCCACCAATAAAACCATCCTAAAAATCCTTAAGAAAATAGTCAATGATGTCGGTCGTGACTAGCATATGCAGCTAAATCTCATCTTACAGGCCTATTTCACTAGCATCCACACACCATTAGGTGCCACCCCCTTCTGTCTGGTCTACGGATTAGAGGCCATCCTCCCTATTGAGATCGAGCTCCCGTCTTTGAGGATATCACTACAAAATCTTATTACAAATGAAGAATATCATGTATCATGACTCAATGAGCTAGAGAGCTAGAGTTACTGGATGAGCAGTGCATGGATGCCCTAAATTACTTGCAAGTCTATCAGAACCACCTCAAGTGCAACTACAATAATAAAATTAGGAGGCAAACCTTCCAAGTCCGCGAGCTAGTACTGAAGGAAAATCAGAAGAATGTGCCAAATCCAAATAGCAAGGGAAAATTTGAACCCAATTGGTTGGGACCCTTCATTATCAGTGTGAGCTATAAATTAGGAGCCTACTGACTATCAACACCCGAAGGGGAGCCTCTGTAGGAGCCCATAAAAAAATCCCATATCAAAAAGTATTATGCCTGATATTTTAAGGGTAAAACCAAAAATACAAAAAAAATAGACAATACCAAAATCCAAAAAAAATTAGAAAAAGGATTGAAAACAGTAAAGAAAAAAAATCATCCTCTAGTGAAAACCACTTCGGTGGCGCTTTGGGCAAGTACCTTGGTGAAAACCTGACAAATAGGTGTCTTGTGTAAATAAAGCACTCTCCATCCACCAGAATCTTCAGAGCTTTTTTTGCACGCTTACCATTCACCCATCACATTCCATTGATCCTTCCATCATCCATCCATGTCTATATCATAGCTTGATTCTATGTTCGTATGATGTTCCACCCTAGTACTACTTGGCATATTCCTAAGGTCAGTTTGTCCTACCTATATCGAAGTATTCTATCACATAACACTGGGGGCATGTTCCTATACCTACATTGGATTAGATTCATGTATATTCTTGTGATCTTCCTTAAAATAGAAAAATCCAAAAATAGTCATAAAATCCTTCAAAAAATACAAAAACATTCATAAAATCAAAAAAAATCCAAAACATCAAAAAATAAAAAATCCAAAAACATGTCAAAAATCCAAAAAGTCAAAAAGTGGAGTCATCTAGCCAAACTATGTCATCTCTGAGCTTGAACATATGAAAGGTTGATCTTTGATCATCCCCTGAGACACCCTAGGTCAGTCCTTTAGGCATCTATCACAATAAAATGGGAATCCATTTGTCCATCTATCTCATCAGTAATTGAGTCTGTGTCAGTCAAACTACGTGGTCTCTGCATATATAATGCAAGCAAGGCTAATCTGTTGATCAACTCCCGAGACCCCCAGGATAGGCCTTTAAGTTAGTTTCTTAGTCAAAATTATAAAAAATCCAGTTTTTTTTTTAAACCCGAAAAAATCAAAACAACCTCAAAACATTTCAAAACATCAAAAACATCCAAAAATTTAAAAAATACAAAATGGTGCATCTATCCCATCTCGCTTTCACCCACAATAATAAGTCAATCATCCTTTGGTAAGTCAGTCAGAAGCAAGTCTAGCAGGTTCTAAAGTGAAAGCTAAATCGTCAAAGTCTCAAGTCTAGGTCAGTAAGTCAATAAGTTAATCAAATCAGAATATCAATAGCTTATCATCTAGTCAATCTCATCATCACCTGATCACAACATTTCCTAGGATGCATCCTTCCTACAATGGACATCAACATCAGGCATCACTGTAGTTTAGTCTTGGCTAGTGGTATGAAGAACATTTGCTTGCTTGTTTACTTTATCTTAGTATTTTTGACTTATCTTGTTTTGATCTCATTCCAATGACCTCTCGATGATGCCTAATCAAAACGGTTTAGAGAGAAAGGAATGGGGTGACGATCATTATCTTTTTTTCAGTTGTTCTTGTTGGGTATTCTTGTAAAATAACTTCATCATGCGTGCTTTGTTTGGCTTGTAGGGAAGGTGTTTTAAATGTCTTGTTGACCACATAGGAAGGCTTGATTTTCTATGTTTTGGTATGAGATGTTTAGAATATCTGAATTACATCCTAAATAATGTTTCTAATGTCAAGTGTAAACAGGAGTAATCCTATCCGATTGTTGATTCAAAGTCCATCACACTAGGTACAACACCATCTTGGTTCTTAATACCTTGATGCATTGTACCTATGTGTATTATCAAACATAAAGTAAATGGCCCTTTTAAAATTCCCAATTCTTGATATCATCATCATTAATAAGGTAAGCTTGTTGGATCTTCTTTCTTCTATCTTCTTTCCATACTAACATGGTACCATGACAACTACTTAAAAAACATTTCATCAATTCAACCACCCTGCATCCACCAATCATTAGCCTAATGCATATCATATAGGAAACATAGATGCATTGAATTTCATCATTAATATAGACTTGTTACTATTATTTGCATTTCATTATATTATTATCAATTCATCCATTACATAATCACATATCAAATCACTTCATTATGTATCCATATTCACATTACATCGTAAATAACCTCATTATAGATAATAATCATTTACATTTCATGTCATTATCATTTCATTATTATCATATTGCCATCATCTCATAAATAATCTCACATCATCTCATAATCATGTGCATTACATCATTTATGACATTACATTTTGTACCATTATTGCATATTAACATTGGCATCTCATAGGCCATCTCGCATCATACATAACCATTTTGTATCAACGCATTGCATTCATTATCGCAGGCATTAGCAAATCATCCATTACATAAATCACATATCATATCATCACACATTATAAGTCACTATTGTAACTGTAGATTAAAATAGATGTATCTTTCGAATGATGAGATGGATAATCTGCAACTAGAATAACAAAGTTAATACTAATCTGAATAATAATCTAAAATCAAACAACAAAGAACGAGGAAATAAACTAAACAAAACTAAACAATTTAATGGAAAGCTCTCACCGCATATGCATTCACCCCTTCGAATTATCTTGATTATTCTTCTCCATTTTGCCTTTTCAGTATTCTTGCCCTCATATTTATGTGTTTGAATGCAAGTATAACTTTGTCGAGTGTCTAAGTAAAATATCGAAGATAAGTTTCTTCTCAAAAGTGTATGATTTTGGGAGGAGGAATAATGATAATGACAAGCCATTTTATAGATTTTGGGTTTTCAAATGATCGGCTTAGATTGAAAGAGAGATCGACAAATGAGATTGATGAACGCCATGTGATATGAGTTTTGTCTCTGATAGAACGTGAGTTAGAACATGAGTTCAAGAAAAACTGAAGATAGAGACTAAGTCAGAACGTGAGTTAGAACTCGAGTTCAGGATCCTAATCTTTAAAAATAGAATAAATAGACTTTGTATGCAAAAGACAAAGATAGAACTTGAAGACTAATGCATTCGAATACAAATAGGAGTTAGAACTAGTTAATCGACTAGTTGTGATGGAGAGTCTTCTCGCAGAGATAAACAGGTGTTGAATTCGGAGATAACTGGAGAACTAAAAATAGATCTCGAGTTAGAAGGTAAGTGAATGACTTAGATAACTGAATGATAGAGGAATGTGACATAAATATTTAGAATATGAATTAAATGTTAATTTTATTCAACATTCAAAAATAAGAGACTTTGATTAAATAGATAAAGTAATTTATTTAATTTGACTGTTTGAAAAGGATAATATAAATAATTAAATAATAAATATTTAATTATAGATAAAGGGGGTGAAATGAATAATTAAATAAAGATATTTAATCATAGTTGGAAAAGTATGATAAAGGGGGTAATTAAATAATAAATTATTTAATTGATAGATAAAAGGGGAAGAATTAATTAGTTTGCAACATAATTAAATAAATATGATTTATTTAATTAATCAAGTTGAATAAGGTTAATAATGAATTAATGAATTAATTAAAAAAGGATATTTAATTAATAGAGGAAATATGTGTTGAAAAGGTTAATTAAATAATTAACATTATTTAATCAAGACCACAGACTATAGAAAATTATGTCGAATATGTACTCGCAGGCCTAGACCAATTTTCGGTATCTACAACTATATTATCATATCATTAGGAATCATTACTCATCATCCAACATTATTTCATAATGTGACATTGCCTTCATTATAAGAATCATTGCATTACATCATTACATATTACCATTGCATATCATATATTATAAATACCATTCATCATCTCACATTGTTACATTCATATTGCATTAGATTAAAGCATCACATTTTCATATCATATATCATCCATAAATACATGAGAAAAGAAAAATATATATATTACACTTGCATATCACTGCATACATTTCATAATCATAGTACATCACATAATCTACTTAAGACATAATGTAGAAAACCATTTGCATATCATGATTGAATCCATACATCATCACCATAAAATGCATAGAAAATATACAAAAATAAATGCATCACATCATTGCATAGAAAAATACATCATAAAATAGATGCATCTCATAAGATAAATCACAAACATATCATAGGACATAGGAAATTAAATGCATAAGTAAAGTAGGTCATCTCATATATATATATATATATATATAAAATGAGTAACTGTCATAGTACAAAGATCGGGATCGAGTGTGTATAAATCAAAATATATGATACAATCGAGGCAATAAAAAATTGGAGCCCATGAATCAAAAATGAATACTGTCTCTGATCAAAATGGGAAACTAGCCCTACTGGTTGCTACCCTCTCCTGCATGCCTCTCACCATGGTCCTCGGGTGGCCTCATCCCTATCTATTGGGAATACTCTGGCACCTAAGGTGTTGCTGGTACCTCCTACCTGTAGTGAAGCCTGTAATGCTCAACCTCTCTCTCAGCCTCTTGATATGCTCTTATGGACAATGTCCTACCCTGCGATGTGGAGGTCGTGCTCTCAAGTTGTCATCTTTGGCCAATATCTTGGTCTCTCTCATACCTCACCTGGTCTCTCTCAGTAGTTAGTGCCTACACTTGGGTCTGCAAACCTTGCACCTGTGCCTACAAGTGATGAATCAGGGCATCTTGGTGGTCTAGTTGCGCTCAGGGTGGTGATGGTGGCTGCTGCTATGGGACCTCTCTCTCCCCATCACTAGGCTGATCCCAGTGTGGTGTTTGATGTGGTTACACCTGAGGTGGTTTCTAATGTAGCCGCACTTGGGGTGGTGTCTAATGTGGTTGGTGTGGAGGTGTCCCACCTCCTCCCCTATCCCCATCCCCCCATACCCTCTACCTCCCTATCCCCACCCTCAGATGATTGATCTGCCCCTAGGCCTCCATCGTGTGGGTATTGCACCTAGATTTTTCAATCTAAGGGGTGGTCTGAACCAATATATGTAGGCCTATGTGACCCCCACATCCCCTTGTCCCTGATTGTATGGCCATGGTCTGGCCACCAGCTGCTTGAATAATGAAACTACCTCATCTATTGGGATGGGTCTTCCCCATGTAGTCTCCCTCGTAGTACAAGAAAAGATGGCCACACACTGGTCATCGGGATGGTCCTGTGTATCTCCAAACTATTTGTCTACTTGGTCCATCAGGTATCTCTCTATAATGGTGTGCTCTCCACCTTGCATCAATCTATCCTACTGAGCAAAAAATATCTATTGAACATCATCAAACCATGGACCCATGCCAAGTCAGGGCCTTCAGGTAATTCTGTCATCTTGTCAATAACCCTCCACAAATGGGCGATACCACTTGCCCGTATTTGAGTAAAAGTGACATGAGCCCCTCCATAGTGCTAGACAATCGGATCATCCAGCTCTAGGGTGACCACTGTGACCTATAGGCGAAGCACTACAATGTGCTCCCAAGCCAAGACATGCAACAATGTAATACCAACCCCAATGGCCCCACTGTCTAAATATGTGAACTCATGTAAGTATCTATAAAGTGAGGCCAACATCATTGGCCCCCATGCAAGGCATTCTCTATGGAAGAGCATCCGCTCGCATGCTAGCCTCCACACTGGACTGAAGTATCGGCCCCACCAATCTGGTGCCACAAGTCTTGATATGATAAATGCTACAATGAATCTAAAAGTGGGCACTACACCCGTATATCACTCAAGGTTGATCTGTCCCTCAGAGAAAATAATCTCATTGAGCTCCATGACCTCGAAGTAGGCACCCCTCCTAGCATCCACATCATAGATAACCCTCTCTCCATGGATGGGCAATCGCAAAATGTGCCAGACATCCTCCAGAGTGACTGTGGCCTCACCGGTGGGCAAGTGAAATGAGGATGTCTCACTATGCCATATCTCTGCTAGGGCTATCATCATCCCTAGGTGTGTTTGAATGGGATGGGCATAATCTATATACCAAAGTACGATCGCCCCAAGGTGCTCCTAGAGAAACTCATGTAACTCGTCTAATCTGCTAAGAATTAGGCATCTATGCTCCTGAGAATATAATATCCAAAGGTTCTCCTACACAAGAAAAGCCACAATGTTAGGTTTCAAAAAAAAAATTCAGATCCCACCCTGAGTTTTCACAATTCAAACAACATATGCGACTTTGTTTGTAATTGCGATGCAGTTTGCAAATTCCAAATTGTGTTGTGGCAACACAGTTTGATCATGCCCCCAAACTCTAAATTCCAAAATGGCTCATGGTGGCGCACTTCTCATATGCGCTTGACTTTGGACCAAACCCTAGTTTGCTAAACTAGCTCACGACTGTGCTCTTCACACATGCGATGCACTTTGAGGCTGTGCAACACTAATTTTGCATTTTTAGCTGCGCTATATAGTGCCACTTGACTCAAATTTTACTTTTACCCTATTTATTGCACGTAAAAAATTGAAATGAAATGTGGAGGAAGGAGTGGATACCATTGGTTTTGCGCTGACTGGTTGTTGGTGCACTCGTACTTGCTCTGACACGTGTCGTGGAAGCAATCTTTGCACCATCTCGATCAAAGCTTAGAGCTCAAAATACAAAGTTCTCTAAAGGCTGTGTGAAAATGATGAGGGTGCAACCTGAGACACAGAAAAATCACACAGAAAACCAGAGAATATTATTATTCAAAGCAATGAAATTCTTACATGTAGAGGACCTCAAATCCTCGAGTTCTGCAATACATGCAAATTACAGAAAGAAACTACAAAAATTCCCTTATTCGTAGCATGCGATCTTCTTCCCCCAAAAACTACCCACAAAAATCAAAAACTACCCCATAAATAGCCCCATTCTTCGTTTGGAGCCAAAAACATTCTAATTATGCACAAACTTTTGGAAGCCCTAACTTAAGATCTAACTGTCGGATCTTCAATCATAATACCTTTTCGAAAAGGTTTTGCGAAAATGAAGTGCTCAAAGGTGGGGCCTAAAGGCTAACCACTTTCGTTTTCCACCAATTTTCGGGCCCATCCGGAGCCTTTAAGTCCCTCAAAATTAGCTTCAAAGATTTTGTAGGGCAAAAAGCAGAAACTGAAACTTGAATAACTTTTGAACCGGGAATGATCTTAACATGATTGTTTCACCAAAGTGTTTATTATTCCATCCTGAAGCTTCCCTTAAATTTTTGTCTCCTCACACCTTCAAATTTATACCTGCTAAAAATAGCAGTTGAACAGAAAAAGCAGAAAAGCAGTTCTGAAAGTTGGGAATTCTTCTTCGATGAAAAGGGTATCCAAAAATGCAACAACATCTACAAAAATCTAAATGAAAGTAAAATATATTTTTGGGTGATGTGGGATTGCCCTTACACCACTGGATGCTCCTGCATCAGAAAATGACCACTTGGGGTCTATTTAAGCCTAAAAATTAGGGTTTTTTGACCTAATTTATCCGTTTAGCTAGGGTTCTGGACCTTCGAACTTGTTTTCGCCCAACCGAGGGCCATTTTACATCATTTTTGGCATTTTGAAACTTTTTTTGGTATCCTGGACCATTTTGGACCTATCGGGTAGCTTGTATTTTTTTTTTTCCGCGAGATCACCCAAAAATCCAAAGTTTAGTCTGATCCCTCAAGGGGGCAATATGCCAGCATAATCCTTCTCGTTGGGGCAGTAGTGGGGCATTTGAAAAAATGATTTTAAAAAAAAATTTGATCACAACCATTTATTCTTTGAACCAATGTAACAAGTGCATTGCTTCAAAGAGGGGAAAAATGTAGACACAAAAAATATACAATTGATCCTACACATCTGATCCTAGTCTTACTAACATTGTTTCTTCCTAAATCATCCCCTTTATTAATTAATTTAATTGAATAATCTTTATTTGATTAAAATCATCATATTTCCTCCCTTAATTAAATCAATCAAATTTATCTGATTAAGCCATTCTCCTCTATTAATTAAATAAATCATTTTATTTAATTAATCCTATAGTCTCTCTTTTAATTAAATAATTCACTTTATTTAAATAAATCTCTAAAGTCATCCGTTTAAATTAAATAAATTAATCTTTATTTTATTTAATCTAACATCACCCTCTTTAATTAAATAAATCAATCTTCATTTAATTAAATCTAAAATCATTATTCCTCTCAACTTTGATTTATTTAAATCTTAAAATCTAAGTCAAAATTGTCAAATCACCTAATTTCTACTTAATTTGATCAAATCATGATTAAATCTAATCCTAATCACTTCAATCCTCTAGATTTTGCAACTTGCACCAATAAATCAATTTAATTGATTTATTAATTCATCTATTTTCCCTCAACTTGGCATCAAAAGGGAATATTCTTCAAATTTGAAAATCCCTCCAAAAGGGAATGAGTACATCCAAAAAGGCATTAAAGGCCTCTTACATGTCCTTTGCTTTGAGCCAAGTGGTATTTACTCCATTTTCCTCTCCCTCCAACTTGTCATTTCACTATTTTCAAATTCCACCTAATTGCATTTATTTGCACATTCATCAAAATGTGGTCATTCCTCCTCCAATCACATGTGGACAAGTGGCCTCCTCTTATTGGTTGGTCTTTTATCCCACATTCATCCATTTTGTTTATTCTCCCATCCTTCGAATCTATAAATATAAGGCTTCTCCTATTGAATTAATCATCCACAATTCATACAAGCTTACTATAGTTAATTTCATTTGCAGCTTCATCCATTTTCATGATAGTTTCATAGCTTTATCAAGGTTTTTCTAAATTTGCATCAAGGAATCAAGAATCATCATCAAAGTTCATAAAATCACATAAAGGAGTTGGGAAAGGGCCATTTCCTACACATAAATGACACCAATTCCCCCATAGGATTGAAATTTTTCTCATTAGAAAAGGATTTGATTACTTTCATTGTGTTGTTCTTCATTTATTTTCCTATTTTGATGTTTCAATCTAATTTCATGGGGAATGTTGCTTCTATCTTGCATTTGGATCTAATATTGTGTTTGTTCTTTGTGTTTGTACAGGTATAGAAAATCCATTGACAGTAGGTGTGAAATATAATGAACCCCAATCATCATCCAATAGTTTTGTGATCATCGAAATTCTCTTTTCTTCTTCTTATTGCATTGGTTCTACCTTTGAGGTGGGTATTAATTTTTTCAAAATAATTTTCAATCCTATTTCAGTTTACAAACAACTTTCTAGTTGTGGGCCAAATTTTATTGTACGCACCTTGTTTTTATGTGTATTTCATTAGCCGATAAAGCTTTGAGGGGACTCCAATTCATTTCATGAATCCATGGTCTACCCAAGATAATATTATATGATAGTCCTTAGGGCATGACATGGATAGGAGTTTGCAATGTAACCCTACCAACCTTTATAGGTAATGTTATCACACCAAGTAGTTTCTTTCCTACATTATCAAATGTACAAATAGATAAAGAATCTTTTGAATTTTTTTCTTGTCCACTCCAATTTTATCTAAAAGTCTTACACTACAAACATTTAGCATCGGGGCTTGTGTAAAAAGATGGGGGGCCAAATTGTGGCCAAAATTTATAAAAAGTTCTAATAGGCTATAATGCGAGCATGTTATAATGTGAGCACATTATAACATGATTGCATTATGACATGCTTGTGTTATGGCTTGGTGTGCCGAGCCTAAGGCTTGACCACATCAAGCCTATTTAACACTCGCGTTATGAGCTATTATAAAAAAAAAAAACCAAATCGAATTCATTTGTATCCTGACCGTTTTTTCTGTAGCTCGCATCCAAAAACCATTATCTTGCATGCTCATGTTTTGGGAGGAGTTAATATTTCAATTTTTTCATCAATTTTTTGCTATTTCATTTCCAAGATGTCACCACATCGACGAGGAGGTCGAATAGGTAAGGATTGTTTGTTTTTTGTTGTGAATTTGTTAGTTTTAGGTTGTTTTTGATATTCGTTTGTTAAATTTGTAGGAAATCTTAATGATCTTGGAAACCCTCTTCAAAACCCTCTAGAAAATCCTCAACAACCATCACAACAACAACATGAAAAAAATCCTCAAGTTCAAAAACCACAACAACAATCTCCTCCACCAATCCCTCAAAATCCTCTTGGAACTCAACAAAATTTAATGGGGGTAGTTGAAAATGAAAAACAAATTGAGGATTTAATCACGAGGTTGAAAGATCTAGTAGGTTCAACCATGGAGAGAAGAATACTTGCAAATTCAATTGAAGAATTGTTAAAACATGTAGATGCAATCAACAAAAAATTAAGTGGTTGGAAAGATAGGAGGCGGGCGGGTAAGAATTTTTACCAAGATAAATTATCATATAAAGATTTAAAAGATCAAAAAATTACAAAATTAGATTTGTGCTCATTATTCACCAACCCACACACAAATCAAAATCTTAACCGCAATACGTAGAGGTTTTCTATCCTTTGGTGCCACCACCAATGGGTCAAAAACATTTTTTGGGATATGTGGTACATGGTTTTTGATTACCCACCATGCAACAATTGCAGAGTCTCACAATATTTCCCAAGAAAAATATATTGTAAGTTCATTTTGAACAAAATCATGAATTATTTTGATATGAGATACTTCCAGGGGAGAGGTGGGGGGTTGACTCAAGATAGACCCTATGCATGATAGGATCCTAGGAAAAAAGTGAGACTAGCTCTCGCCAGGTCAGATCATGAGCACATTGTTATCCCTTCCATCGTGAAGGAGAATGTCGAGGTAGAAAATTTTTAGGCTATCACCTCTTTGACCCAGAGTGTCATCCAACATACTGGTCCTATACTACAATGCCATCAAGTGGAGTCTTTGAGTTGTGGGCTTCCACCCCATTCATGTAAGGCTTGTGGGGTGACTTTTTCATATGATCCCATCGACACTCAAGAAGCTACTACACATGATATGTCTGAAGCTATGGAGATTGTGAGGGTAGTTGGCATTTTGAATGAGGCTTTTGGCATCGATACTTAGGTAAATGTTAGCATGTTCATTGAATTTAATTTCTTAAATTTCAATTTTGAAATTCAAGATTAACTAATTTAGTTTTATGATTTTAATAAAATTTCAGGGCCATAATGTTGATACTGGATACAGCGGCCTTGCACCTACTTATTACTCCACTGCATCTACCGTTGATGTATATAACTAGTAAAAAATTATAAAATTTATTACATTTTAATAGCATTTTTATAGGAATGGTATTCTAATATGTGATTTTAGATGTTGAATAGGCTAATATTGGAGGTTTCATGGGAACACCTCACAGTGCTAGTGGAGTTTGACAAACTTACATGAAGGTAATAGAATAAAGAGTTTAAATAATCAATTGTACTTAATAGATTTGTGTAGTTTATATTCATATCATTGATTACATTGCATTGCACATCTTTCAAACTCAAACCATTACTTCACATTCCATAACTAATAACTAGATGTTGATAGATGAAAAAAAATCAACTATAATATAGTTGTTTAGAAAGTCAACATAAGTAGTGATGCAATTACTTCACATAGCATAAGTAATAACTAGGAGCAATTGCAAATTGCATTTACTTGTCATGGCATTCCATGAGACCACCTTTTACTGAGGCATCTTTACAAACAGTTCACTGCCTTGTCTATGCTATGGATGCTTGGAAGAAATATATGAAAGAATAATAGTAAGCAATAACATAGACAAAGAAATGAGTTGTTTATAAAAATTCCTCAAAGAAATGTGGTCTCATGGTGATATGTACATCAACATGAGACCAAATTTATTTGAGGTATTTTTTAAAACAACTCACAACCTTTTCTATGCTACCAAATTTTCCATACATGTCTACCAAATCATTTTATCAAAAAAGGTGCTTTCCAACAAACTATGGATGCTTGGAAAAAATATATCAAAGCATAATAGTAAGCAATAGCATAGAAAAGATAGTGAGTAGTTTTAAAAAATGCCTCGAAGAAATGTGGTCTCATGGTGGAGTACCATTCCATCACCATGAGACCACATTTCCTTGAGGAATTTTTTCAAATAGCTCACCACCTTTTCTATGCTACCACATTTTCCATACACGTCTATGAAAGAATTTAATCAATCTACTCACTTCCTAAATGTTATGGCTAAAAGCCTAAATTAGGTGCTTTCCAACAAACTATGGATGCTTGGAAAAAATATATCAAAGAATAATAGTAAGCAATAAATAGACAAGGTAGTGCGTAGTTTGAAAAAATTCCTCGAAGAAATGTGGTCTCATGGTGATGGAATGCCATTCCATCACCATGAGACCACATTTTTAAAGGTATTTTTTCAAACAACTCATTGCATTTTCTATGCTACCACATTTTCCATACATGTCTACCAAAGAATTTTATCAAACTACTTGAACTTCCTTGCTGCTATGGCTAAAAGCCTAAAAAGGTGCTTTCCAACAAAATATGGATGCTTGGAAAAAATCTATCAAAGCATAATAGTAAGCAATAGCATAGACAAGGCAATGAGTAGTTTGAAAAAATTCCTCAAAGAAATGAAGTCTCATGGTGAAAGAATGCCATTTCTATATATTAATGTCTTTACTTATTATTGTAACATATACAACCTGACTAGGAACAAAACCCTAGGAGGAGTAGCAGGAACACTCCTTGACCTTAGAAAAAACAAGTGAGATTTATCACCATCCAATCAACAAGAAAAGGGAAATAATTTGTTTCCAAGGCATGGAGAGAAATGACTTTTGATTCCAGAGCCCTTTGTTGTATGCCTATATGGAATTTTTGTACATATTTTGTAGTGAATATATTTGACATTGTATGCCTATATGACATTCTCATAAGCCTATATGGCTATTTTTTTATATATTTTATACTTATATAGGCATATATTAATGTATTCCTACATGGCTATTTGGTTAATACAAATCTTTTTTTATCGATGGTGTCCATATTTGTATTATAAATCCACGATTCAATAGCTATAAGTTATGTGTATTCAAGTGTATAATTTACAAATTACATGTATACTTTGTGGCTTACGTGTATTCCAATGTATACTTTGAAACTTACATGTTTTCATGCTATACCTTGTATTCATGCATATACTTTGTATTAATTTGTGTATACTATGTATTCGTGTGTATACTTCAAGGCTTATGTGTATTTGAGTATTGTGCTTCCTTTATTCACATGTATGCTTGAATTATTCATGTGTATACTTATTAATTGGTTACCCTTAGCATTGATCATTGTTGTCCTTCATGGTTTGTCTTGAATATTTATTGAATGATGCTAAACAACTTCAATATTTCTAGGAATATTAGTAGAGTTACAAATTACAAAATTGCACAAATTGAAAAGAAAAGATTAACTATAAATAATGCACTGATTATTAACTTGATAATTGATAAATAACGAGTATAATATATCAAGAGACAAGTCTTCTAGAATGGTAACTGCCAACTAGAAAATAGGAAAAGCATTCTCAATACTTTGAAAGCAATAATCCACCCAAAATTGAAATGGGGGATAAGGAAAATGAACCCACATAGGAATAAATGAATAAAGAACAGTTCAACCTTAATAGCTTGGTGAAACCATTTCCAAACTTAGAAGATCTGAAACATAAAGAAGAATTATGATCTATATAATATCGAGTTGGTTGAATGTAGCTCAAAGTGATTCAACATGTTTGGGTGTGAAGGAGGACCATGCATAGCATAAATGTATCCATCCAGATGCATTGGAATAGTTTGTTTGGTCACACAAGCTACAAAATGAAAGTTACACCACTTTGCAACTTTACACTACTTGCATTTGACACTTTTTCCATCAAGTAAAAACTAGACACCACAAGAAAATGACTTCGAGATAACAAAATTTGAGAGAGTTTATTGTAGAGGTCCCCAACACAATCCTATAGGCTTAGATGGAGAGTTTGTAAGCATCATGGTTTCTGAGTAATAGCCCGTCAAAGATTGCTACCCTTTTTCACTTAGGACCCTTAAGGGATCGAGCCGGTTGAACGTAGCTTGGAGTGATTCAACATGTTTGGGTGTGAAAGAGGACCATGCCTAGCATAAAAGTACCCATACAAACACATTGCAACAATCTTCTTGGTCACATGAGTTGCAGAATGAAAGTTGCACCACTTTGCAACTTTACACTACTTGCATTTGACACTTTTTCCATCAAGTTAAAATTGGATACCATGAGAAAAAAAATCCGAGATAACAAAAAATGAGATAAATTATTGTAGAGAGACCCAAAAAAATCCTATAGGTTTAAACAAAGAGTTCATAAGCATCACTTTTTCTGAGTAATAGCCCATCAAAGATTTCTGCCCTTTTGCACTTTGGGCCCTTAACGGATCCAACCAGTTGAACATAGCTCAGACCGATTCAATGTGTTTGGCTACAAAATAGGACCATGCATAGTGTAAAATTACCCATCCAGATGTGTTGGAATAGCCTATTTGGTCACATGAGTTGTAGATCGAAAGTTGCACCACTTTGCAACTTTACACTACTTGCATTTGACACTTTTTCCATCAAGTGAAAATTGGACACCACGAGAAAATGACTCCGAGATTAAAAACCGAGAGATATTATTGTAGATGGGCCCAACGTGATCCTATAGGCTCAGACAAAAAGTTCGTAAGCATCGTAGTTTCTGAGAAATAGCCCATCAAATATTGCTACCCTTTTGCACTTTAGACCCTTAAGGGATTCAGCCAGTTGAACATAGCTTAGAGTGATTTGACATGTTTGGGTGTGAAAGAGGACCATGTCTAGCATAATTGTACCCATCCAAATGTGTTGGAACAGTCTATTTAGTCACACGAATTGTAGATCGAAAGTTGTGCCACTTTGCAACTTTACACTACTTGCATTTGACACTTTTTCCATCAAGTGAAAACTGGACACCATGGGAAAATGACTCTGAAATAGAAAAAAATAAGAGAGTTTATTGTAGAGGGGCCCAACTTAATCCCATAAGCTCATATGAAGAGTTTGTAAGAATCAAAATTTTTGATTAATAGCCCATCAAAGATTGCTAGCCTTTTGCACTTTGGACCCTTAAGGGATCCAACCAGTTGAACGTAGCTCAGAGTGATTCAACATGTTTGGGTGTGAAATAGGACTATTCCTAATGTAAAAATACCCATTCTAATGCGTTGGAATAGTTTGTTTGTTCACACAAGTTGTAGAACAAAAGTTGCACCACTTTGCAACTTTACACTGCTTGTAATTGACACTTTTTTCATCAAGTCGAAATTGGACACCATAGAAAAATGACTCCAAAATAACAAAAAATGAGATAGGTTATCATAGAGGTTCCCTACATGATCCTAATCCCTCAACCCTATACCATCAACCCTCCACCCTAAACCCTAAAGCCTCAACTCTCAACACTTAAACCTTAAACCCTAAACCCTCAACCCTAATCCCTGAAACCCTATACCCTCTCTCTCTCTCAAGTCTCTCCCTCCTACCCCCTCTCTCTCTCTCAAGTCTATCTCTCTCACTCAATCACTCCTATCTCTCTCCCCTCTACCCTCTACCCTCAACCCTTAAATCCTAAACCCTAAACCCTCAACCCTCAACACTTAAACCCTAATCCCTCAACCCATATATCCTCTCTCTCTCAAGTCTCTCCCTTCTACCCCCTCTCCTCTTCTCAATTCTATCTCTCTCACTCACTCAATCCTTCTATCTCTCTCCCCTCTACCCTCTACCCTTAACCCTTAACCCTTAAACCATCTACCCTCCATCTCTCTCCCTCTCTCTCTCAAGACTCTCCCTCCTACCTCCTCTCCATCTCTCAAATCTCTCTCTCTCACTCCTTCTATCTCTCTCCCCTCTACCCTTAACCCTCTACCCTTAACCCTAATCCCTCAACCCTATACCCTCAACCCTCTACCCTAAACCCTCAACCCTCAAACTTTAAACCCTAAACCCTCAATCTTCAACACTTATACCATCTCTCTCTCAAGTATCTCCCTCCTACCCGCTCTCCCTCTCTCAAGTCTATCTCTCTTCCCTCTACCCTTAACCCTAAACCCTAAACCCTTAAACCTATAACCTCTATCTCTCTCCCACTCCATCCCTCTCTCTCTCTCTCACTCAATCCCTATATCTCTATCCCCTCTACCCTCTATCCCACTCACTCCCTCTCTCTCTATACCCTCTATCCCATTCAACCCAATACCCTAAACCCCCAACCCTCAACGCTCAACCCTTAAAACCTAAACCGTTAAACCCTCTACCCTCAACCCTTAAACCCTAATCCCTCAACCCCTATAACCTCTACCCTATACAATGGACCCTGAACCCTAATCCCTCAACCCTATACCCTGAAACCTCTACCCTAAACCCTAACCCCTCAACCCTCAACCCTTAAACCCTAGACTCTAAATCCTTAACCCTAAACCCTAATCCCTCAACCCCTTTACCATCTACCCTATACAATAGACCCTCAACCCTAATCCCTCAATCCTATACCCTCAACCCTCAACCCTCAACCCTTAAACCCTTAAACCCTCTACCCTCTACCCTCTACCCTCTACCCTATACATTAAACCCTCAACCCTCAATTCTCAACCCTCAACCCTTAATCCCTCAATCATCAACCCATATACACTCTACCCTATACATTGGAACCTCAACCCTAATCCTTCAACCATGTACCATCAAACCTATACCCTAAACCCTCTACCCTCAACCCTATACCCTCAACCCTATACCCTAAACCATCAACCATCAACCCTATAGGTCATCAACCCTATACCCTCAATTCTCAACCCTCTACCCTATACATTGGATCCTCAACCCTCATTATATCTTTGTCCCTCCCTCTTGTTCTCTCCTTCTCTCTATCTCACTTATCCATTCATCTATCCCTTCATCCATCCCTCCCTCTCTACCCTAATCCCTAAATTGTATACCCTCAACCCTAAACCCTTAACCATCAACCCTTAAACCCTCAACCCTCTACCCTCAACCCAATACTGTCTACCCTTAAACCCTTAAACCAAAGTAAAATCTCTACCCTAATCCCTCAATCCTCAACCCTTAATCCCTCAACCCTCAACCCTCAACCCTTAAACCCTAATCCCTCAACCCCTATACCCTCTACTCTATACATTGGAATCTCAACCCTAATACCCCAACCCTATACCCTTAATCCTATACCCTCAACCTTAAACCATCATCCCTCAACCCTTAAACCCTCTACCCTCTACCCTCTACCCTATACATTAAACCTCAACCCTAATTATCAACTCTCAACCCTTAATCCCTCAATCCTCAACCCTCAAACCCTAAATCCTCAACCTATATACCCTCTACCCTATACATTGGACCCTCAACCCTAATCCTTCAACCATATGTACCCTCAACCGTATACCCTCAACCCTTAAAACCTTGAAAACTCAACCCTAAGCCTTAAACCCTCAACTCTCAACCCTTAAACCCTAAACCCTTAAACACTCTACTCTATACCCTCAACCCAATATCCTCTACCCTCAACCATAATCCCTCAACCCTTAAACCCTTAAACCTAAGTAAACTCTCTACCCTAATCCCTCAACCCTCAACCCTCAACCCTTAATCCATCTACCCTTAAACCCTCAACCCTCAACCCTCTACCCTCAACCCTCAACTGTCAAACCATAATCCCTCAACCCCTATACCCTCTACCCTATACAATAGACCCTCAACCCTCAACCTAAACCCTCAACCCTTAAACCCTAAACCCTTAAACCCTATACCCTGAACCCAACACCCTCTACCCTCAACCCTAATTCCTCAACCCTAATCCCTCAACCCTTAAAATCTTAAACCCAAGTAAAATCTATACCCTAATCCCTCAACCCTCAACCCTCAACCCTCAACCCTCAAACCTCAAACCTCAAACCTCAACCCTCAACCCTCAAACCTCAACCTCTATACCCTCTACCCTATACATTGGAACCTCAACCCTAATTTCCCAACCCTATACATTGGACCTTCAATCTTCAACCCTAATTCCCCAACCCTATACCCTCAATCCTCTACCCTCAAGCTTAAATGCTCAACCCTCTACCCTCTACCCTATACATTAAACCCTCAACCCTCAATTCTCAACCCTTAATCCCTCAATCCTCAACCCTTGAACCCTTAACCCTCAACCCCGATACCCTCTACCCTATACATTGGACCCTCAACCCTAATACTTCAACCATATGTACCCTCAACCCTATACCCTCAACCCAATACCCTAAACCATCAACCTTATAGGTCCTCAACCCTATACCCTCAATTATCAACCCTCCACCCTATACATTGGATCCTCAACCCTCATATATCTTCAAATGTCCCTCTCTCCTCTTCTCTCCTCTTTATCTCACTTCTCCCTCCACATCTCCATCCATCCATCTCTCCCTCTCTACCCTAATCCCTCAACCCTAAATCCTCAACCTTTAAACCCTTAAATACTCAACTTTAAACCCTAAACCCTCAAACCTCAACCCTTAAACCCTAAACCCTCAACCCTCAACCCTTAAACCCTCTACCCTCTACCCTCAACCCAATACCCTTTACCCTCAATCCTAATCCCTGAACCCTTAAACCCTTAAACCCAAGAAAACTATCTACCCTAATCTTTAAACCCTCAACCCTTAATCCCTAAACCCTTAAAGCATCTACCCTCTACCCTCTACCCTCAACCCTCAAACCTTAATCCATCAACCCCTATACCCTATACCCTCAACCCTCAACCCTTAAAACCTTAAACCCTCAACCCTCTACCCTCAACCCTTAAACCCTAATCCCTCTCCTATACTATCTAATTGTCTCAATATAACCTCTCCCTCTTTCTACATATCTCTCAGTCAATCAATCCTACCCCTCTCTCACACTAACTCTATCTATCTCTCACTATCTCCCTCCCACTACCTCTCCATCACTCCATCTATCTCCCACTCCCTCTCTCTCCCTCTCTCTGAGGTCTCCCCCTCCCACCCCCCCTCTCTCTCTCTCATATCTCTCCCTTTGGCACCCTACCTAGGTAACTCTCTTTGTCTCCCCCCCTCTATCTATCCCTCCCACCCTACCTAGATAAGTCCCTCTCAATCCAGACCCCTCTATCTCTCCCTCTCTCGGGTCACTCCCTTCCACAACCTCTCCCTATATTAGGTCTCTCACTCTCACACTCCCTCTCTCTCATACTCCCTCTAACTACCTATCTCTCAAGTATCTCCCTCTCACCCCCTTCACACTCTCAAGTCTCTCCTTCTAGAACCCTACCTACATAACTCTCTCTTTCTCTCTCTCTCTCTCTCCCTCTCTCCCCCCTCTCCTTCTCTCCCTCTCTCTCAATTCTCTCTCTCCCACCCCTATCTCTCTCTCTCTATCTCTCTCTCTCTCTCTCTCTCTCTCTCTCTCTCTCTCTCTCTCTCTCTCTCTCTCTCTCTCTCCTCCTCCTCCCACCCCTACCTAGCTAAGTCCCTCTCACTCCAATCCCTTCTCTCCCACTCCCTCTATCTTAGACTCTCCCTTCCACCCCCACACCCTCTCTCAAGACTCTCTCTCACTACCTATCTACTTCTCTCTCTCTCTCTCTCTCAGGTCTATCCCTCCTTCTCTCCCTCCCACCCTACCTAGATAACTCTCTCTCTCTCTCTCTCTCTCTTAAAATTCTCCCTCCCTCTAAAGACATACATAAATATATGAATACTTACATACATACAAGCATTATACATATGTACATATAATCCTACATACATACAAGCATACATATACATATGTAGATAAAATATTACATATATATAGGCATACATACATACATGCATTGATACATACATACATACATACATACATGGCATACAAGCGTACATGTAAATACAGACATAAAAATCTATAAACATACATTCAATAGAGTATAATTTAACATGAAGCAATACATAATTTGAGCATGTTATACCATGCTTGCATTATGTCTTGCTAGACATGTCCCGCACAAATGAAAAAAACCATGTCAAAACTAAGATATAATGCGCTCGCACTATATATTTCTTTGGGAATTACCAAGCCTTAGGCTTGGTATTTTACTTGGAATACCAACCCAAAGTCTTGGAGGGCCTTCCCAATGACCAGAGATGTGTTTTAACAAATTCTAAAATATTTCACATAATCAGGTTCGTGGTCACCGTCAGGATTGCAAGTGTTTCAATGTCAAAAAAATCAAACACTTGGGTAATGTTACACTCTCTCTTATCTATCCAACGATGTAATTTTTTTTACTTTTTGACAATGTTAAGCCTTTCATTTATAATTTCTTTTGTTTGTGTGTCTCATTTTGGCCAAAAGAAGTGTTTGGTGTTTTTCATTCTAAATTAACTGTTCATCAAAATTTCAAATAGATTACATTTTTAGAAACTAGACTCCATTCTACAATTTTTTAAAAAAATCAATTAGTTTCCAAAATTTGTAGGGGTAGCATGACCAAAATTCTATTTCTCAGGAAGTGTCCACTTTGAAAATTAGTAAAAATCAAATATTCATTAAAAAATTATCAGAAAAATCATGCATCAACTACTTACTATTAGCTAATTTCTCACTAAATCGATTTTAAAAATACTAAAAAAAAATTCACCATGCTAGGTACACACAAAAGTTGCTATGTTATGTTTTTTTTGACAAAAACAACACCAGTTTTTGTCCAGCCCTCTTTTGAACCCCTTAATCTCAACTATTTTCAAAATAAATTAGTAATTTAGAAAGTAGACTCGGAGTATGATCCTTGTGTTTGTTGCATCTCAAAATTTTTAGTGTAACTATCCTCAATTTCAAAAAAAGGTGGCCACTTAATCCCTCTTTTTGGCTCCCCATCTTTTTTCACTTACCCATCGATCTATTATCAATGAGAGTATGTTGAATGCCAAACTTGTTAATGCTAGCCAATATCATCAAAGCTTCATTTTTTTGTTGTAGTCCCAATAGAGTTATCTCATCTTGATGAAAAATAATATCCACACTGACCAATTTCATACCTTGAATTAGGGTTGATACATCATTTGGTTTCAAACTAGGAGGGACCATAGCTTTTTACAAAGAATTTTGAAGTATGCTATGATAATTAGGTGATGATTGAATCAAATCCCATAAGGATATCTTAGCATGAGTGTTACAAATTTTTTCAACAAGATCATACTCCTTTCCACTATGTGAAGGTAAATGAGGAGCACTAGGAAAAATGGGTTGAGGAAGTGGTATTTCTATAGGAATTGTTTGTGGTTGCCTATTGTTCCTTGTGTTATATGTATGAGAAAAATTATGATAACTTGGTTGCTACAAAACATAGTTACTTGTGATTTTCCTTGCAAAATTTAAGATTTGTCTTGGAGGTTTTGGTTTGTGTTGAGGTGGTCCTAGGATAAGCACAAGTTTCGTTTAATTTTGTGGTTGTTGTGAAGGTGGCTAGATGATAATTTGAGGTGTGATTGTATTGAATACTCTTTGTTTTTTTTTTTGTATTACAAAACTTAGTGGATGATATTAGTGAGATTAAATCCTCAAGGGCTTCATCTAACATGTCAAAGTCATCACTACTAAAGGGCTTGAGGGATAGGTGCACTTGTAGAAAGAGATATGACATGGTCAGATGACTATGATTTCTCCAAGGTTAATCATTTAATGTACACTTATTGTTAAATGTTTCAGATAGTCTATGATTTCAAATATTTGCAAAAGGAGTTCTACTCTGTTCAGATTATTCAATGAACAAAAATATCTATAGATCTGAAGCTATCAAATGTTGAAAATAATTTTTTTATAATTTTTTTCAGATTTTTTCAAAATGCAAGTAAAAGGACAAATTTATTTAATATGCTAAAACACTACTCCAAAATTCCAGAACATGGATGTACCAACAAAAATTAAAAAACAAAAAAAGGCACAAAAGTGTGTATAAAAACCTGTCAAGGCACTTGTATGGGGACTCATTTTCCCTAGGGTGAATGAGTCCTTGCTTAGGATTTTGGAAAATTAAAAACTAACAATTTGTGTTACTGTTTAGGTTTTCTATTTCCAGTTGTAAAGTATTATTATAGTGATAGTATTTTCTAGAATTCTGATGAATTGTGAAGGAAACTTTTATGACAATGTATGAACAAAATGACAACCTTTTTTGAATATAATTTTGAATGAACTTTTGACCTAAATTATTGAAACAAACGTTTACGCAATCTACAATGTAAAATTTATGTAATATTTTTGGAAATTTATGAGTTATTTAATGATACAAATATATGCAAGATCTAACCCTAAATGAAGAATAAAAAATAAAATGATGCAAAATCTAGATCTAGGGTTTCAAGGATCTCCAAATCAGAAAAGTATGATGTATAATGTCGAGTTTACCAAAATAAAATGTGGGTGAAAGGGTTCCCTAAATAGAACTTTAAAGATCCATAATAGGTGTCTTTCCCTAGGGTTATTTCATTAGGAAAGAGATCACAAGGTGTAATGATTTAATTTCAACCTCAATGGTGAGTCAACTAGACCTAGATCTTAGTCCTTTAAGACAATAGGGTAGATTTGAAACCTAATAAAATAATTTTCAATGTCAAAACTAAATGCACAATAAGACCTAGAACATGAAATATAAATTCTTGAGAGTATAGAGGCGAAAACCACAGTTTGTAGATAGATCTAAGAATGGTTTGATAGCATACACCTATCACCAAAAGTGGGTTTTGAGCTCTATTGGAGGACTGGTTCACCCGAGGGAAAATGGGTCCTTGTAGGCCTTTCGAAAAATACAAAAATTGAGATTGTAGCCATTTGTCTGCACTTTGCTCCTATACATGCAAATATTTATTTTTTGATCAAGAACTATGATAAATCTACACACAAAAAATGTTTTTTTGGTTGTATGGGGATTTTCCTCAGTCATACCCCAAGTTTGGTAATTAAACCTTGATAATTGACAATAATCTAATAAATGACAGTGTGTGAGCCCTAACATTAAGTGCATCTAAGGTTTTTAAGTGCTAACATGCAAAGAAACCCTACTCAAGTGTGTTAGAGTATGATTCCTATATGAAAATGATAAGATCTAGCTAGGGGGAAGTTAAAACACCTTAAATAAATCCACAATACAATGATACCTTACTTAGGCTACAAATAGAGTGAAGCTTGAAGATGAGATCAAAAATAGGTCATTAGGTAGAGGGAAGTAGCCAAATGCATCTCCCAATCCAAGAATCCATCATGTTCTTCTATAAGAGAGAATCTTCAATCATGAACAATGGTTGATCAAATCTTGACAAATGAGCTTGAAGACTTGTAAATACACACAATGCTACTCCAAGACTTCAAATTTTCTTGCTTTCTTTCTCTTAATATTATATTTTATTGATCTCCTAATCTCTTTATCTTTTTGTTCTAGTTTGAAATGGTGAAAAGAATAGGCTTTATAGGATTCTTCTCTAATTTATCAAATATTAAATCTCGATATTCGACATTTAAAATTTGAATTAGAGACCTTAAAATACCACCAAAAACATAATTTAAAATGGGTCTTGGCACTTAAAGGGGACCCATTCCCCCTTGGGAAAATGGGTCCTATTATAAAGGTCTGATACACACATGATCCAAGGTAGTTTAGTGTTTGAATGCATTTATTCAATGTATGTTTCAATGTTAGAAATTGATAAAAACCACTTCTTGCTTTTTCTAGATTTGATCTTAGGTTTACCACTTCTTGTTCAAGCCTTGTACATTTCTCTGATTTTCTATTCACCATTGAATTTAGACATTCCTCAACTATTTTTTTTCTTCAACTTGCACTTTCAGTCTGGTGATAGTTTCATTTTCTTGTTTCAACTACTCACTAACTTCCTTATGCCTTCCTCTGAACTTCTTGATTCACTGTCTCAATTTTTTGATACACTCATTTGCTTCTTTGAAATTTTCCTTTAGATATTTTTTTTCAACTTTAATTACTTCTAGATCTTCAAGAGAAACTTTGGGTTCTCCATCTTTGTCAAGTATGCAATCTTTTTCTATAAATCCGACAATAGGAATCTCTTCTAGAGGAATAGGAATTTTTTTATCAACCATGTGTTCAATCTCCAAGACCTTCCCAAAGTAGTTAAGCTCCTTCCAAGGAACCAAGCTCTGATACCAATTGTTGAACACCCAAAATATAGAGAGGGGGGTGAATCAATATTCTCTTAAACCATTCAAACATTAAACATCCAATCACCAAAGAATATTCAACTATAGTAAGGAAAGAAAGCATGAAAAATTCACAACATCACATAACACATGGACAACAATTTTTTTTACATGGAAAACCCAAAATGGGAAAAACCATAGTGAGGGTTAGCTCATAATATATTATAACCGGTTTAGTATATTTATAGAAATACTCACTATAGGTAGACTCACTATCCATAGAGAAAAAGATAGAAAAGAGATGATGAATCATAGCCTATTTTTGAACTATTACAATTGCATCTAATATATGCATGAATATAATCCCATTGAAGCTCAATAACAATGTTTTATCTGATTTTCATTCAACACTCTTCCATGCTCTTCATTCACACAACTCTAATCTTCAAATTAACATTCACAAGTTAACTTTTCACTGCTTTAATCGAATTCACATCACTTCATCACTTGTCACACAAAACATCGAAAACAATTTAACTTATATATCCACATCAAACATAACATCAATTAGGTCAGCCTAATTAGATTTAACAATTAAAATATAACTTTTCGGTTCAAAAAAACATTTCATACATATCTCACACCATAATTCAAATCTCAAAACATCTTAAAATATATCATCATGGACCTATAATAGATCCCACATAAGATAGAAACACTTATTTAACCTTCACATACCATCAAACATATTAGGTCAGTTCCACATAAGACCTAAAAGAAAAAATATTTAACTGTGTATCCATATCGCGACACGTGGACCTCAAAACTTAATGCCAACTAGAATTCAAACTCTACTACCATCTAACAACTTATTTTCAAGAGTAGAAAGCCAACAACACATCCATGGAAACCTATGAAATCTTCCACACAATTGCACTATATAGATAATCACTATAATTTGGTAGGCCGAACTCTGTTACTCATATCTCTCAAACCACTTGCCAAAACTTGATGAAAACTTGGAACTAAATACATATAACATCCACCAAAATAATGTTAAAAGAAAAGAGAGAAATATCCATTTGCGGAGTGGTGTGGACCCTAAAAATGATGCTCTACAACATTGTACAGACATAATTGTACTTACTTTTTTTTTTAAAAGCGTCAATTAAATGTAATGCTAGAGAACCCGAACTTTATGAGGAAAAGGGGTCTAAAATAATCTTTGAGGGAGGTTTCCATGGTTATTATTGTGGAAGGTCACTATTTTTTAAGTGATGCTTGGGAGATGTTATAAAGATTGGAAATCACACTCAAAATTTCAATAGGGATAAGGGTATGGATTTAATTAGAAGCATCATCAACAAAATAATTATTATTTTTAAATTAGTGAATTGCAAGTATAAATAATTATGATGTTTTATTAAGATTTAATTTAGTAGTTTTGAGTCGGTGACTTATATTTTGTGAGTAGTAGTTTACATAAACTTATCCCTAATGAGCATGAACAATCCACTTAACACTCAATGCATCTAGATGATATTCAAAAGGGTGAAGCATTCAGACTTTTCAAGAGGTTACCAATCTTAATTCTACTTCAACTTAAACATGCTTAACCATGAAATTCATCCTAAGATCAAACCCACTTAACTTACTACCTCATTTAAAAAACTCTCAACAAATATTATCTTATAAACCATTAATTATATATCCATAATTATCATAACAAATTCCAGTTAACATTACTTGTCAATCTCATATAATAGATCTAATGATTATCAAAATGTGCTTTAATCTTCATCACATGATTTATGATATGATACAAAACTTCTAATTCAACCCCATGTCAATGTAAATGGTTCAACCCCATGCAAAAGTAAATGGTTTAGTCATTAAAAATCAAGGATAGTCATAGTAAGTTTGAACCGTGATTCAAATGCTATGCATAGATAAAGAGATAATCCAGACATGACCCCAAAATTATGATAAGGTCAGTTTTAATAACTATTAAACAAAGTGCGATTTTATCCATTACGAACCTTTTTACAAAGTGAGAGATCCTTGTATAGTATAATAATTACTAGGGACAATTAGGAATACATTAGAAATTGTGAGAGGATTATTTTAGGGGTGGGGTGTCTATTTGTATCGACGTAAGGATTAAGCTCCATTTAATAATCTTAGCCAACCACTTGCCAATTGACTATGATATTGTAAAGATTGAGCAAAATATTTTCTTTCAGAATTAAATCTAGATTAAACTTTTGCCATGAAATTCTGACGTGGAAGTAACAATGCAAATCAACATATCGAAGCTTTTGTTGAAAATTCCATAAAGCATGTTGCTCAACTACTTACGATGAAACTGGAAGATATAAACATTGATTCACATAGAAATGCAGAAGCAGTCATCAGGAGATCTATTGTAGCATCTTTGCTTGACAACTTGCTTGACACTCTACATCTCCGCGACGTGCCTTTTGAAGAATAACTAAGAAAGTGTTTGAGAGATGGAAGTATTCTTTGTCATGTTATGAAAAAAATCAATCCAGGAGCCATACCAAACATTATATTATTTAGACTATCAGAAGGTGGTACATTTTTAGACTGTGAAAGATTTGATAATGTTAGGAATTTCCTTGTGGAAGTAGAAGATTTACGACTACCCATTTTTAAATAGTACAATTTGGAGAAGGGTAGTATGGTGAGTGTTGTGGACAACCTTTTATCTCTAAGAGAATACTATGTTATGGGTAATCAAAAAAATTTGTGTTATATGTCTATTGATGAATCACCAGGGAAAATAATAGGGCAATCTCCCCTAAAGATGGGTGATGTTAGTTTAGACAAAACATTTGATGTTGAAATCCCAACATGGATGAAATTAGGATATCGGAAGTTAAATTGTGTGTCTATTGATGAAACGCCAGGAATGAATGGTAAAAGAACATGGGAATCTCTTGTAAAGATGGGTGATGTTAGTTTAGACAAAATATTTGAGTTCGAAAGCCTTTTGTTTTCAATTGTTTCCAATTTTTCTATATCAGATTCAACATGGATTCAAATAGGACAGGCCTTCCAGGGGGTTATGGAAGGAAAAGAACTGTCATATCTAGATATTAAAGCAATAGAGAGGTCTATGCTATTGAAATGTATTGATAAAACACCATCCAAACCTCCTTTGAGTCTTGTGAGTGCTATTCTTGGAGAAAAAAAGAGTGAAGAACTTCATTGTGTGGTAGATTTTTTTACTGAAAAAGGTTATGGAAACATTTAAAGTCTACCTTCTAAGCCAACAACAACACATTAATGAACTCAAACATATATTAAGATAAGGATTAGGAACCATGCAAAGGAATTATCAAGAAAATTTGGAACAATTGCAGTCTAAAAATGTAGAGATTTTAAATGCAAGAAGGAAAACACAAAGTTGCTACTCTGATTTCTAGCCCAACTGGAAATACCCAAACCTCAAAATGGGGAATAAAAAGCAAGAGGAGACATGCAATATTTTCTTCCTTCTATTAACTGGATGGAAATGAACAATACATAAAATATAAAACTTCAAACAAACTAAAGACTACCTATTAAAAATTTTTGGGAGCTATCAAAGACTACTCAACTAGTTCATAAACAATCAGGAGCTACTTAGAACTCACTGTTACAATTCGACTGGAACTATCTATTGTTCCTGAAAAACTCATAGTAATCATTTTCTCATTGTGAACACTCTACAACAACTCTGAGCAATCCATATCTATCAGAAACTCCTTGCACAAAATGTTCTTTGTTGCTGCTATAACTTTTCTTCTTTCTGCTAATCACGTGCTACTGCAAAAATTGACTTCTTCCAACTTATATTCTCTAACTACAGATTGGGAAAACATTCTCTCTATTTGTCTCATTCAAAAAATCCCTCTGAAATTTGAATTTACCTATGAACATTAATTGGCAGTTCAAAATTTCCTACTACATTCAATTCTGAGTAGTCAGGAGCTACAGGGATGAAGATCCCAAAACTAGCAAAGGAGAAAATAGCTACTGACAAGTAGGTGAAGCAACGAGAGGCTTAGGGACAAGAAGTAAATTCCAACACTCCCCCTTTGTCCTGAGCCAACAAAACAGGATCAAACCTGATCCAAATCAAATATGCCTAAACTGCTCCTTAGGCACTCAAAATTATCTTTGCTCAAGGGTTGGTGAATATGTCTGCTAGCTACTGCTCAGACCTGCAAAAAATCATTTTTATTTCACCATTTTTAACTAACTCACAAATTAAATTATACCTGATTTCAATATGCTTGCTTCTTCCATGAAACAAAGGATTTTTCATCAAGGCTATCGATGAAACATTGCCACAACAGATCACTATTCCATCCTCTTGTTCTTCTCTCAAATCTACCAAGATTCTTCTCAAGCAAATAGCCTGACATGCTATTGCATTTGCTGCTATATACTCAACTTCAGCTGTTGATAGGGAAATTATAGGTTGCTTCTTGGAAGCCCATGAGATAGCACCCAAACCAAAATGAAACGCATAGCCCAAAGTGCTCTTCCTATCATCCAAACTTCCTACCCAATCACTGTCAATGTATCCAACTAGCCCATACTCTTTTGTTGCTCTGTACAACACGCCATATCCTTTGGTACCATTCACATACCTTAGGATTCTTTTACCCTCTTACAAATGGGTGTCTCTTGGAGTATCCATGAATCTAGAAATCAGAGTCACTCCATGCATTATATCCATCCTAGTTGTTGTCAAATATGTCAAACTTCCAACCAAACTTTTATACATGGTCAGATCCACATTACTGCTGTAATCTTCCTTTCTCAACTTTAGACCTACAATTGTTGGTGTTGGGATAGGATTGCTTTCAAGCATCTTAAATCTCTTCAAGATTTCATTTACATATTTTTCTTGAGAGATAAAAATACAATCATGCATTTGTTTTACTTCTATGCCTAGAAAATAACTCAAGAGACCTAAATCTGTCATTGCAAACTCTCTTTTCATGGCCTCTTTAAAATCAACAATGAGGAAATCATCATCCTCATTAAAAACTAAATCATCAAAATACAAGACAACAGTCAAAATATTACCATTTGTTGCCTTGATGTAAAGAGTGGGCTTACCATTGCTTTTGATAAAACCATTGCTCATCAAATATGAGTCAACCTTGTTGTACCATGCCCATGGAGCTTGCTTCATCCCATAAAGAGATTTCTTCAACCTATATACCTTGTTCTTCTCCTAGAACTTCATATCCAAATGGTTTCTCCACATAAACTTCCTCTTTCAACACTTCATTAAGGAAGGCATACTTCACGTCCATTTAAGACAACTTCCATTTGTGCTGGGCTGCAATTGCTATGACTGACCGCAAGGTCTCCATACTTACAATAGGGCCATACGTCTCATCATAATCTCTCCCATACTACTGTTTGTACCATTTGACCACCAAATGTGCCTTGTGCCTCTTTATCCTTCCTTCGACATTGCACTTGGTCTTGTAGACCCATTTCACCCCAGTAACTTTCTTGTTTGGAGGAAAATTAGTTATCTCCCATGTGTTGTTCCTTTCTATTGCATCTATCTCCTCATCCATGGCCTCACACCATTTATCCTCTTTCACAACTTCTTCAAAATAAATCAGATCACTATGAGAAAACAATGTGAAATTCATGTTCTCATCAAACTCTTCATCATACCTCTCATCTTGGTAGATCTCCCTTAGAATCTTGGTCTTTCTTCACATTAGGGAGGTGCAAGTGAGGTCTGAACTTTCATTGCTACTGCTATTATGCTAAATAGGATGGTTCTAGAGCAATTGGGAGCGATCAAGAGTGATCGGGAGCTTTCAGGAGCTCTTTGCGACCCATTCTATAGATGACTATTGCTTCTTGCCTTTCTATCTATTCTGATCAGGAGCTCATCCAGAATTATCAGGAGCTATTGATGGCTCCACTGAATCATCATTTTGCACTTCTATTTCTTTTTCTTCAACATCAGGAATGGTCGAGAGCGATTTGGAGTGATCGGGAGCAGTCGTGCCATCCCATGACTGATTTTCTAAAAAATCCACATCTCTAGTGATAACAATTTTCTTGCTGACTAGGTTATACATCTTGTAGTCTTTTGACTCTGAACAATAACCCATGAAGATGCACTTCTCTCCCTTGTCATCCAAATTTTGCCTCTTTTCTTTAGGCACGTGAGCATATGGTACACAACCGAACATTTTTAAGTGCTCAACTATCCATCTACATTTTGTCCATGCCTCTTGTGGTATTTTGTCATAGATTTCCTTTGTTGGACTTTTATTTATCAAATAAACAGCTATTGCTACAACCTCTCCCCAATATTTAGTTGGGAGTCCCTTTTCTTTCATCATTCTCCTTGTCATCTCCATGATGGTCCTATTCTTCCTTTCAGCCACTCCATTTCTCTATGGAGTATAGCTGGCTGTAAGCTCCTTCTTGATGCCATTTTTCCTCCAAAAATTCACAAATTGATTGGAGGTATACTCTCCTCCATGATCTGACCTTAGGAACTTAATTAAGTGTCCACTCTTTTTTTCAACCCGGGCTTTAAATAATAAAAACTTATCAAATGCATCAAATTTATGCTGCAAAAAATAGACCCATGTCCTATAGCTGAAATCCTTAATAAAAGTCATAATAAATCTGCTATTACCAATAGACGTGATTTGCATAGGTCCTACCAAATCTGTATGCACCAACTCCAATGGTGTCCTTGCCCTTTTAGAGTTTCTCAATTGAAAGGTTTTCCTATGTTGGTTGCCCAAAATGCAATCCTCACATCTAACATTAGGCTCTACTATACTTGGAAAACCATCAATCATTTTATTCTTGGACAAAAGATTTAAACCAACATAGCCTAAGTATCCATACTTGAGATGCCATAGCTCAGAGGGGTCTTGAATGATGCTTTTGAGGGCTGCTTGTTGTACTGATGTACATTTTCAATCCATGGTGCAACAACGGACTGAGATGAGAAGCACATCTCAATCTTCAACAGAAACATCCAGTTCTTTGTCATTGCAACTACTGCAAACACCTTTTTCCTCTCATTCTTGTCATAAATGACACATTGGCCCTTCTCCATCAGCACTTTGTATCCATTTTGGATCAGTTGTCCAACACTCATGAGGTTATTCTTTAACCTTGGTGTAAAAAACACATTTTGAACCTCCTTCTTCTCACCTTTCTTGGTGCAGATCATGATAGATCTTTTTCCTTTAACTGAAATTATTCCATTGTTCCCCATTCTTATTTTAGACTTTACATTTTTATTTATGAAAGAAAAAAGACTTTCATTACAACTCATGTGGTTGCTACAACCATTGTCCAAATACCAAACTTTGAGGCTGACTTCTTCACCAATGTTGCACATGATGAAGGTCGTGGACTAATTGCCTTCAACCACATTTGAATCAGCTACATTTGCATTCTTTTTTGCTAATTACTATGCTTTTTCCAGCACTCATTCGCATAGTGCCCAAACTTATGATAGTAGTAGCACTCAATGTTTCTATTATCATTTCTCCCACTCGAACTATTGTTCTTCATGCCTTTTTGAGAGTTTTTCTAAGAGTTGCTCGCTCCTTCTTGGCTGCTTGCTCATCCCAAACTTTCTCCTCTAGCATTTCCTTGTCCAGATCTACCTCAACCTCTTCAGTAACCATTTCTATCTCTCCCCCTACCTCTTGCATTCAAATGAGCTTTGAAAACTTGCTCTTGGGAAGAAGTAGCATACCTTTTTAGGCACTACTCATGGGTTTGAAGAGAACCCATTAATTCATCCTGTCAAATTAGAGAGGCCCTTTGCCTCTTTGATAGAAATGATGAGTGCATCATACCTCGTGGGTAGACATCTGACGATTTTTCCAACTATCTTCTACTCCTCTATCATTTCTCCATTTGTTTTCAGCTGATTTAAAAAACTTGAGAACCTTGTGTGAAACTCTGAGATGGTCTCACTTTCCTTCATTTCAATAAACTTGAACTTTCTTCGAAGTAACTAGAGCTTCATGGATCTGACCTTTTCAGTCCCTTTATATCTGGTTTGGAGGATTTCTCAAGCCTCCTTTGCATAATCAACTACTGCTATTCTAGGAAAAATAGCCTTTGTCAAGGCTGCCTCTATCAAGCTCAATGCCTTAGCATCTTTATTTATCTGCTCCTTCAACTGGGTCTTCTAGTTGTTTGTGAGAGCTACAAATATAGTTGGGGCAGTGACATCTACGAACCCATTTATCAGAAAATCCCACAAATAATTTGTAACCATAATGGTCTTCATCTTCTTGGCCCAAACATCATAGTTCTGTCCATTAAAGGATGGTGGCTACTGCCAACTCTTTGTTTCATCTCTAGCCATGTCTCCTACAAAAAAAACTTAAAATACCTAGACAAAATAACTACCCTAGCTCACGAGAAAATGGGGCCTATGGCTCTGATAGCATGTCAAGAAATTAAAAATTTTATACTATCAAAATACAACAAGCTTTGATACCATGTAGAGATTTTAAATGCAAAAACAAAAACACAGAGCTGTTGCTCTGATTTCCAGCCCAACTGGAAATATCCAAAACTAAAAATGCAGAATAACAAACAAGAGGAGACTCCTCCTATTAACTGAATGGAAATGAACAATATAGAAAATATAAAACTTCAAACAAACTAAAGACTACCTATTACAAATTTCTAGGAGCTATCAAATATTGCTCAACCAGTTCATAAACAATTAAGAGCTACTTAGAACTCACTATTACAATTTGAATGGAACTATCTTTTGTTCTTGGAAAACTCAAAGAGATCATGATAAATCAACTACTCATTGCAAACACTCTACAACAACTCTGAGCAATCAAGAGCTATCAGAAACTCCTTGCATAGAATGTTCTCTATTGCTGCTGCAACTTTTCTTCTTTCTATCAATCACTTACTGGTGCAAAATTGACTTCTTCCAAATTCTATTCTCTAACTGCAAACTGGGAAAACATTCCCTCTATTTGTCTCATTCAAAAAATCCCTCTCAAATTCGAATTTACCTAATGGAATTAATTGGGAATTCAAAAATTCCTACTACATTCAATTTTGAGTAGTCAGGAGCTGCAGGGATGAAGATCCCAAAACTGGCAAAGGAGAAAATAACTCCTAATAAGTAGGTGAAGCAATGGCAGGCTCAGGGACAAGAAATAAATTCCAATAGAAAAGAGAGAAGTAGAATTAGAGTTGTAGAAGAAAATAGAGGAAATACAAGATAGAGAAATAAAAGAGAGGTTGTAGAGTGAGGCTTCTATTTGTGCTTTGAAAGATGAATTAGAAACCATGAAAAAAGAAAATAAAGAAGTGCTAGAAACTATGTGGAGGACTAATCTTGGACAATTGTGCCAATTGCAGTTGGAAAAAAGGAAGGTTGAGGTAGAGTTGCAAAATAAAATAGAGGAAACCCAAAATAAACAAATAAAATGTCAAAGTTTTGAAAATGCATAAAATAAACACAGACCTGCTGCTCTGATTTCCAGTCAAGTAGGAAATACCCAAAACTCAAAATGAAAAAGCAAGAGGAGACATGCAATATTTTATATTTTCTATTCAACAAGCTAGAAATGACAATACATAAGGGAAAAACATAAAAGTCTGAAAACAAACTACAAACTACCTATTACAATTTTCTAGGAGCCATCAAAAGATGCTCAACCAGATCATAGACTATCAGGAGCTACTCAAAGCTCGCTATTACAATTCAACTTTAACTATCTATTATTCTTGGAAAACACATAGTGATTAGGATCAATCAACTGCTCATTGCAAACACTATGCAAAAACTCTGAGCAATCGGGAGCTATCCTGCTCCTTGCATAAAAAATTCTTTGTTGCTACTGCAACTTCACTTGCTCCTTGCTAGTCACTTGCTGCTGCAAAAATTGACTAACATCCAACTTACAGACTGGGAAAACATTCCCTTTATTTATCTCATTCAAAAATTATTCTTAAATTCGAAATTACCTACCAACATTAATTAGGAATTCAAAAATTCCTACTTCATTCAATCATGAGCAGTCAGGAGCTGCAGGGATGAAGATCCCAAAAAATTGCGATTAAAAAGGTAAGGGAATGGCAGGCTCAGGGGCAATAAATGTTTCCATCACTCCCCCTTTGTCCTGAGTCAACAAAAATAGGATCAAACCTGATCCAAATCCACAATGCCCAAGCTACTCCTTAGATGCTCAAAATTATCCTTTCTCAATGGCTTGGTGAATATCTCCGCTAGCTGCTGCTCAGACCTACAAAATTTCATTTTGATTTCACCATTTTCAACTAACTCTGATAAAATGATACCTGATTTCAATGTGCTTGCTTCTTCCATGAAACACAAGGTTTTTTGTCAAAGCTATCAATGAAACATTGTCACAAAAGATTGTTGTTCCATCTTCTTGTTCTTCTATCAAATCTGCCAAGATTCTTCTCAGCCAAATCACTTGACATGTTGCTGCATTTTCTTCGATATACTCAGCTTTAGTTGTTGATAGGGAAGCTATTGTTTGTGTATCCATCCAACCCATACTCTTTTTTTGTTGTGTACAACATGTCGTATCCTTTTGTGTCATTCACATACCTTAGGATTCTTTTACTCATTTTCCAATGGGTGTCTCTTGGTGTCTCCATAAATCTAGAAATAAGATTCACTCCATGCATTATATCTGACCTAGTTGTAGTCAAGTACATCATTTAACTTCCAACCAAAATTTTATACAAAGTCAGATCCACATTGCTGCTGCAATCTTTCTTGCTCAACTTTAGACCTACGACTGTTGGTGTTGGGGTAGGCTTTCTTTTAAGCATCCTAAATCTCTTCAAAATCTCATTTGCATATTTTTATTGAGAGATAAATATGCCATCATGCATTTGTTTAAATTCTATGCCTAGAAAATATCTTAAGAGACCTAAATCTGTCATTTCAAACTCTCTTTTCATGGCCTCTTTAAAATCAGAAATGAAGAAATAATTACCCCTAGTAAAAACTAAATCATCTACATACAAGAAAACAATCAAAATATTACCATTTGTTGCCTTGATGTAAACAGTGGGATCACCATCACTTTTTCTAAAGCCATTGCTCATCAAATATGAGTCAATCCTATTGTACCATGCCCGTGGAGCTTGCTTCAACCCATAAAGATCCTTCTTCAACCTATACACCTTGTTTTCTTCCCTTGGAACTTCATATCCAAATGGCTGCTCCACATAGACTTCCTCTTTCAATACTCCATTTAGGAAGGCAGACTTCACATCCATTTGAAACACCTTCCATTTGTGCTGGGCTACAATTGCTATGATTTTCCGCATGGTCTCCATCCTTGCAACAAGGGCATACGTCTCATCATAATTTCTCCCAAACTATTGTTTGTACCTCTTGACCACCAAACGTGCCTTATGTTGATCTATGCTTCCTTCAACATTTTACTTGGTCTTGTAGACTCATTTCACCCTAATAACTTGCTTGTTGGTAGGTAAATCAGTTAGTTCCCATGTGTCATTTCTCTCTATTACATCTATCTCCTCATCCATGGCCTCACACCATTTATCCTCTTTCACAACTTCTTCAAAATAAATTGATCACTATGAGAAAGCAATGCAAAATTCATATTCTCATCAAAATCTTCATCATACCTTTCATCTTGGTAAATCTCTCTTAGACTTTTGGCCTTCTTTGGAATTAGGGAGGCGAGAGTGGGGTCTCAACTTTCACTACTGCTACTATTCTGCTAAACAGGCTAGTTCTGAAGTGATCAAAAACAATAAGGAGCTTGTCGAGAGCAATTAGAAGTGATCAGGAGCTCATCCAAAATTATGAGGAGCTCATTTAGAGCTATTAGGAGCTATTACAGGCTCCATTGAATCATCATGTTGCACTTCCTATTCCTTTCCTTCAACATCAAGAGCAATTGAGAGTGATCGAGTGCGATCGAGAGCAATCCGACCATCCCATGACTGATCTTCTAAAAACTCCACATCTTTGCTGATAACAATTTTCTTGGTGATTGGATTGTACATCCTATAGTATTTGGACTCTTCACTATAGCCCATAAAAATGCACTTCTCACCCTTGTCATCCATTTTTTTCCTCTTTTCTTTGGGAACGTGAGTATATGTTACACAACTGAACACTCTTAAGTGCTCAACCATCCACCTGTGATTTGTCCATGCCTCTTGTGGGACTTTATCATGGACCACCTTTGTTGGACTTCTATTTATCAGATGTACAGCTATTGCAATAGCCTTTCCCCAATATTCAGTTGGGAGTCCCTTTTCTTTCATCATGCTCCTTTCCATCTCCACGATGGTCCTATTCTTCCTTTCAGCCACTCTATTTTGCTATGGAGTATAACTGGCTGTTAGCTCCTTCTTGATGCCATTTTGCATGCAAAAATTAATAAAATGATTGGAGGTATACTCTCCTCCATGATCTGACCTGAGGACCTTGATGAAATTTCCACTCTCCTTTTCAGCCTGGGCCTTAAACAACAAAAACTTATCAAATGCTTCAGGCTTATGCTGCGAGAAATAAACCCATGTCTTATGGCTGAAATCATTAATGAAGGTCATAAAAACATCTTTTACCAATGGAAGTGATTTTCATAGGGCCTACCAAATCCATGTGCACCAGCTCCAATGGTGCTCTTTCCCTTTTAGAGTTGCTTGATTGAAATAGCTACCTATGTTACTTGCCCAAAATGCAATCCTCACACCTAACATTAGGCTCTACTATACTTGGAAAACCATCAACCAACTTGTTCTTGGAAAAAAGACTCAAACCAACATAGCCTAAGTGTCCATTCTTGAGATCTCATAGCTTGGAGGGGTCTTGAATGGTGCTCTTGAGGGCTGCTTGTTGTACTGCTATACATTTTCCATTCATGAGAGCTGCAACAAGAGACTGAGATGAGAAACACGTCTCAATCTTCAATGAAAAAATCTGGTTCTTTTTCATTGCAACTGCTACAAACACCTTTTTCCTCTCATTATTATCATAAATGATGCATTGGCCCTTCTCTATCAGCATTTTGTATCCATTTTGGATCAGCTATCCAACACTCAGGAGGTTATGCTTTAACCTAGGTGCAAAAACACATTTTGAACCTCCTTTTTCTCACCTTGTTTGGTGTGGATGATGAAGGTTACCTTCTTCACCAATGTTGCACATGATGAAGGCTGTGGACTGATTTCCTTCAGCCACATTTGAATCAACCACATTTGCATTCTATTTTTTCTGATTATCATGATTTTTCCAGCACTCACTCGCATAATGACCAAATTTATGACAGTAGTAGCATTCAATGTTGCTCTTGTCATTTCTCTGATTCAAACTACTATTCTTCATGCTTCTTCAGGAGTTGTTTTGAGAGCAAATCAATCCTTCTCGGTTGCTTGCTCATCCCGAGCTTTCTCCTCCAACATTTCCTTGTTCGGATCTACCTCTACCACATCGAGAGTGGTTTCTACCTCTCCCCTTGCCTCTTGCATTTGACTGAGCTTTAAAATTTTTCTCTTGGGAAGAAGTAGTAGACCTATTTAGGCACTGCTCATGGGTTTGAAGAGAACCCATTAAATCAACCACCGCCAAAGTAGAGAGGTCTTTTGCCTCTTCAATAGCAATAAAGAGTGCATCATATATCATGGGTAGACATCTGAGGATTTTATCCACAATATTTTTCTCCTCCACCATTTCTCCATTCGTTCTCAGCTGGTTTATCAAACCTAAGAACCTTGTGTGAAACTATGAGATGGTCTCAATTTCTTTCATTTAAATAATCTTGAACTCTCTTCGAAGTAACTAGAGCTTCAACAATATAACTTTTTTAGTCCCTTTGTAGCTGGTTTGGAGGATTTCTCAAGCTTCATTTGCATACTTAGCTATTGCTATCCTAGGAAAATGGCCTCTGTCAAGGCTGCTTCAATCAAACTCAATGCCTTAGCATCTTTCTTTCTCTTGTCCTTCAATTGGGTCTTTTGGTTGTTTGTGATTGCTGCAAACTGAGCTGGGTCAGTGACATCCACAAACCCATTTATCAAAAAATCCCACAAATCATTGGCAACCATAATGTTTTTCATCTTCTTGGCCCATACATAATAGTTCTATCCATTAAAGGATGGTGGCTATTGCCAACTCTTGCCTTCATATCTAGCCATGTCTCCTATAAAAAAAACTTAATACCTAGAAAAAAAATGCCCTAACTCACACGGAAATAGGTTCTATAGCTCTGATACCAAGTCAAAGTTTTGAAAATGCATAAAATAAAAATAGAGCTTTTGCTCTGATTTCTAGTCAAGTTGGAAATACCCAAAATTCAAAATGCAGAAGCAAGAGGAGACATGCAATATTTTCTTCTTTCTATTCAACAAGCTAGAAATGACAATATGTTAGGGAAAAAAATAAAAGTCTGAAAAAAAACTATAAACTAACTATTACAACTTTTTGGGAGCGATCAAAAGCTACTCAACTAGATCATAAACTATCAAGAGCTACTCAAAGCTCTCTATTATAATTTAACTGGAACTAACTGTTGTTCTTGGTAAACATAAAGTGATCAGGAGAAATCAGTTGCTCACTACAAACACTCTACAGAAACTCTAAGCAATCGAGAGCTATAATGCTCCTTGCATAGAAAATTCTTTGTTGTTGCTGCAACTTCACTTGTTCCTTGCTAATCACTTGCTGCTGCAAAAAATGACTAACATCCAACTTACGAACTGGGAAAAACATTCCCTCTATTTTTTTCATTCAAAAATTCCTCTCAAATTCAAAATTACCTACCAACATTAATTGGGAATTCAAAAATTCCTACTTCATTCAATTTTGAGCAATCAGGAGCTATAGGGAGGAAGATCCCAAAAAATTGCCATTAAAAAAAGGCTCCTGATAGGTAGGTAAGGCAATGGTAGGCTTAGGAGCAATAAATGTTTCCAACACTCCCCCTTTGTCCCGAGCCAACAAAAAAAGGATCAAACCTGATCCAAATCCATAACACCCAATCTACTCCTTAGGTACTTGAAATTATCCTTGCTCAATGGCTTGGTGAATATGTCTGCTAGCTGCTTCTGAGACCTACAAAATTTCATTTTGATTTCACCATTTTCAACTAAATCTTTGATAAAATGATACCTAATTTCAATGTACTTGCTTCTTCCATGAAACACAATATTTTTTGTCAAAGCTATCGATGAAACATTGTCACAGACTAATCAGGAAGAATTAGAGGCCATAAAAATAATTAATCAAGGAAATGTGTAAAAATTGCAGTCAGAAAAAAGAGAAGTTGAACAAGAGTTGCTTGCAAAATTAGACGAAAGCCAAAATAGACAAGTGAAAGAGTGGATGAAGAGTGAGGCTGTTGTCCATTTGTTAAAAGATGAATTAAAAAATATGAGAAGACTAATCAAGAGCATGTGCAACAATTACAATCTGAAAAAAAGGAGGTTCAAGAGGAGTTGCAGAAGAAAATAGAGGAAACCATAGAGATAGGATTAAAAGAGAGGCTAGAGATCAAGGCTACTATTAGTGCTTTGGAAGCTAAATTAGAAACTAAGAAAAATACTAATGAATAACATGTGAAGCAATTGCAGTCTGAAAAAATAGAAGTATATTTAGAGTTGCAGAAAAAAATGATGAAATACAAATTCTTTTGTCTACACAAGAAAGGAAAAATAATGAGCCAAAAGATAACTTGTCCAAGGACTTAAAAAATTTGAGGCTTAGGTATTCTTGTATCCTAAAACTCTTGGGTGTACAGATTACAAAACTTCGAGAGATTGAAGAAGTCTCTCAACTGACAGATGAAGAAATATCAATGCTGGAAAAATAGCTAAATGGATTAGAAAATATTGCAGAAAACTATGCCAAAGTTTCTGCAAAGAACCGTCAGCTGTACAATGAAATTCAAGACCTGAAAGGAAATATTCGTGTATACTATAGGGTGAGGCCTTTCCTTTCTAGTGATTGTGTGAAACAAACTACAATTGAATGTACTGGTGAAGAAGGGGAGTTGTTAATTGCAAATCCTAAAAGGTTAGGCATGGAATCTAAAGAGACATTTGAGTTCAACAAAGTTTTTTCTCCTTCAGCATGTCAGGAAGAAGTATACCGTGACATTCAACTGCTTGTAAGCTCTATTCTAGATGGGTAAAAATTTATGTATTTTTGCATATGGTCAAACTGGTTTAGGAAAGATCTATATGATGTTTAGTCCTAGTACCTTGTCATGAAAAGAAGATCAGGGAGTAAATAATAGAGCACTAAATGACAACTTTCAAATTTCAAAAGAAAGAAGAGAATCTTGTAGATATGAAATTGGAGTCCAAATGATAGAAATATATAACGAGCAAGTTCATGATTTTTTTATTAATGGAGTCTCACCAATTAACTCTTGAATACAGAGCCTTGAAATTCGAGGCACGTCTCAGTCCAGTGGGCTTAGTTTCCTAATGCAATAATGTTTGATGTTGAGTCTATAAAAGATGTTTTAGATTTAATGAAAATTGGTAAGAGAAACAGAGTTGTAGGTGCTACTTCCCTTAATGAAAACAATAGCCATTCTCATAGTATCTTGAGTGTGCATGTGCAAGGAACAAATCTATCTTCTGGAGCACCTCTCAGAGGATGCCTTCATTTGATTGATTTTGCTAGAAGTGATGTTGGATTTTTAACCCCAATCGCAGAATTTTCCCTGGCCTACCTCGTTACCTTGACTTCATGTTTGGTATTCTATGGTAGTGCAATGACTACCTCCTTACCACTGGGTTGTCTTCCAAGCTCTGTAGTACTATGGTCTACCACCATACTGTAGCCCTTTGTCTTGCCTCTTGTGGTACTATGATTTCCCTGCCATACTGTTGTCCTTTCTCTCTCCTCTTGTAGTAGAGTGGTGTCTACTGCGGTCCCACATCTGTCTCATCAACCTCTCATGGTGGAGTGGTACCCTCGAAGTATCGTAGGCTCTTATTTTGTCATCTACAGTAGAGTGGTTAAGGACTCTCTAGTGGCGCTTTTTTGTTTGTTTTCGGTCTAGCTTTAATTTTTCTTTAATTTGCAAGGACTCTTTTTAATGTGATACGATGGCAATATCAAGGAATATTTTTATATCTTAATTGCTTCATTAATGTATTTTATTACTCTTATCTAGAGTTGGTCCTTCGAGCTAATATAGGTGATTTGAACTTTGGAATTTGTAAGAGAAGAAGAAGAAGTTAAATTTTTTTGCTTTGTAGTAGCAAAGAGTGTGCGAATTAGAGTAGCAGCTTAGTTTGAATGGAATATATATGATAATGGAATTTTTTAATATTTTTTTGAGTAAATTATCTTTCAGTTATTTTCTATGTCTATTATTCTCTACCTCTTTCCTTCACATGGTATCAAAGCAGGTTTTTTTGCAACAAAGTGTTGTCTTAAGAGTTTTAGTGAAAGTATGGAAGCAAGCACAAGCTTGACAAACCCACAAATCTCACAATTTAATGGGAAGAATTATGATTGTTGGGAAATCACCATGAGGGAATTTTTTTTCTCACAATATTTATGGGAGCTAGTGGAGAATGGTTTTCCAAAACCAGTTGATACAGCAACATACAATGCCTTGACACAAGCAGAAAAGGACTTATTGAAAGACTAAAAAGAAAGATTCAAAAGCTCTTTCCTTTATCCTCCAAGGAGTTCATGAGAGCATTTTTCCAAGGATTGCAGCAGGAGAAAGGTCTAGACAAGTATGGAATATACTACAAATAGCTTATCAAGTAATGGAGAAAGTCAAAATAGCTAAGTTGCAAATATTGAGAAGAGAGTTTGAAACTCTGTATATGGAGGATAGTGAATCAATAGATTCATTCTCTACCCAAATTATCGGATTGGTAAACCAAATTAGATCACATGGTGAGACACTTGAAGATGTCAGAGTTGTTGAGAATATTTTAAGAAGTTTACCCACAAGACTTGAAACAATTGTTGTAACCATAGAGGAAAAAAAGGACCTCACACAATATTATGTTGATGAGCTCTTTGCATCTCTCATTTCTCACAAGAGCAGGCTAAGTAGATCAAAAAACACATCATTGGAGCATTCTTTCAAGTCACAAGCTTAAATCAACCAAGGAAGAGGCAAAGGAAGAAAAAAATTTAGAGGAAGAGGAATTTATTTTTGCAGAGGTGGAAGAAGCAGCCCGTCAAGCTCAAGTGGAAGAGGCAGTGGCCAAAAACCATCTCAGAATCAACTCCAAGGTCAAAGGTATGATAATTCATAAATCCAATGTCACTACTATAAAAATTTTGGGCATTACATGAATGAGTGTAGGAAGAAATAGTATGATCTTGGTAAACAAAATGCAAATTTTACAAAAGAAAGTCAAGACGAAAAACCATAAAAGAGCACAATGTTTTTGGCATGTAATGTTGCACAAGAAAGTGAAAAAGATGTTTGGTTTTTAGACTCAGGTTGTAGTAACCATATGACAGGAAATCTAGAAATGTTTTCAAGTTTAGATGAAAATGTAAATTTTGATGTCACTTTAGGTGATGAATCAGTTAAAGGAAAGGGGAAATGTTAACATTCTAACTAAACAGGGAGAGCAAAATTATATTTTAGATGTGTATTTTGTGCCTGGTCTAAAACACGATTTAATGAGTGTTCGTCAACTAGTTCAAAAGGGATACATAGTAACTTTCAAGAATAGTTTGTGCACAATTTTAGAGAAATATCCTAGCAACAAACTCATTGCTAAGGTTAAAATGAAAAATAACAGAATGTTTCCCTTGAAAATTCAGCCAAATTTGAATACAAATTAAGCACAAGCACAAGAAATTACAACTATCATGCAAACTATTTTTCAAGCAGAAGTAAAAGATGAAAATTGGCTATGGCACCTCAGATTTGGTCATCTAAATTTTGAAGGTTTAAATTTGCTTCATAGGAAAAACATGGCCAAGGGATTACCTTAAATAGAAAAACCTAAAAGAGTATGTGAAGGATGTATCTTAGGAAAGTAGCATAGAGAATATTTTCCAGCAGGGAAGTCAACTAGAGAAAAAGCTCCTTTCGAAATTATACATTTAGATTTGTGTGGGCCAATGCAAACACCTTCAATAGGTGGCAGTTTTTATTTTCTGACTTTAATTGATGATTATTCAAGGAAAACTTGGGTTTACTTTCTAAAGCATAAGAATGAAGTTTTTGAACTCTTTCGTCAATTCAAGTCTCTTGTTGAAAAATAAAGTGGTCATTACATTAAAGTGTTGAGGACAAATATAGGAGGTGAATATATTTCAAGAGAGTTTTTAATTTTCTGCAAAGATCATGGGATTCACAAAGATTTTACTACAAGATATACACCTCAGTAAAACAGGGTAGTTGAAAGGAAAAACAAAACAATCATGGAAATGGTCAGAAGCATGTTGAAAGACAAACATTTGTCAAATGAATATTGGGCTGAAGCTGTATCATGTGCATCATATATAATGAACAGGTGTCCAACAAATTTTTTTATGAATATGGTTTTTGAAGAAGCATGGACTGGAAGAAAACATAATGTTTCACACATGAGATTTTTTGGATGTGTAGCATACGCACATGTGCCTAATGAATTAAGAAGAAAGTTAGGAAACAAAGGAGAGAAATGTATATTTTTTGGATATAGTGATGAATCTAAGGCGTACAAGCTTTATAATCCAACAACGAAGAAAGTAATAATCAACATAGATGTACAATTTGTTGAAGATGAAGCATGGGATGGAAGAAGAGAAAAATAGTTAATGTATCGACAAGTATACCTCATGAGGAAAATGAAGTTTTTGTACCAGAAAATGTTCCTTTTAATGTGACTCCTTCCATGCCCATTCAAGTTCAACCAAGTGTTCAACAAGTGACACCATCATCGAATGTAAGAGCAGTAACAAGAGGATTGCAGACACCATCTACAGCAAGAACTTCTGACGCTGGACCATCAAGTCCACATTCAACAAGTTCAAATGATTTATCAAATCCTACATTAGCAAGAATGAAAAGACAAAAGAATAGAAGTATAAGGGACATATATGATCAAAATGAAGGGAAAAATAATACGGATCAGTTTTCTCTTTTTGCATTTTATTCTCAAGTTGAAGATCCAATCCACTTTGAAGATGCAATTAAAGAAGGTAAATGGATATGTGAAATTTACGAAGAGATTGATGGAATTGAAAAGAATCAGACATGGGAGTTGATATGTCTTCCAAAAGACAAGGATGTAGTAGGAGTTAAATGGGTTTATAAAACCAAATTGAATGCAAATGGTGAAGTTCAAAAACATAAAGCAATATTAGTTACAAAGGGTTATTCATAGCAGCCCAAAATTGATTATAATGAGACTTTTGCACCTGTATCTCGTCTTGACATAGTATGAATGATACTGGCCATAACAACACAAAAAAAATGGTTAGTTCATCAAATGGGTGTGAAATCAACATTTTTAAATGGCTATCTTGAAGAAAAAGTTTATGTAGAACAACCACCCGGGTATGATATTTTGGGTCAAGAAGAAAAATTCTACAAGCTGAAGAAAGCGTTGTATGGTCTCAAGCAAGTCCCAAGAGCTTGGTACAATAGGATTGAAAATTATCTTATACAAAATGGTTGTAACAGGTGCAACAGTGAACCAACTTTGAACACCAAGGATAATGAAAAAAGTGAAATTCTGATTGTATGTCTATATGTTGATGATTTAATATTCACTGGTGATTTATCAATTGATCTGTTTAAAGGAGCTATGAAGAAAGAATTTGAAATGACAGATTTGGGTCTCATGAAATATTTTTTAGGCATTGAAATGAACCAAGATGAAAATAGTATTTTTATTTCTCAGACAAAGTATGCAAATGATGTTTTGAAAAGGTTTCATATGTTGAATTACAAATCAGAACCCACACCAATTGTCACAGGTTTGAAGCTAATTAAGGAGGACATAGGCTCAAATGTTGATTCAACCTTATATAAGAGACTTGTTGGTAGTCTTATGTATTTAACTACCACAAGACTATACATAATGTATGTTGTAAGTTTGATTTCCAGATTTATGGAAACTCCTAAAGACACACATTGGAAAACTGGGAAAAGAATTTTGAGATATATAAGTGGAACACAAAATTTTGGGATTCAATATTCAAGTTCAGATGAGTTCAAGCTCACATGATATACAAATAGTGACTATGCTGGGAGTGTTGATGACAGAAAAAGCACATCAAATTATGTTTTTCATTTTGGCACTAGTGTAGTTTCATGGGCTTCGAAAAAACAACCAATTGCCACTCTTTCATCAGTTGAAGTTGAATATGTAGCAGAAACAAGTGCATCATGTCAAGCAGTGTGGATGACAAGAGTGCTGAAAGAATTAGAGCATGAACAAGTAGATGCAACAATAATATTTTATGATAATAATTTTGCAATTGCACTCTCAAAGAATCTAGTTTTTCACAAAAGGAGTAAACACATTGATAACAAATATCATTTCATCAGAGAGCTGATCAATAATGGAGAAATTATTTTGGATTTTTGCAATTTTGAGGATCAATGTGCAGAAATATTCATGAAGGTGCTTGGAAAAGAGAGTTACATCTTTCAAAGAGATCATTTGGGCATAAGAAATAGCTGCAATTGTGTTTAAGGGGGAGTGTTGGGTTTTTAACTCCAACTGTAGTATTTTCCCTTGCTTACCTTGCTACCTCAGCTTCCTGTTTGGTATTTTGTTGTAGTGCAGTGACTACCTCCTTACCATTGGGTTTTCTTCCAAGATCCATGGTAGTGGGGTCTACCGCCATACCACAACCCTCTATCTTGCCTCTCGCGATACCATGGTTTCCCTACCATACTGTTGTCCTTTCTCTCTCCTCTCATGGTAGAGAGGTGTCTATCACGGTCCTGCGTCTCTCTTGTCAACCTCTCATGGTGGAGAGCTACCCCACAGTACCACAAGCTCTTCTTTTTTCATCTATGGTAGAGTGGTTAAGGGATCTCTAGCGACACATTTTTGTTTGTTTTCGGTCTAGCTTTAATTTTGTCTTTAATTTGAAAGGACTCTTTTTAATGTGATATAATGGAATATCAAGGAATATTTTCATATCTTAATTGCTGCATTAATGTCTTTTATTACTCTTATCTGGAGTTGGTCCTTTAGGCTAATATAGGTGATTTGAACTTTGGAATTTGTAAGAGATGAAGAAGAAGTTAAATTTTTTTTCTCTGTAGTAGCAAAGAGTGTGCGAATTAGAGCATCAACTTAGTTTGAATGGAATATATGTGATAATAGAATTTTTCAATATTTTTTGAGTAAATTATCTTTTAGTTATTTTTTTGTGTCTGTTATTCTCTGCCTCTTACCTTCAAGTGAGAGGATTGACAAGTTCGAGGTCACTGGGGATAGACTTAAAGAAACAATGCACATAAACAAATCTCTCTCTGCTCTTGGGGATGTCATATTTTCTTTAGCTAATAAAAGTGCCCATGTACCATATCGTAACAAAAAACTTACTCAAATTCTTCAAGATTCCTTGGGTGGCCAAGCTAAGATACTCATGTTTGTACATCTTAATCCATACATTGATTCTTACTCAGAGACAATTAGCACATTGAAATTTGCAAAAAGAGTCTCTAGCTTGGAACTAGGTGCTACATGTAGCAACAAGGCAAGCAAGTAGGTTAGAGACCTGAAGGAACAAATTTACAAATTGAAGGAAATCATTGTAAGAAAATATGCTGAGCTTAACCGTTTTCAAAAATTGAAACCCTCAAAATGAGCTGCACACTGTTAATAAATGCCTTCTACACATTACTTAAAATTTCATAGTTATTTTTCATGAAGCTCTGGCAATTGGGTTTGTGCTAATATTAGCTTCTTCAATTAGACAATTTATGGGATTCTGGCTCTTGTTATCACTTGGGGTTTTTTGTAGATGATATGCAATTTCTATGATAGATAATCTTGTTATCAATAATGAGATTACAATTCTTGTTATCAATTTCAATTTTATTACGTTTATTTGCAAATGTACAATATATGAGAAATATCTATATCTAGTTATGTGATGTTTTTTCAGAATTCAATAGCATTCTTTTTTTTGTCAGTTTTATTGACTCATATTTCATAAGAGGTGGTTCATAAGAAACCAATTCTTTTGAGCATAAATGATTTACTTAGCACTTATTGCAACTAGGTGATGTTCATAGAGGTGAAGCATTAAGAATTTCCAAGAGATCATCCATCCCAATACTATTTCAATTCAAATGCATTTAACCATAAATATTTATTCAAAATTAAGCTCACTTAACTTTCCACCCAATTTATAAAACCTTTGAAATAATATTTTTTATTTATTTTTGTAAATTTGGTGCACTGGTGATAATCATGGGTTTTCACAGATAATAATAGTAACAATGTGATAAAGAACTCAAGGTGAGTATCACTCTAAAAGTAGGGGTGCGTTTGAGTGATGTATAACTTGGCATAAATTTCACCACTTTCAATTGCATTTCCATACTTAAAATTATAATTTCATGCTGACATGGTATTTTTAGCGATTCTCACAAGAGATTTTCACTTGTCTTATTGTAACCAATGTAGGAGTTGAGAAAATACAACTTCACAAACCCCGAAGATCACCTACATGCAAATAACCTGTCACAAAAGAAGAGATGGAGACAAACAAGCAAGGGTTCTCTAAAAATTGAAAATGTATATATCAGAGAGAATGAGAGAATGAATTGATATGAAATACAATGGGATCAATCCTTATAAAAAGGAGATCATGCAAACCCTAATAAAATCCTAATAGGAAAACATTTAATAATTAATATAATTATTAAATGTCACTTTATGCAAACTAACGTGAAATCTTAAGAAGGGAATAAAGGTAACTTAATCAACATAATTAAGTTAAAACCTTTACTCTAACACCCCCCCTTACGATGAGCAACAGTGCAGCTACAAACAAATACAAGAAAGCAAAGGTAACTACAATGCAAGAAGGCAATCATGGGTCCCGACAACTAGGCCAGATCAGGTACCCAAATACAACCAAATCTCTGTAAAGTGGAGAAATAGAGAAAACCTCATGGGAAAAATATCTACTCCAAAAAGAGATGAAGAAGGCCAAGAAGAAGAACATCACTGAAGCAGAAGAAGCTACAAACAACTGTCGAAAGATGACTGCTATGGTGCTGAAGAACCTCCACTGAAGATAGGATGATCAGGAACAAGAAGACAAAAAGTTGCATAAGTGCCCATATGAAACTACTCGAATCAGATGGAAAACAAAGGCAAACACCTAGAACGAAGATACAAATGGCACAAGAACCAATAGTCTGAAACACTAATCAATTGAGAATGGAAGATTCCTTCCAAGGTGAAACCAAGGAAGAATTAGCACGAACAATATAATAACCCCCCCCATAATACTGAACTGGGAGAGCCTGACAGATCCACTGAAATGATGTGAAACACCCTGTAGTGCATGAAGGAGAAGAAACATCTGAAAGTGCACAAGATAGCACCTGTAACTGAAAAAGTGGTGTGCAAAACAAAGCACACATGCATGAGGCTGGAATCATATGGATCCACTGTCGTCGTGGAGGGACACTCACCAGACAAGGATGTGATGGTAAAACAAAGGAAAACTACACAACCCATCATGACACTTTATAATAACAGTGCGAGTATAAAATATGGCACAACCTTATGTGCAAAATCCCAAAAAGATGCATGTACAATAGTGTGGCACTTTATCTCAGTGCGTTTACATAAAAGATAGCTTACAAATGATGCTCAAAATGCCCTTAAAGGACAAAAATGCTAGAAATACATGAAGAACAACCAAGAACAAAGCATCCCATGCAAACAAAATGTTTTCAAGAGCAAATATGTCCAGGTAATCCACCAGAGTGTGAAAACACAAATAACTGAATAAAATATACCTAGAGTGAAATCTAGAAAAATGGCATGGATGAAACTGAAGAGCTCTGAAATACGGTTCCAACGCCGCTGAGATTGCGAAAAACGAAGAGACTGATCAAAAGATATGAGCTTGGGACTGAAAAAATCTCCTTTGTCTTCAACTGCCTATAGAATGGACCAACAGAAAAAAGATGTGATGAGACCCACACCACTGGAAATATGAGAAAACTAGCTTTTCGACAATATCTCATTTGCCAAAAAATGATATCGTATGCCCAAGTTACGGCCTCCAAAATAAATCAGCTCCAAAGAGGGAAAAAACTAGTGCTGGGTTAAATTTGACGGTCATACAACTGTCGCAGCAAAAAGACTGGGTTAAATTTGATGGCCAAACGGCTGTCACCGTAAAAGTGCGATTGGACTATTTTTTTAAAAAAAATGTTTTTTATATAGAAAAAATAAAAAAGGATTGATTTTTATTTAAAAAAAATCATAAAAAATACAGAAGTTTTTTTTTTTTTTTAAATTTTAAAAAAAATTGGGGTGGGGGAGGCACATGGGCTCACCCCCACCATACCCTTTGCAGTGCAGGGTACACTGCATAGGGTACTCTGCCTGTGCAGGGTCCCGGACCCACCGACCTAAGCAAGCCGTTAAAAGGCTTTTCAAATGCCTTTTTTTTATTTTTTATTTTTTTAATAAAAAATCAAAACAAAAACTGCATTGAAAAATGTTTTATTTGCAAATAAAAAAATTTGATGAAATTTTATCCGAAAAATAGGCAGAATTTTTTTTTCGAAAAATAATATTTACCAGGTAGGCGATGGTCGTACGGCTGTATTACAAAAAAATTTTGCCTCAAATTTTGACTTTGTCCAAAATGGATGAATGAACAATCGATTTAGGGGTTTTGGACCATTGCGGACGCAATGGCGAAGTCCGTTTGAGCTGAAAATGCTTTAAAATTGCAGGTATGCCCTAGATCAAGAAAACAAGCCCCAAACCCTTGAAGCTCCAAAAATCTTCAAAACAAGAATAGGAAGAAGCAGGTGTGGAGCTCTGATACCATGTAGGAGTTGAGAAAATACAACTTCACAAACCCCGAAGATGACCTGCATGCAAATAACCTATCACAAAAGAAGAGATGGAGACAAATAAGCAAGGGTTGTCTGAAAACTGTAAATGTATATATCAGAGAGAATGAGAGAATGAATTGATATGAAATACAATGGGATCAATCCTTATAAAAAAGAGATCATGTAAACCCTAATAAAATCCTAATAGGAAAAACCCTAATAGAAGCCCTAATAGGAAAACATTTAATAATTAATATAATTATTAAATGTCACTTTATGCAAACTAACATGAAAGCTTAAGAAGGGAATAAAGGTAACTTAATCAACATAATAAGTTAAAACCTTTACTCTAACAAGCAGCATAGAGAAAACCTTCTCCAATATAGAGAAACACTCTAGCCAACAAGCATATATGATGCAACAAAAGGATATGAGAATTGTTTATATATTCCACCACAAACTATTATCAATAAATGAAGACCAAAGGTTACAATCATATAAAAAATTAAAGAATGCATGTTCCAAAGCTTCAAAATTATTACATAGACCATATTTCCCCAAGAAGATTAAGATTCTAATTAGGATTAAGATTGTTAAGGATTTTCCAAAAGCAAACAAGCATAGCATATAACTTCTTTGAATTAAACTTGTTAAATAGTGTCTCATTGTTCCATTTAAAATTGTCAATAATTTCAAATTGGAGAATGCATTTTAGAACTAAAAAATTTCTAAGATTGTTGGGAACATAAAAAAATATAGACAACTTATCTTATTTTAAGAATTGTTCAATAAATTCATCCATTCTTGACCACAAGAAAAACCATGCTCTTCTTCAAGATTTCACATTTTCTCCTCATCCAAAGAAGAGAGCTCATATCAGAGTAAGTGGTAAAATAGATCAGAGGCATGTATTCTATAACATCAAAAAGTAAAAAGGTATTGATTTTTGTTGTTATTCATTTTTTTCATCATAGCTTCAAGGATGCATAATTGATTAGATTATTAAATAGGGAAATCATTTTTTAGTCCTAGTAAATGTGCATGTTCCCATATACTTATCTACCTTACATGTATCTATAAAACATGTACATAGTAATAAATCATATACAATACAAATAAATCCTAACTCTTTTAAATATTGTCAATGGGCTAAATCAAGTTATGTGAAGTCTACTCTTTATTCTATTCATAACTATGTACCTTCTACACCAAAATCTAAAAATACTTTGTACCTTCTACCTCTCTAGATGATGTTCCATCTTCTAAAAATCCATGTCTTGGTGATGAATGGACTCCTTAGACTTCACCCCTCGTGGACCTAGTGAATATAAGACTAACCCTTCTAACTTTGAAATTTCTTCATTTAACAAGGATTCACATTCTCATGGTAGAATTGATCCTTCTTATTATGTTAATTTAGATACTTCTTCTTCTCCAACATGGAATTATACTTCTCATTTTTCCAAGGCTAGTGATATTGACTCTTTGTCTCCCTTTATTTTGGAGAAATATTATGAGCCTAGTTTGAAAATTCTTTCTAAACATGGATACAAAGGAAATGGTCTTCAGTGCATGGAGAAGGAGTTACATTCCTTGTAGAACCAACACTACAATTTTCTATAATGGGTTTAGGTTTCCAACCTTCTCCTCTAACTACATCCCCTCCTCCATTGTTTGATGTTTTTATAATTTCATCTTTTCCTAAATTACATATTTCTCCATAAGAGAAAGGGTTTCTTCATAATCCTCCATCTAAATAAGAGAATATCTTGTTGAGGCTGATCTCAAATCCTACATGACCACTCCTCTTCCTCTTATACATAAGAAATTTCCTTAACACATTAAAAAAATATTCCTTCTTGTGCATATCATTGAGCAAATGATCATTCCACTAGTAAACATTAAGACTTGCAAGATGAAATCCAACAACTTCTTGACATAGGCGCCATCACTCTTTCATCTATTGATTCCCTTGTCTCTTCTTAAAATATATGTGACATTAAGATTCCTTGAACTATACCTTATGGAGCTATGGAGTGCATGATTGTATTTGTGTTGAACATAAGGTATGCTCTCATCCCATGTGCAAGGATGCTTTGAATGATACATACATAAGATGTGAATAATCATTTGATTCACCAGCTCCACTTTTCCATCTATCTTAGGGTGGAATTCTTGTAGACTTTGTTAACTTTGTGTCCATCTTAGCCCATAATGAAGACACAAAATTGTTGATAAATTTTCTATCCATGTTAGAAATAATAATTTTTTGAAAACCAAAATGAACCCAAACATGTTAAAAAATAATTTAGCAGTCTCTTATGTAGATATCCCCTTCTTACACACCACCATGATAGCCATTTTTGAAAACTGATCTACCACCACATACACACAATTATGACCTTTTCTAGTAGTAGGAAGACCAAATATAATGTGTATAAATTTCCTTATGTTTGTAAAAATGGAAGGGGATTTTCATCTATGTGTATAACAATTTCCTTTCACATAATGTAATTCTTCCATTCTTTGCAAGCTTGAACAATGACATATAACTCCTTGTCAAATCTAGGGTATCTATGCACAATATAAAAAAAAATGTCAATATGGTAGGCAAGAAGATGTATATGTTGTACGAGTACAAATTGAAGGGTATATTCAGATGCATCCATTTCTATTTGAAAGGATTGTTATAGATATGGAAGAAGTACTAGTACTAAGCATAAAATTCGTTTTGATTCCACAAATTATTGTTGTTGTGCATTTATCCAAATAAACTTTGATTTAGCTCCTCCCCTCAATGATTGATTTAGAGGCCACACAAAATATGAGAAATCAAGCACAAACTTGTGATAAAAATTTTTCAATCCCAAAAAATTATGAAGTTGTGTGAGATTTTTGGGAGATGGCTATTCTTTGATGACTTGTACATATTTTCAAGATCAAAATGAACACCCTCACTATCAATAATGTATCCCAAATATTGAATTATGTGCATACCAAAATAACACTTTTCTCTATTAACATAGAGACTTTGTTGCTAGAAAATTGAGAGCACTTGATCATCTTGTTGCAAATGTTCATTCCAATTTTTGATAAAATGAGTATATCATCCAAATAAACAACCATAAAATAATTATTCAATGGATCAATTACATGATCCATCATACTCATAAAAGAGGTAGGAGCATTAGTTAGACCAAAAGGAATGACTAAACACTCAAATAATCGTTCCTTAGACTTAAAAGTAGTCTTCCACACATTTGATGGACCAATTGGTACTTGACAATAACTAGAGTTCAAGTCAATTTTGGTGATGAAATTATCCACTCTGAGCTGGTCCAAGAGATCATAAATTTAAGGAATTGGATACTATTTTTCATGACAATTTTATATAATTCTCGATAATCAATGTGAATGTGCCATGCTCCTATTAAACATCTGGAATATTGAGAAGGGGGGTGAGTTAGTATTCACTAAAATTCAATAACTTCATCAACTTAAACATCCATTCAAAAAATAACTTAAAACTTGCAAAATGGAAAGGAACAATTTTAAAGCATGCATCACAACACATAACACAAGAACACCAGATTTATGTGGAAAAATCTTGAAAGGAAAAAACCATGGTGAGGATTAGCTCACAATATTTTATAACCAATTACAATGGAGATTATAGAATGGTGGACTCATTATCCAGAAATAAAGAATGGATCATTACCCATGGCTCACTACAAAGAGATCATTGTCTTGAATAGAAAAATATAGAGAAAGGGTTGCTCACTACCAAGGATGAACTGTTAACAATTCATTTGTAACATGCTAAAAGTACAATTCTGATTAAGTGCAGAAAATTGACTTAACACACTTCATACTTCACCTCTATTACACTTTACACTTCACTCTGCATAATATCTCTCTCACATACACTTGAACTAATTTAATTCATACTTCACATAATGGATTAACCTTGTATATATACATACACCTACCACAAACACCCAAATCATCAATTAGGTTGGCCTAATTAGATGAAAATCCAACCTATAACCTATCACCATAAAAATCCAAAACACATGCTTTATAGAATAAACCAAAATGTGTATAACACCAAAATAGGTTAGCATAACCTATAATTACTCCCATAAATCCACTCCATACATAAATCAACTTTGCATGACCCCAAAACCCTTAGGTTGACACCACATAACAAAACTGGTGTAGAAACAATTGAATGAACCAACTGTTCATTCATAATTCAACATGCAGACCACCAAACCACTTTCAACATGGAGTGCATACACCTCTGAAACCTTCCAACAATTCCTCAAAATTGCATAGCATATTATTCATCCATGGTGGAATGTGAAGTATTCCAAGCATGCACTCCGTACCCACTCTACCATTACTAAGCTTGATACTCTGTCACTAATATATTCAACTACGAAAGACATATAACCTTGAAACCTTGGATATAAACACCTTCAACATATTCCATCAACACATCAAAATGACATGACAAGGTTTTTCATAGTGGAGTGATGCAAACCACAAAACTATTCCTCTAGTCATTGAACATGCAAACTGGGACTTAGTCAACTCTCCAAAAAACTTGGTCTCCTCTAGACCAACACTTTTTAATTCCTAAAAATGGTTGCCATCAATGAAAACACCATCCATACATCATCATGCTCAGGTTTCCAACAATCTCCCCCTTTTTCATTGATGACAACACACTCTCCAAAACTACTCAAACATACTCCCCCTTTGACATCAAATGAAAATGCCTAATTATATCATTCCCCCTAACTGATATATTTACATGAGAGTATCTCCCCTTTCTTCTTCTCTCCCCCTTTCAATATTATCCATTAAAAAGTAAGAAAATTTTACAACACCATCAACTTCTTCCACATATGTACATTGAAATCATAAAATTGATATGTGAAGTAAAAATGTACAACTTAACCCTTATAAGACTCTTTCAATTTAGCAAGATGTGCCTCCTAGTGTTTTTTCACAACCTACTAGTCCTTGTTGGCAAAGGAAGGCATGGAATATTGACTTTCAAATTGAACATGGAGGTCTTGTCCTTCATCCAAAGAACTAGGCACTAGATTCATTTGCACCACCTTTTCTACATTAGCTAAAACTCTAGATAAATATGTAAGCCTTTCACTCACCAAATCTTAGAGTTGATTGTACTGCATTATGATTTTCCCTTTTTTGTTCTTGTAGTAGAATGAATTGACCATGTTTATTCTTAATTATTTCTCTTGTTGCTCCATCTATATCATTTACTGGATCATATGAACTTGAGGCCTGAGCAATTTGTGACTCAATAGAGTCCATTTGAGCTTTGATGATCCTTGTAAAATTTGGCCATTTCAAACAAAATTGAAACAAAGCATTAGCTTCTTCCAAACATTTCTTGACATCCTTTAATTTTCCTTGCAAATTACCATGTACAATACTAAATTTGTTAGGAACTTATGCTAATATCTTATCATTGACCTTCTTTTCCATTTAATTTTTTAATTTTTTCTTCTAAAATGGTAGAATATTCCTTAAAGGAATCACATAATAACCTCAATTTTTGCACACCAAAAAAATAATTATCAATAGTTGCTTTGGGAATACTATCCTGCAATACTTTTACTAGTTCATCTACCAATTCAACACTTTTTTGGTGAGTTTGAAGTATTTCCTTCCTTGTGGAGGCATTGAAAGTATCACTAAGTTGTAACTTATGTAAATGGTAAATTTCTTCCATGTCTACTCGACCTTGTTGCATGAGAATCTAAAATAGTTGTGTAGAAACCACTACTTAAAACAGTAACTACATATCCAAATAATCTTTCAATGAATCTCTAGAAGCTTTGGAGGATTCACCACCAATTTCAACACCTTATTCTTTATTCTTCTCACTCTTTTCCTTATCTTCATTTCCAAAATATTCTTCAACATTCTTCTCCTCTTATGTAGACTTCTTACCATGTGGAGGAGGCACATTCTGTTCTTCTTGTGCCTCAGTCTTTTTCAGAACATCTTGTTTATCTTCTTCTATTTGCTCAATATCTTTCTCCTTATCCAAAGGGGGAAATTTTTGTTCATTTTGAGCTTCATCCTTCTCTAGGATTTCCTTCTTATCATATTCCTTCTCTTTGATAATATTCTCCACAATTGGAGGGGTATCATCTGTTAGTATGTCTTCCTGTCCAATTGCATGTTCATGTTGTGCTGTAACAAACACATTATCATCTAGGAGGGGTGTATTTTTTTCATCTATTATTTATTACCTAGAGGAGATCCCAACCCTTTAGTAAGCTCTTCAAGCTTTTGTAGTGTCTCTTTCCTCAACCTCTCAATATCTTCATTATCTTTTCTCAGAAGAGTGTTAACTCTTTGTTTTTTTCTGAATATCTTGCTATACAACTTAGACAACTTGTTTCCTTATTCTTGAGATAGTAAGGAACTAACCTTCTCCAAGGAAAAAGGGTAAGTGCAAAAATATGGGGGGCCAAAAAGGGGTCTTAAGTGGCCACTTTTTTGTTTTTGTTTTTGTTTTTGTTTTTTTTTTTCTGAAATTAGGAAATACTGAACTTGGATGTGAAATTGAGGATAGTTACACTCAAAAGTTTCAGATGCAATAAAAAAATGGATTGTAGCTCTTCGAGTCTACTTTCTAAAATACTATTAAATTTATTTTTTTTGTAGGGATTAAGGGGTTCAAAAGAGGGAGCCACAAAAATTGATGTTGTTTTTGTCAAAAAAACATAACATAGCAACTTTTTGTGGCCCCCTCAAAAGGTTTAATTTTTTTTGGTATTTTTAAAATTGCTTTAGTGAGAAATTAGCTAATAGGATGTAGTTTATGCCCAATTTTTTTAATAATTTTTAATGAATATTTTATTTTTTAATAACTTTCAAAGTGGATACTTCTTAAAAAATAAAATTTTGGCCGTGCTACCCCTATAAAATTTTGAAAACTAATAATTTTTTTTTTTTTAATATATGTAGAATGGAGTCTAGTTTCTAAAACTGTAATTTATTTGAAATTTTGATGAATGGTTAATTTAAAAAGAAAAAATACCAAACACTAGTTTTTGCCAAAAAATAGACACACAAACAAAATAAATTAAAGATCAAAGTCTTAACATTCTCAAAATGTGAAAAGAATGACATAATTAGATAGATAAGAGAGAGCCTAACATTACACAAGTGTTTGATTTGTTCGACCTTGAAGCACATGCAAACCTTATGCTTAACACGAATGTGATTATGTGAAATATTGTAGAATTTGCAAAAACACATCTTTGGATGTTGGGAAGGAACTCCAAGCCTTTGGGTTGGTATTCCAAAGAAAATACCAAGCCTAAGGCTTGGGGATTCCCAAAGCAATAAATAACGCAAGTGCGTTATAATCCGCTCATGTTATTTCATTGTTTTGACATGTTTTTTTTGCATTTGTGCCCAAGAGTTTCCTAGCAAGACTGTAATGCCCCGCCACACAACCTTAGAGGAAGTTTCAATTCACTATAAAAGCCTACTATTTTTTTTTTATTAAAGTGAATTAAACATACATGTTCACCTATAATTGATAACCTCCCCTAAGGCTACGTAACCGAGATTACTTAAATCCCCATTAACATACATCATCTAGATTACATTGCATTAAATAACTCAAGTAATAACATTCATTCAACATAAGTAAATACAAGATAAGAATAGAATATCCATAACACATATCCATAACATAAATCCATTACCAGATTACAATCCTCATTCCCAGAATGAGTCAAAATACATAATCCACCTCATAATAACAAGAGGGGTAAATACAACTCATTACAATTTGAATTACAATAGTGCTATAAAAGAATAACAAGATCCGCGAGTTGTCCAACTGGATGTATCACTTCCATGAACTGAAGAACAAGGGGGACCCAACGGTTTTGGTGCATGTTCCACCCAACCTAGTGGTACCCGAAGGCCCACCCCCCATGCTAGGAGATAGTAACAATGCAACATGGACAAGAAATCTACTACCCCTAACCAAAGGTAGACTCATACTAACACAACCAACATAAGCACAATATAAATCTAACACTAACATGGTTACATTGCTTCCAAACATATTATAATCAAGTGTGCTAAAGAATCCATACACACAACATAAACTCAATGTTATCCTAGATAGAGTGTCATCGCAAGGTTCATCATGAGATCTCCTCTAGGTATTCTTTATAGGCTCCTATGATCCTGGTGACCTCAACCAAATCCCGGCCCTCATACTCACTTATACGGAATCAACTACCTTTTGTATGGACAAGATAGTTGACCTTGCCATTCCAGGCCTTCTCACTCACCCCAAGTCTAAACAAGCCCTTGTGTCTCTGAGTGAGGTTAATTTATCTTGGTTAATGTGAATGCATCTTAGTCATCTAAGTACTTTACTTTAATTAACACTTCTGAAGGCTACCCATTTCACCTCTTTGGGCTCTGGCCCCTAACAAAAGCCACTCCTCTAATGGATAACATGCTACTCAAATCTAGACTCCAAGGGTAACTCAAGTGTTATATAACCGAACAATACAATCTAATCTAATCTAGGAGATGAAAATAAAGAATCCCACTCCAACACTTGGAGGAAAACAAACTCATACAACACTACCCAAGGGAAAGACAAATATTAATTTAACAAGGGAATGACCCACATTCACTGGAAGACTTCTCAATGCATAACACGATTTATCGCTCCCAAAACAATCAACATAAGGGAAATTAATATAATAATGCATTGATAAAGAAAAACACTATGTTTGGATATCTTAAATCCATATTCCTATCTAATGCTTCTCGCAGCAATTTAAAATACTATCTTTCTGAATTCTCATTAAATAAATAATTTTCACAACGTTATCTAATAATGTTCAATAAGAATTTCAGTTTAATTTGTTGTCTAATTACTTGCATGTGTTAATATGCCTAAAACTGAGCATCAAATAAATATATACACTCAAATATAAATTATGAAGCATCCTTTAAACAATTAAATAGCTACATTTTATTTATATATCCAAACTATATTTAAAACATGCTTGCATTATACACTAACAATAAACCTCTGTTTTACTTAAATTACCAGTCTGAAAATTAATTTATTTAAAATTTCAACAGAATGTACTAATTCCTAAAATACAATATAATAATATTAATTATTACCTATTAACAATTAATATATGTAAAAATCTTTTTCAAAACAAATAAAATTACAATAAAGGATTTAATAAAAATCTAGATTAAAATCCAAAATTAAATAACATATAAAAATAAAAAATAAAAAAAATAATAATAATATTAAAAAAAAAACAAAAAGAAAAATAATAAAGGCAGGTCCGGATGGTACACATCCGACGGACGGTACCGCCGGCACTTGCGGCCTACCTGTGCCGACTATACTTACGTACATCGGCCGACGCTTGGGGAGTCTGCACCTCCCATGTGGAATGCGTCCCCCAAGGGTGGCGCACTTCCCATGGTAGGTACGCCTCCTTGGGAAGGATGGAAGTGGGGGTTTGACCTCCCCACTTGCCATTAATACAAGTTTCCCCCCCCTTTTTTTTCTTTTTTTTTAAAAACAGAGAAACCCAAAACCAATAAATATCCGCCATTAATACATACACGAATTTTGAGAAAGAATAATTTTGACCACTGTATTTTGATAATATAACTATTTTAACATAAATGTATATATATTTTTATATATTATATGTAAACACATATAATATATTATTATATATATATATATTTCCCAGAATTTCATTGTCTGGTAAAATTGAGAAAAAAATTAAAAAACCAGTAATATCAAAATTAATTAAATTTTCCAGAATGTCTTTCCAAAATTCAAAAGATGTAAATTTAATTTCCTTCAATCTATTCTTTCAGATTTAAAAATAATTTAAACAAAAGAACCTTGAATAGATCTTAATTTTGTTTAATTTTCAATGAAGGTTTTCTATGAGGATTTGAGTTTGAAACATAGATCTGAATGATTTCAAAGGTAAAATTTCCATATTAAATCCTAAATGTTTGAAGCACAACAAATATTGAATTTCAACAATGGATCTATGAATTTTGTTTACTAAATAATTTCCTACGGTAAATTTAACAAATTTTCTCAAACCATTAAATTGAAAATTGAATTGAACAACAAATACAAAACTTGGAATCTGAAGCTACAGAAGAAGATGAATTTATTTTATACAAGCCTCCTCCAAGAATTTCCTCAAACGTGCAATGAATCCAATCCCAAAATCCCAAAATTGATTCAAACCTTTCTTTTGCAAATTCTTCAAAAAATTTCAATCCTTTGAAAAATGAATCCTTGCAAAACTTCTCTCTTCCAAAAATTGAAAACATGCATTCACATAAAATCAAAATATCTAATACAACCCTAATTCCCTTTTGCATGCAAAATAGAGAATTAGATATTTATTTTCTTTTCTAATTTTCGAAAACCAAAATTGAATTTAAAATACAATTTCAATTTCCTTTCAGTTTCTCATGATTTAATTTAATTTAATTTAACCCATTAACTTAATTAATTAATTTTAACTATTTAATAACTAAATTCAACCCTTTTAAGATTAAAATTTAATTAATTAAATAAATTAAATTTCATTATAAACTTTTAAACATAACATCAAAGCATAATTTTAATTTAATATTAAAATAATCACTACTCTTTCCAATGCAATTATTCTAAACATTAATCTAACAATAACGCATCTAATAGAATCATATAACATTAAATCAAGTAAACATGACTATTGACACACTAAGGCTAGGGTGTAGACCTAGCACATGTTACCTAGCTACTATCTCCCTTTCAACTTAACCGTTGGATCGACACGCTCAAACTTGTGAGACCAGGTGGAGTCGATGTCATGTACCTGCAACCTAAAATGAAGTAAACAACATAATATAGTATATCTAACATATAATACACACCATGAAGAAGAAATCATGGATTCACAGGGCACTCACAAGCGAGTGATGCCAAACCGTCCTCTTCACCAATCCACTCATCAAAGACTGACATTACATCATAATCAATAATCACATAATAATAATATCTCATGCTATCTCTACTAACATCATTAATACATAATGCATGTGAAACAATAATCAGATAACTACATCACACAGTAATATTTGTCACTCAATAGTAGTGATCAAAACACAAACAACAAGGTGTTTCTAGTATCATAGTAGCTGCATCCCAAACATAGCATAAAGCAAAACAAACAAGAAGCAAAACGGAGGGGTATTACATTCTCCCCCCCAAAGACCAGGCTTACTCCTGGAAGCCTACAAACAAGTAGGGATATAACTCCCTCATCCTAACTACATCCTCCTAGGTGGATGAAGTATCATCCCTGGGATCCCATTGAACTCTGACCTGATCAATATCTCACCCTCGAAGAGTGAGCGTTCTGCGCTCCGTTATGGCCACGGGCTCCAAAGCTAGTTGCCCATCCTCTACCTGTAAAGAATTCAAATCAAGGATGTGAGTAACATCTAGATGATAAGGTCGAAGAACTAAAACATGGAAAATATCATGTATACATGCAAGACTGGGTGGTAAAGCAAGTCGATAAGCAACTGGACCAATCTTTTCAAGTATCTCGAAAGGTTCGACAAAGCGAGGCACCAACTTAGAACCCTTTGCATATCAAATAGGACTCTTTCACGGACGCACCCACAAGAATACTCTGTCGCCGATAGAAAAATGATGATCCACTCTATGCGTATCCACATACTTCTTCTACCTGTCTTGTGCTACTACCAGGTGCTCTCTAATCTGATCCACCTGCTGCTCCATATCCTGCAACATCTCTTGTCCCAATAACACTATGTCCTCCAATCGATCCCAACTAAGAGGGGTATGACAAGGATGTCCATACAAGGCTTGAAAAGGTGCCATGCCAATGGAAATCTGGTAACTATTATTATAAGAAAACTCCACTAGACAAAGATAATCCTCCTATCGTGTCTGCTAATCCATGACATACATGCATAACATATCTTCGAGGATTTGATTAACCCTCTCTATCTGTCCATCTGTCTCAGGGTGATATGCTGAACTGAAGTTCAATTGTGTCCCCATAGCATGCTTTAATGATGTCCACAAAGATGAAGTAAACACTGGATCCCTGTTAGAAATAATCCGACGCGGAATACCATGCAACCTCACAATATCCTCCATGAACACTCTAGCAACTGATGATGCATTATAGGAAGCACGCATAGGCGAGAAGTGTGCTACCTTCGTCAACCTATCGAATGTCACCATAATAGCATCATGTCATTGCGAGGAGTTGGGTAAACCAACAATGAAGTCCAATGAGATAATATCCCACTTCCACTTAGGTACAAGGTGTTGATGTAGAAGCCCTGCTGGATGTTGGTGTTCAGCCTTCACCCATTGACACTCCAAACATCGTGCTACAAAGTATGCAATATCCCACTTCATCCCTGGCCAGAAATACAACTGGCATAGATCTGTGTGCATCTTCTTCACCCCAAGATGGGCTAAATAAGGTACACGATGAGCCTTGATCAAAACCAAAGATCGAACGTCACCTACTGAAGGAACGTAAATACGCTCTGAAGGCCTAAGTAACCCATCTGACTCAAGTGAATAACCTATAAATCTGCCCTCAAGAGGTCTACCTACCTCAATCTCTACTCTAACATCCTGGTACCAACTATCTACTGGAAGAGTAGCAAGAATCTGACTCCGTAAATCTACCATAAGAGTCGTCTCAGATATCTCATGCCTACATCTACTGCTACAATGTTCTCTTTTCCCTGAATATACTTCACCTTAAAGTCATACTCACAAAGAAACTCCATCCAGCACCTCTACCTAGTGTTAAGGTTCGGCTGAGTGAAAATGTATTACAGGCTCCTGTGATCACTATGTAGCTCAAACTTGTGCCCAAGTAAAAAGTGTCTCCATCTAGTCAATGCATGGACTACTGCCGCCAACTCAAGGTCATGTATGGGATAATTAAGTTCATGATCCTTAATCTTACGTGACTCATAAGCTATCACTCATCCCTCCTGCATCAGGACTACACCTAAGCCCTCTAAGCATGTGTCTATACAAACCACAAAGTCTCCGGTGGGATCAGGTATCGCTAAAATCGGTGCACTAGTCAGCTTATCCTTAAGAATCTGAAAAGCTGACTCACATTGCTCTGACCATCCAAACCTCTTCCCTTTCCTTTGAAGAGAAGTGATAGGATGACCTATCTTGGAAAAACTTTGCACAAACCTCCTGTAATATCCTGCAAGCCCCATAAAACTATGGATCTCTACCACATTCATGGGCGCAGGACAATCAAAAATAGCTTGAATCTTTGAAGGATCCATAGATATTCCCTCTTCTGAGATCACATGACCAAGATACTTGATCTCAAACTTAAAGAATTCACATTTTGACAAGTTGGCGTAAAGTTGGTTTTCTTGCAAACACTGCAGAACCTGTTGCAAATGCTCCTCATGTTCCTCTACTATCCTGGAATATATCAATATATCATCAAGAAACACAAGATCAAACCTATCAAGGTAGGTGCGGAATACTCCATTCATCAAACTCATGAACACAGATGGCGCATTCGTCAACCCGAATGGTACCATAGTGAACTCGTAGTGACCATACCGCATCTGAAACATTGTCTTATGGATATCTACATCAAAAATATGGAGCTGATGGTATCCCGACTTAAGGTGTATCTTCAAAAAGATGGTAGCACCTTTGACTTGGTCAAACAAGTCATCAATTCTGGGAAGTGGATAACGATTCTTGATCGTTACCTTGTTCAACTTCCAGTAATCAATGCACAATCGAAGTGAACCGTCCTTCTTCTTCATGAAGATTACAGGTACTCCCAAGGGAGAAACACTAGGATGAATAAATCCCTTCTCTAATAACTCCTCCAACTACAAGCGAAGCTCTTTCAGCTCCTGAGTAGTCATGTGGTAAGGTGCTCGTGAAATAGGCTCCGATCCAGGTACTAAATCAATCTTAAAATCTATATCTCGCCTCGGTGGCATCCCTGGAATGTCATCAGGAAAGTCATCTGTGAACTCTTGAAGAATAGGATGACTATCAAGAGTTACCTTCTCCTCTCCATCTCCTAAACCCAAGTCCTCAACTATAACTGCAAACAACTGACATCCATGACGAACACATCTCCTCAACTACATAGCTGAGATGATCCTCAAAGATATCAGTCTCTGAACTCCTATAATATCCACCTCTCCACCAGATGCATTAATGCACCGAATTGACTTATGTCGACAATCAATAATTGCTCGGTGAGCCTCTAACCAATCCATACCTATAACAACATCATAGGACCCCAATGGTATAACTCAAAGATCTAAGGTAGTGAGAAGTGGTCCAATCTCCAACCTACAGTTAGGTACTATAGAATGCAATGCAACCTTCACACCAGATGCTAACTCTACCTACCACCTATCGGCTTGCCTTATGGCTCCCAGTTTGCAACGTGACACTATCAATGAAGAAATGAAGGAGTCAAATGCTCCTAAATCAAAAAGAATAGTATCAGGGTTACCTAATAACATACCATAGGTCTCAACCATGGTACCCTAGTGCTCTGCTTGGCAGTTATCAACCACTGCGAACACATGATGGCCTCTACCAGCATCTTCCACTGTCAGCTCTGATGCCGCTGGTCTTTGTGTAAATCCTGACGTGCCCTTATTGGGACACAACTTAGCAATATGGCCTTGCTGACCACAAGAGAAGCAACCTATGCCTCTACCTTAACCTCTGCCTTCTGCTGGTGCACTAGATTGTTGTACACTGCCTATAAAAGTGGACTGGGCACTCTAAGTGGATTGCTCATCATTGAAACGCTTCATGCGTCTCCAGTTCCTACTACCCTATCCCTACTGGAAACCTTTCCATTTCCCCTGAAATGACTACTGCTGACTACCCTGTACTGATACCTGCTGATTTTTTGGAGGCATAGCTCCCTGTGTCTATCCCCCTTGAGCACTAGTCCCAGCTCCTATACCACTGCCAATACTAACACCTGTATGACCTTCCAGTGCCATAGTCAGGTTCTCCTCCACCAACCATTCCTTCTCAACAACTATCCCCATAGACTTGGGTTCAAAGACCCGAACACCACCACTGATATGGGAATTTAAGCCCCTGATGAAATGTTGCACAAGCATTCCCTCATTGTCCCCTATTCCTATGAACTGTTTAAGTTCATAGAATGGCCTCTCATTATGATCAACCATCATGGCTAACTAACGTATGGCATGGAACTCATCACCTCAACACTGACACCAATGATCAGAGAGAAATCGGGCTCTGAACCGCTCAAGAAAGATCTCCCAAGACACAGTACTCATGTCTATATGGAGCTTCTACTCCTCTAGTTTCCACCAAGTGGCTGCAAATCCTCGGAGATGAATAATAGCGCACCACGCTTTGGTGTTACTATCAAATGGGTGCATGGAAAAACATCGGTCAAGACCTATCAACCAAGTTTCGGCCTCAAGACTAGTACCTACTCCATCAAATCGAGGTGGTTGTGATCGAATCAAGTCCCTCGTATAATTCATTGCTAACATATCAGACTGAGTTGTGATTGTCCCAACCACAAGGTTAACCACAAGTACTTCCCGTGTCAGACCCAATAATGCCATAGCCTCCTCGAAGGCTCTATGTGCAGCTTTGACCCTAAGAGGATCTGACTGTCAACCACCACCTCCCAGATCATTCTATGAAGCCTAATGCTCCTCTTGCTCTAGTATATGTGGCACATGAGGTCGTGAGTCATGCTGACTCTCACCTCAACTGCCTAATCGGCCACGTCCACGTCCTCTCCCTCATCCATGTCTAGGAGGCATACTCCTACACAGACACAAAAGGGTATTAGAGAAGGTACTCTTAAAAACCTATGCAACTAAGCTTAATGGGTACATCATAATCCCAGAGCACCCAGTGTTTAAACCTTGGCTCTGCTACCATGTGTAATGCCCTGCCACACAACCCTACAGGAAGTTTCAATTCACTATAAAAGCGTACTAATTTTTTTTTATTAAAGTGAATTAAACATACATGTTCACCTATAATTGACAACCTCCCCTAAGGCTACATAACAGAGATTACTTAAATCCCCAATAACATACATCATCTAAATTACATTGCATTAAATAACTCAAGTAATAACATTCATTCAACATAAGTAAATACAAGATAAGAATAGAATATCCATTACATAAATCCATTACCAGATTATAATCCTCATTCCCAGAATGAGTCAAAATACATAAGTATTACAATTACATAATCCAACTCATAATAACAAGAGGGGTAAATACAACTCATTACAATTTGCATTACAATAGTGCTAGAAAAAAATAACAAGATCTGCGAGCTATCCAACTGGATATCTCGCTTCCACGAATTGAAGAACAAGGGGGACCCAACGGTTTTGGTGCATGTTCCACCCAACCTAGTGGTACCTGAAGTCCCAACCCCCATGCTAAGAGATAGTAACAATGCAACATGGACAAGAAATCTATTACCCCTAACCAAAGGCAGACTCATACTAACACAACCAACATAAGCACAATATAAATCTAACACTAACATGGTTACATTGCTTCCAGACATATTATAATCAAGTGTGCTAAAGAATCCATACACACAACATAAACTCAATGTTATCCTAGATAGAGTGTCATTGCAAGGTTCGTCATGAGATCTCCTTTGGGTATTCTTCATAGGCTCTGGTGATCCTAGTGATCTGAACCGAATCTTGGCCCTCATACTTACTCATGCAGAATCAACTACCTTTTGTATGGACAAGATAGTTGACCTTACCATTCTAGGCCTTCTCACTCACCTCAAGTCTAAACAATCCCTTGTGTCTGTGAGTGAGGTTAATTTATTTTGGTTAATGTGAATGCATCCTAGTCATCTAAGTACTTTACTTTAATTATCACTTATTAAAACACTTCTGAAGGTTACCCGGTTTACCTCTTTGGGCTCCGGCCCCTAACAAAAGCCACTCCTCTAATGGATAACATTCTACTCAAATCTAGACTTCAAGGGTAACTCAAGTCCTATATAACTGAACAACACAATCTCTCCTAATCTAGGAGACGACAATAAAGAATCCCACTCCAGCACTTCGAGGAAAACAAACTCATACAACACTACCCAAGGAAAAGATGAATATTAATTTGGCAAGGGAATGACCCACATTCATTGGAAGACTTCTCAATGCATAACATGATTTCTCACTCCCAAAACAATCAACATAAGGGAAATTAATATAATAATGCATTGATAAAGAAAAACACTATGTTTGGATATCTTAAATCCATATTCCTATCTAATGCTTCTCGCAGCAATTTAAAATACTATCTTTCTGAATTCTCATTAAAACACAATAACTACTTCATTAAATAAATACTTTTCACAACGTTATCTAATAATGTTCAATAAAAATTTTAGTTTAATTTGTTGTCTAATTACTTGCGTGTGTTAATATGCCTAAAACTGAGCATCAAATAAATATATACACTCAAATATAAATTATGAAGCATCCTTTAAACAATCAAATACCTACATTTTATTTATATACCCAAACTATATTTAAAATATGCTTGCATTATACACTAACAATAAACCTCTATTTTACTTAAATTACCAATCTGAAAATTAATTTATTTAAAATTTCAACAGACTGTACTATTTCCTAAAATACAATATAGTAATATTAATTATTACCTATTAACAATTAATATATGTAAAAATCTTTTTCAAAACAAATAAAATTAAAATAAAGGATTTAATAAAAATCTAGATTAAAATCCAAAATTAAATAACATATAAAAATAAAAAATAAAAAGATAAAAAAAATAATATTAACAAAAAAAAAACAAAAAGAAAAATAATAAAGGTAAGTCTGGACGGTACACGTCTGATGGATGGTACCACTGACACCTGCGGCCTACCTATGCCGACTGTACTTACGTACAGTGGCCGACGCCTGGGGAGTCTGCACCTCCCATGGGGAGTGCGTCCCCCAAGGGTGGTGCACTTCCCATGACAGGTACGCCTCCTTGGAAAGGATGGTAGTGGGGGTTTGACCTCCCCACTTGCCATTAATACAAGTTTTTCCCCCCCTTTTTAAAAAAATAAAAAATAAAAAATAGAGAAACCCAAAACCAATAAATATCCGCCATTAATACATACACGAATTTCGAGAAAGAATAATTTCGACCACAGTATTTTGATAATATAATTATTTGAACATAAATGTATATATATATTTTTATATATTATATGTAAACACATATAATATATAATTATATATATATATTTACCAGAATTTCATTGTTTGGTAAAATTGAGAAAAAAATCAAAAAACCAGTAATATCAAAATTAATTAAATTTTCCAGAATGTCTTTCCAAAATTCAAAAGATGTAGATTTAATTTCCTTCAATCTATTCTTTCAGATTTAAAAATAGTTTAAACAAAAGAACCTTGAATAGATCTTAATTTTGTTTAATTTTCAATGAAGATTTTCTACGAGGATTTGAGTTTGAAACACAGATCTGAATGATTTCAAAGGTAAAATTTCAATATTAAATCCTAGATGTTTGAAGCACAACAAATATTGAATTTCAAGAATGGATCTACGAATTTTGTTTACTGAATAATTTCCTACAGTAAATTTAACAAATTTTCTCTAACCATTAAATTGAAAATTGAATTGAACAACAAGTACAAAACCTGGAATCTGAAGCTACAGAAGAAGATGAATTTCTTTGATACAAGCCTCCTTCAAGAATTTCCTCAAACATGCAACGAATCAAATCCCAAAATCCCAAAATTGATTCAAACCCTTCTTGTGCAAATTCTTCAAAAAATTTCAATCCTCTGAAAAATGAATCCTTGCAAAACTTCTCTCTTCCAAAAATTGAAAACATGCATTCACATAAAACCAAAATATCTAATACAACCCTAATTCCCTTTTGCATGCAAAATAGAGAATTAGATATTTATTTTCTTTTCTAATTTTCGAAAACCAAAATTGAATTTAAAATACAATTTCAATTTCCTTTCAATTTCTCATGATTTAATTTAATTTAATTTAATCCATTAACTTAATTAATTAATTTTAATTATTTAATAACTAAATTCAACCTTTTTGAGATTAAAATTTAATTAATTAATTAAATAAATTAAATTTCATTATAAACTTTTAAACATAACATCAAAGCATAATTTTAATTTAATATTAAAATAATCACTACTCTTTCCAATGCAATTATTCTAAACATTAATCTAACAATAACACATCTAATAGAATCATATAACATTAAATCAAGTAAACATGACTCACAAAATAGGACTATTGACACACTAAGGCTAGGGCGTAGACCTGACACATGTTACCTAGCTACTATCTCCCTTTCAACTTAACGGTTGGATGAACACGCTCAAACCTGTGAGACCAGGTGGAGTCGATGTCATGTACCTACAACCTGAAATCAAGTAAACAACATAATACAGTATATCCAACATATAATATACACCATGAAGAAGAAATCACGGATTCGTAGGGCGCTCACAAGCGAGTGATGCGAAACCGTCCTCTTCACCAATCCACTCATCAAAGACTGACATTACATCATAATCAATAATCACATAATAATAATATCTCATGCTATCTCTACTAACATCATTAATCCATAATGCATGTGAAACAAGAATCAGATAACCACATCACACAATAATAGTTGTCACTCAATAGTAGTGATCAAAACACAAACAACAAGGTGTGTCCAATATCATAGTAGCTGCATCCCAAACATAACATAAAGCAAAACAAACAAGTAGCAAAATGGATGGGTATTACAAAGACATAACCCGAGTGTGCTATAACACATTATTTTTATGTCTTGCTTTGTGTTAAATGCTATTCTATTAAATTTATGTATATATATTTTTATGTTTGTATGTATGTATGTATGCTTTTCTGACATGTATGTATGTATGTATGTATGTATGTACACCTATATGCATGTATGTATGTAATATTGTATGTACATATGCATGTATGCTTGTATGTATGTAAGTATGTATGTGTGCCTGTATGTATACTTATATGTATGTATGTATGTCTTTAGAGTGAGGGAAAATTTTAAGAGAGAGAGAGATAGATAGATAGATAGAGTTGTCTAGGTAGGGTGAGAGGGAGAGAGGGAGGAAGAGACCCAAGAGAGAGAGAGGTAGTGAGAGATATACCTGAGAGAGGGAGAGGAGGTGGAAGGGAGAGACCTAAGAGAGAGGAAGTGGGAGAGAAGGGGTTGGAGTGAGAGGGGATTAGCTAGGTAGGGTGGGAGGGATAAAGAGAGAGAGAAATTTAGATAGAGTGGTAGGGAGTGATTGAGTGAGAGATACATAGAAAGAGGGAGAGGGGAGACAAAGACAATTAGAGAGGGTAGGAGAGAGGGAGGGAGAGAGAGGTTAGATAGATAGATAGATAGATAGATAGAGGGAGGGAGGGAGAGAGGGAGAGAGAGAAAAAAAGAGAGAGAGAGAAAGAGGTATATAGAAAGATGGAGAAGGTAGATAGAGACAATTAGAGAGTGTAAGAGAGAGGGAGGGAGAGAGAGGTGAGATATATAGATAGAGAGAGGGATAGGGATTGAGGGTATAGGGTTGATGTTTTAATGTATAGGGTAGAGGGTTGAGGGTTTAAGCATTTAAGGGTAGAGTGGGAGAGAGAGGGAGTGGGATGGAGAGAGATAGATAGAGAGAGAGTTATCTAGTTATGTAGGTAGGGTGTTTGAGGGAGAGACCTAATAGAGAGAGAGAGGGGGGTGGGAGGGAGATAGTTGAGATAGAGGGAGAGAGAGGGGGGTGGGAGGGAGATAGTTGAGAGAGAGGGAGTGGGAGATAGAGGGATGGGAGAAAGATAGAGGTAGTGAGAGAGGGAGAGGGGGTGGGAGGGAGAGAATAGAGAGAGAGAGCAAGAGATTAGGGTTTAAGGGTCAACGTATTGAGGGTTTAAGGGTATAGGGTTGAGGGATTAGGGTTTAAGGAATAGCATCTAGGGTTTAGGGTTTAGGGTTAAGTGAGAGACCTAGATGACTAAGGAGGTATGGATGGCTAAGGAGAGAGGAAACCTTTAGAAAATAAACTTTTTTATAACGTGAGTACATTTTGAAGAAGTTGAGATATAACCGTTTTGTATGGAAAGCCAAAATACGCTCGTGTTATAATGCAGCCACGTTTGGGATTGCTCTAAAAGTGGTAAAAATTTAACACACCCATGATCTAGGCCCACATGCTTTGTTATTCTCCTATTTATGCATGTGTTCTGACAAAAATAATCATTTTGATATTGTTTGGAAGTGCACATGCATGAAATTTCCAACACCTTTTTATGGTTTTCCAACTTAGGAAGGAGGAAATAATAGAGTTTTCACATCGAATTTGATATATATAAATTCCAGTCTCAATTATTGTAGTGTTGCAATGTTAATTGTGATTGAATTGTAGGAATTTAACATTATACATTGGTTATTTGTATTGTTGCTAGTAATTCTATTCAAGAGTGATATACAATTGAATGTTGAAAAGGAAACAAGCTTGTGAAAAACTCAAATTGTTGAGGAATTTGATGCAAGAAGAAAAAAACACTACATAATTGGGTAGAACTCCTCCATTCGAATCTCCATTTATAAGGTATGTGAAGTCTTTACACATTTTCTTTACAGTTTCCTTAATTCTATTATGTTTCTTTATTATCCCTTATCATACATGCTTAATAAAATGCTTTGATTTTTTTATTATGAATATTCCACATTCATCATTGTTTGTTTGTCATTATAACCTTAGCCCCTCTTGTCACATTTTAAACTACACAATTCTTTATAGTTGAAATTTACATTTTAAACCACATCTCTTTGAGGCATTTTGTTAAACCAATTGACCTACCTTGTGTATGCGTCCATATATTGTATACACATATGTATGAGAGTAGTTATAAGTATGTAATATAATACTTTATTTCTCAATCCTTTTCTATGGATGTGCATACCCCTTTCCAAACATTCCATTTCGGTATAGGCATGGGGGATGTTGGAAAATATAGTGGAATTTGGTTTTACACCTAGAAACTGCATTTTCTTGAAATTTTATAAAGCCTTTTTAACAAATCCATTTTGTGCATATCTTGCAATCATTGTAGTCCATGAGGACATATCTCAATGAGGAATTTTTTCAAATAGTTCTACCAGAGTAGTTGATTTCCTTGTCTATCCTACCAAATTTTCCATACATATCTACCAAAGCATTTTATCAAACAACATAGACAAGGCAATCAACTATTTGAAAAAATGCCTAAAAGAAATGTGGTCTCATGGTGGTCTCATGGCATCACCATGAGACCACATTTCTTTGAGGCATTTTTTCAAACAATTGATTTCGTTTTCTATGCTACCAAATTTTCCATGCATGTCTACCAAATCATTTTATCAAACAACATAGACAAGGAAATCAACAGTTTGAAAACAATTCCTCAAAGAAATGTGGTCTCATGGTGATGTGCATCACCATGAGACCACATTTCTTTGAGAAATTTTTTCAAATAGCTCATTGCCTTGTCTATGCTACCAAATTTTCCATACATCTCTACCAAAACATTTTGTCAAACAATCCCCTTTTCTTTCAATGATTTGATTGTTGCTTGGATACCTTGTTTCAAAAGTAGGATGGCAAGACAAAAGTTATGGAATTTGGATTTATACTCAAGCCAATTGTATCTTCATGAAAGTTTGTAATGTATTTTAAAAAATAAATTTTGTGCTTATCTTGTGATCATGGAATTTCATGAGACCACATTTCATGTTTTGATAAATGTCATACCCCATTCCAAGGTCTCCATTACAAGGTAGTGAGTTCACTAGCTCACTAGCTTGTCAAATCGGTAGAACTGACAAGGTAGTCGAATGTTTGAAAAAATGCCTCATAGAAATGGGGTCTCATAGTGATGTACATGAGACCTCATTTATATGAGGATTTTTTTCAAACAGCTCACTACCTTGTCAATTCTACCACATTGACAAGCTAGTGAGCTTACTAGCTTGTCAAAGCTCACATGAATTTTTTGATGGAATGTTGTAAAGAAATGGAAGGTAAGATGGAATGCAATGATTTCAAGATAGGAACAGCATGGAAGCATGGACAAGGTATGCGAATTGTTTGAAAAAATGGAAGTATAGACAAGGTAGTGGGCTGCTTGAAAAATACTTCATAGAAATGGGGTCTCACCGTGAGACCCCATTTCTATGAAGCGTTTTTCCAAACAACCCACTAGCTTGTCTATGCTACTGCATTGACAAGCTAGTGATATCACTAGCTTATGTATGCTACCAAATTTTTCATACATTTCTACCAATTTCTTTTTTCAAACAATTCACATGCCTTATCAATTCGTCTATTTTGTGCCTATCTTGTAATCATGGCATTCCACGAGATCACATTTCTTTAAGGCATTCCATCAAAAAATCCATGTGAGCTTTGTCTATGCTAGAAATACTCTTCTATAGGATGATTGTAAGTATTTTGTATGAAGGGTTGAATGAAATATATTTCATTTATTTGTATGGATTCATTTTTTAAGAAATAATATTTTTCTCTTTATCACACTATAGATAAAATTATCTATCATGTCGAGGAATCAATCAAGGATTAAACCAATATAGGAAGAGATAGAAGCTAAGAATGAAAAGAAAGAAACATGGATAAGGGAACATCATGAGAAGAAGAAATTGGAAACAATTGACAAAGACATTCCAATTGAAGAGGAACCTCCACCATCAAGAAGAGAAATGGAATGGGTGACACAATGGGAATGAATGAAAAACCTTTGTGCTAAGAGAGATTTGAATACCATAGTTGGAGACACCTACCACAAGTGAATATGGAGGGATTCCATTTACCACAAGTGAACATGGAGGGACACCATCTAACACATCTCACATTGAGAGTACATCATCACTCACATTTGAGGAAGGAGGTACATCATCATTCCCATCTCAACTTCAAGGTATGTCACCTATTCCATCCTTGATCGAAGGTTCGCCATCTAGCCCATCTCATTTAAATATTGATGAAATTCCTAATGTTGAGATGAATGTACCTATGAGAAAACCACCTATAATTTTTTATATAAAGCCAAAGTTTTTGATTAATATCGATGAGAATAGTTTGCAGCCAATGGAATATAAGCTTCCACAATGCACTTGTAGAAGATATGCTCATAAGATTTGGAGATTGTTCTTTGAAAAATTAAATGAGATTGCAAGATGTCAACTATTTGTTGAAATAACATGTGAAGTATAAAGTATAGGCCCATCATGAAGATTCTTGGGTTGAGAACATCGGATTATTCAAGTAAAAAAACTATTGTGAAGAATCTAATGGATGCATATGAGGGTGTGGGTAAGAGCTCACACTCAAAAGATAGTAATGTCACCCAACGCATCATTACATCAAATTTAGTAAGTAATAAAACAAGGAAATATTGTCTCATTAGAAAGATGAGTCAAAAATTGAGAATTAGTAGAATTTTTTTATCAAGAGCCTTTCAAAGGTTCCATAGAATTGAGGACACCAATTCCACTGAATTATGAACATTCTCGGGGAGACTCCCATGAAAAGATAAACTAGTTGTTGAAGCATTGAGATCACTAATTAAAGACTATTGGAAGTATAATGCAAGGGTATCTCATAATCAAATGGATGTGGTATGAAGGAGAATTGGTAGTTGAAACCATGAGCCACATCCAAAGAATTTTTTGGATACGACTCAAACACAGTTTTTTCATAAATTTCTAGAGGATTATCATCAAATTAAAATTTGTCAAAGATATTTTGAAATGATTAAACCTTTTTATGTCAAGTTAAATCACACATGCTCTAATTGTTGTTGTAGATTACATATTAATTTTTTTGGAAATATGTCTGTATGTTTATGTTGTCATTGATGTCACCGTGTTGGTCCAATACCCTAAATCAGTGTGTAGAACAGGTTTACCTTCTTCGATGTTTGTTCCCATATTTTGGTCTGCATGTTTCCTCCAGTAATCATTGTGGTTTAAGGTTTTGGGAGAAGGTTTATAATTACTTGAAGCATGTATTTATGCATTCCCATATGCTCATATGTTCAGATGATGAGTTGGCATCGACTTTTTTATTTACATTTTGTTATTAGGTCTATTTTTGGCCGGCCTAATATGCAATTGAAGTTATAATGGATTAAATCTTGATTGGATGATTTATGCCAACATGGTGTAGTGTGCTACATGTTTGAATTATCTTTGAGAAGTATTATATTTGTATGAAGCCGACTGAAGTGTTTCTTGTGATCAAGCAAGCCATACATATATAGGATGGTTTGAAGATGAAAAGTGTGTAAGGAGGAGTTTTGGTGTATGCGAATATTGACAAATTGTGTGGATGCAAAAGGAGAAAATATTGATATGCTAGCTTGAAAATTACTTGAGCTACAAAGGAACTAAATCAACACTTGTGGTGTAACTCCATCAGTTCAATTATGGTTGTAAGCCATTTTTGTTTCTATATCATTTGTAGGCAGTGAGCCTCCAGTTTTGGATGGTGAGTCCCTGTTGTAACATGATAGATTTTCTGCAAACTAGAATAACAAAGTTAAATCCTAATCTAAACAATAATCTAAAATCTAACAAAAAAGAATGAGGAAATAAACTAAAAAAAACTAAACAAATTAATGGAAATCTCTCACCGAATTTGCGTTCACCCCTTCGAATTATCTTGATTGTTCTTCTCCATTTTGCCTTTCTAGTATTCTTGCCCTCAAATTTCTATGTTTGAATGCAAGTATAGTTTCATTGACTATCTAAGAAAAATATCGAAGAATAGTCTCTTCTCAAAAGTGTATGATTTCGGGAGGAGGAATAATGATAATGACAAGCCATTTTATAGATTTTGGGTTTTCGAACGATCGACTCAGATTGAAAGAGAGATCAATGGATGAGATTGATGAATGCCATACAATGTGAGTTCTATCTCAGATAGAACGTGAGTTAGAATGAGTTAGAAAATGAGTTTAGGAAAGACTAAAGATAGAGACTAAGTTAGAACGTGAGTTAGAACACGAGTTCGGGATACTAATCTCCAAAAATAGAAGAAATAGACTTTGTATGCAAAAGACAAAGTTAGAACTCGAAGACTAATGCATTCAAATGAAAACATGAGTTAATTAATTAAATAAAGATATTTAATTAATAAACACATCATGCATATGAGTTGGAACTAGTTAATCAACCAATTATGATAGACAGTCTTCTTGTAGAGATAAACTGGTGTTGAATTCAGAGATAACTAGAGAACTAAAAATAGATCTCAAGTTAGAAGGTGAGTGAATGACTTAGATAACTGAATGATAGAGGACTATGACATAAACAATTAAATATGAATTAAATGTTAATTTAATTCAAAATTCAAAAATAAGAGACTTTAATTAAATAAATAAAGATAATTTATTTAATTTGACTGTTTCAAAAGGATAATATAAATAATTAAATAATAAATATTTAATTATAGATAAAGGGGGTCAAATGAATAATTAAATAAAGATATCTAATTATAGTTGGAAAAGTATGATAAAGGGGTAATTTAATTGATAGATAAAGGGTGTTTAATTAAATAATACATATTTAATTAAGAAGGAAGAATTAATTAGTTAGGGACATAATTAAATAAATATGATTTATTTAATTATCCAAGTTGAATAAAGGTCATTTATGAATTAATGAATTAATTAAAAAAGGGTATTTAATTAATAGAGGAAACATGTGTTAGAAAGGTTAATTAAATAATAAACATTATTTAATCATGACCATGGATAATAGAAAATCATGTCGAAAGTGGTGTTCGCAGGCCTAGACCAATTTTCAGTGTTTACAATTTGCCCCTCTTTGATACAATGTTGGTACGGCATTGTGTCAAAGAAAATTATGCTCCGATCGTGCCCCAGAATTAAACAGGTTAAGGTATGCCCCCTCAGGAAAATTGAATTTTTTTTTAAAGTTTCAAAAAAAGCAGAAAATATTCCTGATAAGTCAATTTGATAGTCAGAAATGCTATGGAGTTGACGGAATTGAATTTGGAGTTCATACAAATGAATACGGGTCGTTTGAATGTGAAAGGCTAAGCGACCAATAGAGAAGGGCTGAAGAAATGCCATTTGTAACCCACCTATAAATAGGAATTAGGGCTTAATCCAATTCATTTTCACCCAGAGGAGAGAAGAAAAGAGGAAATTTTGTTGTGACTAGCTGACGAAATGGCACCCATTCCATACACTGCACATCGCGGTTTAGCGGATCCGGACGTTTAGGAGGCCAGCCAATGTAGGACCACCGATATGTACCCGAAAATGAACTTGTCAAAACTATTTTGCACGTAGTTTTAGGAATTTGAAAAGTAATTAAGCAAATGCGGTGCGTCGTAAATGACGCATATGCCATTGTATTCACTGCATCTGACTGCGGAACGATGCATTTGCTAAAACACGTTTAGGCTAGGTTGGGCAGTTGAGGGAATGATCGCATGTGAATTAGAATGCACCACATGTGTAGTTATAGCACACATTTGCATTAGGAATAGACACATGTGACATTGTGAACCGCATATGCATTTGTGCAACACATATGTTTTAGATAGGTAGGTCGACGAAACTACACCGCATTTGCAAAAATGCACTGCATGTGCAATAGGTTGATAGGGGTTGTGAAAATGTACAATGCATATGTAATATGCACCACATGTGAGGCTTTCTGCAATGCATTTGAAAAAATGCACCACATCTATTCAAGTGAGCCGCATTTGACTAGTAAAATTTTCAAAAAAAATTCTAAGGAAAACTTGAAAATTCCTGACATCTTGGTTTAAATGCAGGTGGTTTTAGATCCCATATATACATGGGTGTCACAACCAGATGCATTCGATCTGAGAGATAGTTTGACGAGTGCAGAGATTCGGCTTCTATGGAAGCTAGGTCTACATCATTGTTTGTCGATGCCTGCCATTCGGGCGAATAGGGGGATGTTGATGACACTTTATGAGCGATGGCATTCAGAGACATCGTTGTTTCATTTATTGACTGGGGAGGCCATTGTCACATTGGAGGATGTGTACAGGATTTTGAGACTACCTATCAGAGGCGAGAGGGTTATGTATGATACCCAACGAGGATGGACTGAGTTGGTGAGGTTTTATCAGGTTGATGATATCAGTAGGCTCGAGATCGAGCACTATGAGATTAGATGGACAATATTAGTAGATAGATATGAGTGGATTGACTGTATATTATGTACCTTGATTGGGGGTATAGTGTTTCTAGATAGACAGGGTCATGATTTTCCAATTGGATGGGGAGCTATGTTGGTCGGCATGTTAGAGAGTGAGACGAGGTATGCATGGGGTCCATGTCTACTCCGAATGTTATACTTTCATCTTCACAACATTGCCTACAAAGATGCACAATCATTGAGTTGTGGGACTACACTGCTAATGGTATGGGGTTGGGAGAGGATAGTCATCTTTCATCCTCCAGTTACTGTAGAGAGGCCAGAGAGACATCCTTATGTGTTCTGATATACAAGTCAGATTATGCAGACACATGTTGGAGACATAGGATACTGGAGACATGCACTTGAAATTTTGGATCAGTTTACGTGGATACCTTACATGGATTGTGAGGAGTGGATTGACGAGGATACACATTTTCCATTCTGTAGATAGACACAGTATCTCATTGGGAGGACTATTTCCAGTGTATACATTATTGAGCGACACCTGCCAGACAGAGTTTTGAGATAGTTCGACGAGGTTCAGGAGGAGCCTCGGGGTAGAGTAGAGTTTGCTTGTTCGTCCAGAGAGCTTCCATATTGGGGACCTATGATACATGTAGCTACAGTGAAGACAAAGATATAGGCACTACAACCAGAACAATGGGGATGGAGAGATGGATTAGTAGACCCAGGGACTATAGCTGCGTATGATGCATGGTTGTAGAGCATCAACCTATTCCATACACAGATCTAGATCAGCCGACACCTATAGATAGACGAGGCACAGGACGACGGAGAGGTGGAGGTGCTAGAGTGGGGAGAGTAGGTAGTAGAGATGGTGATGGTAGAGGTGGTAGATGAGGTCGGAGAGGATGAAGAAGGGGTCGGGTAGGTGGACTATCACCTATCCATGAGGCAGTAGTTCAGGATGTACCGATGTTGGACATCAAAGCGGGAGTGGATGTACAGGCTGGGGGTGAGCATGCTGTAGCGGAGGTATTGGTTGAGGAGCGTGCAAAGGTAGATGTTGGAGTAGAGGATATTGTAGAGGATTTGGATGTTGAGATGGCTTTAGACCCTCTGGGTGTGTTGGCAGGATACAAAGAGGATGATATGGAGGATGACGATGAGGAGGATGCACAGATAGAGGAGCAGGAGAGACAACTTAGAGATCGGATCGTAGAGGGCAGACAGGAGGAGGATGCTCCTAGAGATGGCGATAGGGAGACTTTGGAGGAGAGACTCAGAGTCATGATGGCAGAGTTTGATGTGATGATACTAGAGAGAGATAGTGCTTACACAGAGAGGGATAGTGCATATGTCGAGAGGGACAGTGCTCGTTTAGAGAGGGATAGTGCATTTATGGAGAGAGACTAGGCGATACCTTAGAGGCATGAGATAGAGCAGAAGTTTACAGAGGTTAGACGCCTTTGCAGTGGGTCCTCATCCGATTGTATGGTACAAGAGTTGGTCAGATCGGTGGAGAGAGCCACTTATTATAGGGAATTATATGAGGTAATAGTGGCAACACAGAGATGGGATCCTAGCTTTTCAGAGGTGCACAACTAGAGGTCATAGGGTAGGAGTCAGAGCACAAAGGGGGTGGTAGGACCATCGAGGACAGGTCCGTATGAGAGGTCTTTCACCTTGCAGAGAGCAACTTCGAGTCTTTTCCCACCACCTTCACCACGTGACAGTAGGGGTAGCCGAACACGATGACAGGTTTACATATGTAGACATCATATTTTGATCAGAGAGCCTGCGAGCTCATGTTTTATTTATGGTTACATTCAGACATTGTACTGTGACACACTATTTTGAGCGATATATATATATATATATGATTTTGGCGGCTTCTATATGATATGCAGTTCTATGTTATGGATGATGCATGATTTCTACATGATTATGTTTCCTAGATGATGTATATGCATGTGTTATGAATGTTTCTATATGTTTATGAGTTATACATTTAATAATGATGTTATAGATGTCTTAATTTACTTATGATAATGAATGCAATGATCTATATGATGCTTTATATGTAGTTTTTGGATTAACTGTCTTAGTTTTTGGATCAACGTTTCAGATCACACTTAGTGATCCATCATCAAGATGCAAAAAGAGATGGAGTAGAATATGCAGATCCAATCCATTATAAAGGAGGAGGAAGGGGAAGTTTACACGAGAATCAATAAGGAGAGAGGAAAAATAAAAATTAAAAAAAATTAAAAAAAAGATTAATAAGATAATAAAAAGAAAGAGAAGAAAGAGGAGAAAAAAATTTGAAGATGAATAAAGGTAATAATAAAATTTAACTGAAGTATTATTGACAAAGAATTAAGGATAAGAATATATAAAAAAGAAGGAAATAGTGGATAAAGAAAAGAATAGAAAGATAAGATAAACTAGTTGATAATATAAAAACTAAATTATGTTTTATAATATAATGGTTATTATATATTTTATAAAATAATTTACTATATTATTAAGAAAGAAAATGGAAAGAAAATAATGAAGAGAATAAGAAAACAAACCAAAAAAATGAAACTAAAATTAAAAATGAAGAAATAAATAAGTTTAACTATATATATTATTACTAATGTTGATAATATATATAGTTAAAATAAAATAACGAAAAAGAGAAACAAAAAGATAAATAGAAAAAAAGAAATAAAAAAAAGTAACAAAACCGAAAGAGAATAAAAAGAGAGAAAAAAATAAAAATAAAAATGACAAGAAATACATATAAAAATGACCAAGATAAGAAGATGAAAGTATAGTGTGGTGAAATATATCATTAAAAAGATAAATAGAAAAAAGTAAAAAAGGATAGGAAATAATAATAGGGCAAAAAATTATTTAACAAAAAATAAATGAAGACCAAACATCAAGAAAAAGATAAAAACCAAGACGAAAATAAAAATTAAAAAAATAAAAATAAAATAAAATAAAAATTGAAAATTGAAAATAAAAGAGATGGAAAAGAGAAATAAAATGAGAAGAGAAAAATAACAATAAAAATAGAAATTAAAAATAAGAATAAAAATAAAAAATTGAAAATTGAAAATAAAAGAGATGGAAAACATAAATAAAATGAGAAGAAAAATAAAAATAAAAGAATGAGAAAGAAGAAAAAGAGTGACAACCCAAAAGAAAGAATTAGAAAGCAACAAGAGAGGAATCAAAACTAAAAACAAGAGAGGGAACCAAGAGGAGGAATAAGAAAAGAGGCATCATGGAAGGGAGATGGCGGAAGCAAGGAAAATGAGAAAGAGAGGCAGAGTAAGGAAGGTTGAAAGAGGGGAGGGGGAAAAGGCAAAGAGCATGAGGGAAGAAACACAAAGGGAAGGGAGAGGGAAGGGAACGAAAAACCCAAAAGAAAACGACTAGAGAAGAGATCCAATGCAAGGAGACAAAGGGAAGTAGGGGAGGAGGGGGAGGGGCCCCCGCGAATTGAGGCTACTTAACAAAGGTTTCCAAGAGGAGCTCAAGGTCCAACCATCATCTTGATTAAGATTAAATGGGTGGTTGTATATCTCGATAGCTTCTTTGAGCTTCCTTTTGAAAAAATTGCTTTCAACAGATAATATTTCGGTGTTTTCAAGACAAATATGATGCTTAGAAAACGAAGAATGGTCGGCTAGGGCAGACTTGAGGACCCATTCATGCTTAACATCAACACAATGCTCTTTGATTCTAGTTCTAAAAGAGCGCCCCGTTTCACCAATGTAAGCCATCCCACAAGAGCAAGACACCTTGTAGACCTCCGAATTAAGGTAGATGTCCTTGGGGTCTTTGGGGGAAGGGATGAGGTTTCTAAGAGTGGAGATAGGTCTGAAGGCACATCGAATGCCCTTTTTGAGAAGGATTAAATTGTCTAAGAAGATTGTAGATCTGGCTTTCCTCAAAAGATGCAGAGATTCTGGGCTTCTCCCTTCATTCGTTAAAGTCTCCCACCACCTCTAGAACCAACACACTAAGCACATATTCTTTCGAGAAGGTGTTTCTCTTCTCAGGTCTATCATTAAATCCACCAGGCTCTCTATCAATTTTCTCAATTCTAGACTCCTCCCTCTTCATTTGGAACTAGCCTGATCTCTTCGTCCAGATTTGTGGATTCTTTTTGACATTTTCTCTCAGGCGAGGGCCTCTGGTCGGCAAGCTGAGTGCATCATTAGGCAAAAGAGAAAATTCTTAGCCTTGCTCTGCAAACGCTATCCACACCTTCCTCCTAACTCGACTGGCTTCCTCTCTCGTTCTCTTATTTCTCCTCAGCTTAACCATCATCTTGTTGCTACCGTGTCCTCTCCCCTATCTTCCCTCTCTATCTATGCCAATCCCATCCCTTATGTTTTGTCCTCTTCATCTCCTAGCCAAGCATCCACCATTGTGGTTCCTTAGCCTACATCCCCTCCCATAGCCTCTAGTCCTCTCCATGCGTTCCCCCCACACCTTGTGCCGACTCTTTCTTCTCCCTTTTCTTCCCACTCTCTCTCAGAAATCTCATCAAAATTTATACAACGATATTTTGGTCAGTTTCGATGTTGTGTCCTTATTCACCAAAGTTCCTCTCCTTGACTCTATAGAGATTTTTAGATGCAAGACTAACAATGAAGTGGCTTCCTTGGTAGAATTATGCCTTCATTCTACTTTTTTCTCCTTCCAAGGAGTCATCTATGAGCAAGTAGATGGGGTAGCCATGGGTTCCCCTCTCTCCCCTATTATTGCCAACATTTACATCGAGTACTTTGAGGAAGTTTCTCTCCTCTCCTTCCCCCTCAAACCAAGATGGTGGAAGCGATACATTGATGATACAAATGTATGTTGGCCCCATGGTTTGGAATCTCTTGAAAAGTTCCATTCTCACCTCAACAACTTACAGCCTTCTATCTCTTTCACCAAAGAAATTGAATCTGGTAACCAACTCCCCTTTCTTGACATTTTTCTCACCAAAAAGCTAGATGGCTCTTTGGCTCCCATTGTCTTTCATAAGTCCTCTCATAGTGATCTCTATCTTCACTCTTCCTCTCATCACCACCGTGCCTAGAAGGTTTGCATCCTTAAAACCCTTACCTTGAGAGCATTTCGTATTTGTGACAAAGACAATTTAGACCATGAGTTGTCTTATCTTTGTCATGTCTTCCTCCTAAATGGATATAGAAGCAAACTAATCTCTAGGATCTTCAGCCAAACCAAATCTCAATTTTTCTCCAAACCCTTATCCTCCCAAACCTCTACTCCCCCCCCCTCAGTCTCTGTTCCTTATATCCTTCTCAAAAAGGGCATTCGGTGTGCCTTCAGACCTATCTCCACTCTTAGAAACCTCATCCCTTCCCCCAAAGACCCCAAGGACATCTACCTTAATTCGGGGGTCTACAAGGTGTCTTGCTCTTGTGGGATGGCTTACATTGGTGAAATGGGGTGCTCTTTTAAAACTAGAATCAAAGAGCACTGTGCTGATGTTAAGCATGAACGGGTCCTCAAGTCCGCCCTAGCCGACCATTCTTCCTCTTCTAAGCATCATATTTGTCTTGAAAACACTGAAATCTTATCCGTTGAAAGCAATTTTTTCAAAAGGAAGCTCAAAGAAGCTATTGAGATATACAACCACCCATTTAATCTTAATCGAGATGATGGTTGGACCTTGAGCTCCTCTTGGAAACCTTTGTTAAGTAGCCTCAATTCGTGGGGCCCCCTCCCCCTTCTCCCCTAGTTACCTTTGTCTCCTTGCATTGGATCTCTTCTCTAGTCGTTTTCTTTTGGGTTTTTTCGTTCCCTTCCCTCTCCCTTCTCTTTGTGTTTCTTCCCTCGTGCTCTTTGCCTTTTCCCCCTCCCCTCTTTCAACCTTCCTTACTCTACCTCTCTTTCTCGTTTTCCTTGCTTCCATCATCTCCCTTCCATGATGCCTCTTTTCCTATTCCTCCTCTTGGTTCCCTCTCTTGTTTTTAGTTTTGATTCCTCTCTCATTGCTTTCTAATTCTTTCTTTTGGGTTGTCACTCTTTTTCTTCTCTTGTTTTTCTTGTTCTTTTTCTTCTTGCTCATTCTTTTATTTTTCTTTTTTCTTCTCATTTTATTTCTCTTTTCCATCTCTTTTATTTTCAATTTTCAATTTTTTATTTTTATTCTTATTTTTAATTTCTATTTTTATTGTTATTTTTCTCTTCTCATTTTATTTCTCTTTTCCATCTCTTTTATTTTCAATTTTCAATTTTTATTTTTATTTTATTTTAGTTTTAATTTTTAATTTTTTTATTTTTATTTTCATCTTGGTTTTTATCTTTTTCTTGATGTTTGGTCTTCATTTATTTTTTGTTAAATTATTTATTGCCCTGTTATTATTTCCTATCCTTTTTTACTTTTTTCTATTTATCTTTTTAATGATATATTTCACCACACTATACTTTCTTCTTCTTATCTTGGTCATTTTTATATGTATTTCTTGTCATTTTTATTTTTATTTTTTTCTTTCTTTTTATTCTCTTTCAGTTTTGTTACTTTTTGTTATTTCTTTTTTTCTATTTATCTTTTTGTTTCGCTTTTTCGTTATTTTATTTTAACTATATATATTATATACATTAGTAATAATATATATAGTTAATCTTATTTATTTCTTCATTTTTAATTTTAGTTTCATTTTTTTGGTTTGTTTTCTTATTCTCTTCATTATTTTCTTTCCATTTTGTTTTTTAATAATATAGTAAATTATTTTATAAAATATATAATAACCATTATATTATAAAACATAACATAGTTTTTATATTATCAACTAGTTTATCTTATCTTTCTATTCTTTTCTTTATCCACTATTTCCTTCTTTTTTATATATTCTTATCCTTAATTCTTTGTCAATAATACTTCAGTTAAATTTTATTATTACCTTTATTCATCTTCAAATTTTTTTCTCCTCTTTCTTCTCTTTCTTTTTATTATCTTATTAATATATTTTTATTTTTTATTTTGTTTTTATTTTTTCTCTATCCTTATTGATTCTCGTGTAAACTTCCACTTCCTCCTCCTTTATAATAGCTTGGATCTGCATATTCTACTCCTTCATCTCTTTTTGCATCCTGATGATGGATCACTAAGTGTGATCCGAAACATTGATCCAAAAACTAAGACATAGTTAATCCAAAAACTACATATAATGACATGGACTATGGAAATCTAATGTCTTTGACTATATGATGCTTATTTATATGTGATGGTAATATGTACATGCAATGTTTACATTATGTATGCTATGATGATGCAATGCCTATTATGTCATGATTTCGAATGCAATGCAACTATGTGGAATGCTTATTAAATGTATGCTACTGCCAATGATCTAATGTTTTTATTGTGTCACATGAATTTATCTTTATGTTTGAAGAAGAGAAATTTTAGAATGAAATGAACTCAGAATGTTAATAAGAAATAATAAAGGTTGATTGATGGAGAAAAAGACATAATGAAGGTTGATCGATTGAGAAAAAGACATAATCTTTGATATATTGCCAAATATGCTATACTTGCTTGTTATCATCATTGGGTGAGACATGAAATAGATGGATAGTATACACTATGATATGAGATAGACCGTAGTGTACAAAGTCATCCATCTATGAAAAACAGACAGTCACAGACAAGAAGTGTCTTAACTCATACTAAGGATAGTAATTGCCCTAGTTGTTTTGTCAAGACAAACAATAGATAGCAGACAAATAAAAGATGGGTCATGAGACATCATTGCTCCTCTAAATCCTTGATAGGACATCCTTGAGGAAACTAGTAACATGAATCAAAAACCAATGCTTAGAAAGACAGTTGACAGACAACAGTCAAAGAAAAAGAGTCCTGAGACATCCTTGCTTCTCTAAATTCTTCAAGGGACATCCTCGAGAAAGATAGCAACTAGACTAATTCACAAATCGATAATAAGATAAGACAAAATAAGATATAAAGTCATAAAGCCAAAAAAATGTATTCGCCAAAACTTGATCTTGTGGGCTATTTGATGTTGATGTTTGACATAGCGTAATGTGAGAGAATGACACATACTGCATAAGATGTTGAGTTTGCTTTCAACTTGGTGACTTCTATATAAGGCATGACAAAGCCTGGTTTCAGAAAGACACGTGTTGTATAAGACATTGGAGTCTGATGACATTGAAGTGACAAGCCGCATGAGACTATGACAATTTGATGACGTTTGTTCACAAGAAAGACACATCTTGTTTAAGACATAGGTTGATCGCTTTGACAATGTGTTTGATATTGACTTGATGACTTTGAGATGTTTTTCTGTGTTGTTGCTTGACATGTTTTGATTCCTTGACTGATAAACTCTGTGTGTGTAGACAGTGTTTGACATGAGATGATACCCTAAACTATGATATGCAACTTGTGTAATAGTGATTGTGAATGAACCCTATTGGACTGACCTAGTGTGGTCTCAGGAGCTCGTCAAATGATTAGCCTTGCCTATGTTGTACACGCAGAGACCTCGTAGTTCGACACGACCAATGAATTTGAATATACAAAGCATCATGATTTTAAATGTGTGTGATACATGACAAACCTAGACTGTTAGACCTAATGCCTCAGGGGCACATCGATTGATGGCCTTGCTTACATCCCAGTCGCAGAGGCAATGTAGTTCGACTATGTCTATGACTGAATTAACATGACTAACTTGACATGACTGACTAGACATGACTGACTTGACTCTGTTTTTTGGTATTTTCTGACATTTTTTTATTTTTTTTAGATTTTTGAAGTTTTCTAATGTTTTTGGTGTATTTTTTAGGACATTTTCGATGGTGTGAAGTTATGTACACGGTGTTAGGGCATTTAACAAGGATTTTCCCCCAGTCGGGAATAAGATTTGGAAGATGGAGTGGGTAATGTGATGGGATGGATGCTAGATGTCAATCGTTCCAAGTAATGGATAAGACAACCATTTATTATGAGAGATGGTGAAAAATTCTGATTAGAATGATGGTAGATAGAAGAGTGAGCTTGACTACACATGGCGCATGTTTGCCAGGTTTTCACCATGGTACTTATCCATACCACCACTGAAGCGGTTTTCACTATTGGATGGATTTATTTCTCTTTACTTTTTTGATTCTCTCAATTTTTTTGGTGTTATAAAGATGCCTGTTTGCCAGGTTTTCATCAAGGTAACCATTTTTTTGTATTTTTCTAGATTAAGACATGGATTCTCAGAGACTAATTATAGAACCTCTTTAGATGTAGACTGTTGATAGGGGACTAAAGCGGCTCTCCTTCAAGAGTAGAGAGTTGGTACGCTTTTGATCCAAAGGCTTTTGTGACAATATAGGGCCCCAAACAATTAGGCTCAAACTTACCTGGTTTCTCTCTTTCAGCTTGGTTCTTAGGATTCTCCATTAATACCAAGTCACCAATGTTAAAATGTCTATTGAGAACCTTCCTATTGTAACTACGACGAAGACGATTCTGATATGCTTGCAAATGATCTAGCGCTTTTTATCTTTGTTCATCTAGCAATTCTAGCTCGTGTAACCTAGAGACGTAGTACTCTTCATCCTTAATATGACCCTTCAAGGATACCCTTAGAGAAGGTATTTCAACCTCGATAGGTAAGATAGCTTCGAAACTGAATACGAGGGAAAATGGAGTGGCATCAGTGGGAGTACTGATGCTTGTGCGATAAGCCCATAAGGTAGGATTAAGTTGTAGGTGCCAGTCATGACCAACATCATTGACAGTATTCTTAAGGATTCTAACAATAGTCTTATTAGATGCCTCAACTTAGCCATTACCTTGTGGGTAATACGGGGTGGAGAAATGGTGTTTGATGTGGAATTATTTACATAAATGGTGTAATTCTTGGTTCTTGAATGGGTGGCCATTATCTATGATTATGGATTGGGGCACACCATACCAATAAATGATATAGTTTAGGATAAACTTAGATATTTGTGTGTCGGTTATGTATGTCATGGGAATAGCTTCAATCCATTTGGTGAAGTATTCGGTGGTGGTGATGATGAAATTATGACCATTAGATGATGGAGGGTGTATCTTACCTATGAGGTCGAGTCCCCATTGGGTGAAGGGCCATGGTGAAGTAATTGGATGAAGCTCCTATGCTAGCACTCTTATCAAGTCTCCATGTATTTGACATTGTCTACATTTCTTTACAAAGACGTATGAGTCTTTCTCCATTGTAGGCCAATAGTAACCTAGTCTCATAATCTTGTGGGCTAGAGTAGGACCACTTGAATGAGATCCGCATATACCCTCGTGTACCACTCGCAAAGTTGTTTGTGCTTCCTCAGCATTGAGACATCTCATTAGGGCATTATCTAAGGTACATTTATACAAGGTTTCTCAGATGATGGTGTACTTAGCTGACTTTCGGATGAAGGTTCGACGTTGATTATTGGACAAGTCTTGAGGTAAGGTTTGGTCAGTGAGGTAATTGAATATGTCTTTATACCAAAGAGATGTAGGACTGACAATGGTACACACTATCGTAGTATCGGGGACATCATAAGTGGGGAGCAATAGCTATTCAACCAAAAACTCAAACTTAGGCACATTACTCGGAATATCCAACAAGGAACCCACAATTGCCATGGCATTCACAGCTCTATTCTAGATATGTGGTATTTGTTGAAAATTTATGTCATTGAAATATTGTTTGAAACTATTAGCCATTCACTTGTAAGGTGCAAGCTTCTCATCCTTTATCTCGTAGTCATCATTTACCTGTCAGATTACCAATTGAGAGTTGCCAAAAACATGTAGGCTCTTGATTTTCCATTGAGCTGCCATTTTTAACCCTATCACTAGAGCTTCATAATCTGCTATATTGTTGGTACAAGGGAAAGCAATCCTGAATGATTTGGGAATGGTATCACCTTGAGGTGTAATAAATAAGATACCAGCTCCTGAACCACGATTTGTGTGTGACCCATCAAAGTACAATTTCCATTCTTTTTTAATGTCAATGTTGAAGAGGAATTCATTTGGAAAATCTACCACTAATGGATGGCCTGCCTTTATAGGTGCATCAGCTAGTTGATCTGCAATCACCTGTCCTTTTATAGCGTTCCTTTCGACATATTGAATTTCATACTCGCTAAGTATCATAACCCATTTAGCTAATCAACCTATTAAAGTTGCCTTACTTAGGAGGTATTTCAGTGGATCAATCTTTGCAATTAACCTTGTTTGTCGATTGAGCATATAGTGCCAAATTTTTTGGGTAGCAAAAACTATCACAAGACAGGCACGTTCTATGTTGCTATAATTCAATTCATAGCCCACTAAAGTACGACTGATATAATAGACTTCTCTCTCATGACCTTGATCATCGTGTTGTGTGAGAAGAGCCCCTAATGCTGACTGAGTTGCTGAGATGTAAAGTAACAATGGTTATCGCTATGTAGGTGGCATTAAGACTGGTGGAGTAAGCAAATAGTCCTTGATTTTCTGGATGGCCTCTTGGCATTTAAGGGTCCATACAAATGGTACTCCTCTCTTGAGTAGATGTTGAAATGGGTGTATTTTATCTGCCAGTTGTACTATGAAATGCCTAATGGATTGTAATCTCCCCTATAGGGTTTTGAGTTGACCAATGTTGACCGGAGGAGGCATTTCTATGATAGCTCTTACCTTCTCTGGATCTACTTCAATGCCTCTTCGAGAGATGATATACCCTAACAGTTTCCTTGATTTCACTCCAAAGACACACTTCTTCGGATTTAGCATGACATTGTAGTTCTCTAGCCTCTAGAATATCTTGTCTAAGACTTTCAAATGATCTTCCCTTGTTTATGATTTTTCTATAATTTCATTTACATAATCTTTCATGAAAGTATGCACAAAGTCAGGGAAAATCATAGTCATGGCCCATTGATAGGTAGCTCCTGCATTCTTAAGGCTAAATGGCATAACATTCCAACAATATGTGCCCCATGGAAACGTGAAAGTTGTCTTGTGTTGGTCTTCAGCTACTATTTTAATCTATTTATATCGAGAGAAACCATCCATGAGGGATAGCATCTCGTATCATGTTGTAAGGTCTACTATCATGTCGATATTCGATAAAGGGAAGTCATCTTTAGGACATGACTTATTGATGTCTCTAAAGTTAGTGCAAATGCGAATGCCCCCAATTGGCTTAGTCACTGGTACAAGAGTTGATATCTAATCTCCATAGTCTATTGTCCTTATGAATCCTACATCCAAGAGTTTCTTAAGTTCTGCCTTGACCAATAGAGCAATTTGCGGATGCATTTTCCTCAACTTATGTTTGACTAGCTTAATACCTGGCTGTAGTGGTAAATTATGCAATATTAGGTCTGGATCCAGCCCAAGTAGGTCAGTATATGACCATGCAAAGTTTATTTGTCTCTTTGTGAAGAAGTCCTTAAATTCATTTTTTTTGTTTCTGTTAAAGAAGCTGCAAAATATACCTTTCGAGGATTCTCTTCTCTACCTATGTTGACTTCAACAAATTCTTCTACTAGCATTGGTGACTTTTCCTATTCAATGGGGAGAATATTTAAACCTCTATCCTTGGGTTCCTTTGAGAGGTTTTCACCCTTAGATACGTCCTTTATTTTGACTTTTTCTTTGTCCAAAGGCACCTTTTAGTTTTCACCTAGGGACTCATCATTTTTATTTTCCTTGTCTTTTTTCTTTTCATTCTCATTTTTGCGACTAGAGGTGTAAATAGACTCCCCAAAATATGCTTTATCATCCAAGTCTATGGTAAAACCTGCTTTATGATCCCCTCTTGGTATGCCTTCTCTAAGTCCCATGAACTTAGAAATTGCTTCATCATTCTCGAATGTATCTATGATAGGTGTACCTTGTTGATCCTAGTCGATAAGTTCGGGATATATAAGGGGCATGTCATCATCAAAGTTTCTAAAGGTAGCTGCTGACAAGGTGAATATAGAATGGTTGACATGGTCGCAAAAGTTTTGGACTAACTCCTTCTTATTCTTCTTCCTAGGTGTAGGTATACTCTGATGTGGGACTATAGTAAGGGCGGATTCGTTAGAAGATGGCTTGTCAGGTTCCCAAGATGCATGATCGAGGGTTTCCCAATAATAGTTCTCTTGCCATTCTTTTTTGGACAAATTTTTCTTAGGATGAGGACTAGATAGTTTTGGTACAGGTTTCACGTTGAGGTCCAATTCTCCAAATAGGGCATCTATATTCATAGTACTGGTAGATGAAAAGGACTCCCATTCACCATCTCTTGAGTAAGGGGATTCATCATAGACTAGAGGTTTGTCGTAAAGTGGGGGTTTGTGGTAAACTGGAAGAAGTGGTTCATGAGATATCTTGATGTATGCGCAAGCACTCACTTCTTCTTGAATAGATGACGAAGTACCAGGAAACCCAATTCTAAGCGGTTGAAACCCTAGCCCTAAGTATTTCGGTCGTGGGTAGACAATAATGAGTTTCGTCCTTCCATTTTGATATAGTCCTAACCCACTATGCCCATCATAGCCTTCATTTTTCATTATATTAAATCCTCTTCCATACTGGTCCTTGGCTATTTGAATAGATGGGGAGGGGTATTCATGTTCTTCTTGATACAACCAAGAATCACCTTGATCCACAATTTCTTCACTTAACTCTCCCCATTTGGTTAATGTCATTGTAGGGGGAACATGAAATGTGACCACTAATTGTCTTCTATCTGTCATGGGTAGGCCATATGCCTTAGGTGGAATCAATTCACTAACACAGTATGATGCCTTTATATTATATTCGCCACAACCCTTGTCTTGGATCTCAAGTTTAGGAGTGGATGATGGTGGTTTGAATGAAATGGACTTAGTGAGATGCAATGGGTCAACGTATTGGGATAAAGTGGATGATGAAGCTTCTTGGTTAACTGGCACTTGTCATTGTGGAGTTTCCCTTAGGCTTGTACAATACTGAAAAGGATCTGGATCACCATCAATGGTGATTTTTGTGCCATTATACGGGAACTTGAGACATTGGTGGTATGTTGAAGGTACAACTTTCATTGCATGTATCCAAGGTCTACCTAACAACAAGTTATATGGGAGGGTGAGATCCAAGACTTGGAAGCTGGTATTCATGATTGTTGGGACAATTCTTATAGGGAGTGTGACAACTCCTTTGAACAATATTTCCTCATCATCATAAGCCTTGATGACTATACTCTTAGAGGTATCTACATAGTCTTTCGAGAATCCTAATTCCTTAACCAATTTAAGGGTACATAGGTTCAAACCTGCTACTCTGTCTACGAAGACTCATTGGACTTTGTTTTGATGGACTAGGACTTCAAGATGTAAGGGATCATTATGATCTAACTTTTCAATTGAGTAATCATGTTGGGAAAATGTGGCATGATGCGAGTTGGTCAAATATCCCACCATTTCTTCGAAATGATTGACATCTAAGTCAGTAGGAATAGTTGTATTCTGTAGAGCTTTTTCAAGAATGGGTCGATGCCCAGGTAATAAGGTCAACAATTCCAAGATAGATATTTGCATGGGGGTTTTACTCAATTGATCAAGAAGGTTGTACTTGAACTTTGAAGCTTATGTAGATGGCTCAAAAGAAGGACCAAGAATAGTAATCTTAGTTCTGTGTGTGTTTACATTACATTCTAGATGCTTCTTAATGGTGAAGGTATTGACATTCTCATTTATGGCTTGGAGGTGATTTATGATCTTTCCTTTACCATAGTCATACTTGGTATTGTTATAATTGGCCGATGGATTATTGTGGGTCCCGAACTGGAGGCTTTTCCTTTTGTGTGGTCATGTAACAGGTCCGTGAAGACCTTATGATCACCATTTTTAATTTTTTTCTGCCCACCTATCTCTATGGTTCTGTTTTCAACAAATTCTTGTATTATATTCTTGAGTTGACGACATTGTTGTAGGTTGTTTCCTTTCGTTCAATGATAGTCACAAAAATAATTATCATCCCACCGTGAAGGTTTGAACTATCTAGGATCATACTCTCTTGGTTCCAAAGGTTTGATGAGATTATGCTTAATCAACTCTTTGAAAATAGTCTCGATTGGTTGTCCCAAAGGTGTAAATTCATGTGTTGGAAATCTCCTTTCTTGTGGTCTTTGTTGTTGTGAATGTTGGACATATTTAGCTTGTTGATCTGGACTATTCATCATGTCTTGATTGGAATTATAACCTCTAAGTGTGATTACTGGTCCTGTATGTACGTGTTTAGCATCAACAATGCCGTCATTTGTAACATTCTTGTTTCTAGACCAAAATTTGTTTCTATCATTTGGTGCATTCTGATGTTGGACAACTGGATTTCTGCTTGGTACCTTCATTTCTCCTTTGTCTATAAGGCCTTTCTCAAGGATGATGCCCTTTTGTACCAAGTCTGAGAATGAAGTACAACAGTGTACCCTTAGATCACTTCACAATTTGGGGTTGATGTTCTCTAGGAAAATTGTGACCTTTTGTTTTTTGGGTATTTCAACTAGACATCTACTAGCTAGACTTTGCCATCTCTGGAAGAAAGTGGTGAAAGTTTCACCATCTTCTTTTGTCGTGTGGCACAAGGTTGCAATTGTTACCTCATTGTCTATGTTAAAGGCGAAATGTTCGATAAAATTCTCAGCTAATTCACCCCAAGATTGTATACCATATGGTAATTTAGAGAACCATTCCAGTCCTATCCCAACAAGGGTTCGTAGAAATAGTCTCATCAAGTATGTGGGGTCATACGATATGTCCATGCATGCTATTGAGAACTCTCTAATGTGGTCTAAAGGATTCTTTCTCCCATTATACTTAGGCAAAACCGGTATAATGTATCGATGGGGGAAAGGTGTCATATAGAGCACTTTGTCAAATGGACATGGACATAGGTCTTGTGCTGAGATAGTTCATTTTTTGGACATAGACATGTTGTCCATCTGTTGTTGACGAGTTTGCATTTGGTTTTGAAGGACATTGCCTTGTGTCAAGGACATGGTGTTTGTGATATTTGGATCAATGTAGGTATTTTGATATGCCATGTTCTATGATGGGTTATGATTAGGTGAGGGAATATATCCTATCAAAATATTTTGATTCGGGATAGGGATATTCCCTGTCTAAATGGTTTGAGTTGGTATAGGAATGCTTCCTATCTGAATTGTTTGATTTGGAATAGGAATGCTTCCTGTCTGAATGATTTGGTTTGGTATAGGTATATTTCCACCAACTTTGGTTCTCTTACATGTTGTGTTGGTGCCAAAGGGATTGGAGGAAGTTGCCCCCGCAATGAATTGTAAAACTTGTGTTATGTTGAAAGGGGTTGTGTTTACAATTGATGATGTTTGAGTTGGTATACCTATTGGTATTGCTGCGGTTATTTGGGAAATAGAGACTGTTGACGTTGCAATTTGGGATGGTTGAGTTGACTTTGTTTGCAAAGTACTAATAGAAAATCCTATGGGTAGTTTGGCACCTTCTGCTAGCAGCTTTGTTAGATAGCATTGAGGATCATTTATCAAACATTCATCCATAAAGGATGCAAATTCAGGATCTTGTACTGCTGCGTCTATGTCTTCTATGTAAATTTGACCATGTGTCTCTAGTGACATGTTTTTCTAGCAAAGGCTTGTGTGGTCATTTACTTCCTGACGGTTGGTTTCTGAACGGATTGATAAATTCGTTGGGTTCTGTCATTGCTTTGTGTTTATTTTGGGACCTTGTTTCGACCATGAAAAAGTTGTTCAAAATGGGTAATGCAGACTATGTCTAAAAATTGATATGACCTATGTCTATGTTTTTGGATTTTTTGACAATAAATGACGCTGCTAAGATGGTTTCTAAAAATACATATACTAAGATGACGTATAATAGGACAGAAAATATGCAAAATTTTGAGTAGACTATCATGATAAATGAGTCTTAAGACGGTATAACCTACCACCTATGGAATAAATGCATGCAAAGACTTGTTTTTGACCAAGGAACCTGATTGTATGACAAGGACAGTGATAAGGTGAAATTTTCAAACTAGACTAATGAGCTAAAAAGATCCACTAGATGGGACTAAAGTGAAAAGGTTCAATGATTTTGACAAACCATAACATGAACGTTTCCAATGACGAGGAAAGTTATTTATTCTATGATATGCAATTTCCTAAGAAGTACCTATATGCATGCAACTTAGGATGACTATGACTAAGATGTTTACTACGACTAAGATGTATATGACACCTAATGATGGTAACTAAGACGTATATGACACCTAATGATGCAAGGTTTTGAGCAAATTTTACTAGTTTTGAATCTAAGGTTGATCTTAAGAATCTAAAGCAAATAGTGACAATGATGTTTTTGGACTCAGCTCGCGGTTTTTGATGTTTTCTATTGACAGGAAAATGTGGTTTACCTAATAGTTGTGGTTTAGATTTGACATATGCGGATTTTGATAGTGCATGTGGTGTTTCTGAGAGTTGCGGTTTTTCCTATGACAAATGCAGTTTACCGATACACATGTGGCTCAAAAACTGACAAATGTGGTTTGCATGCACACATGTGACTCGTGATATGTAGACTATGATAAGTGAAAATTTTGACAGATAGATGTGGCTTTTTCCCTAACATATGTGACTCTCTAATACATATGCGTTGTTTAATTTGACAAATGCGACTCGATTTTCTGACAGTTGAATTTTTTTCGAAATTTGTTGACTGAATTTGTTTGTTTGATCAATATTTTGATGAATACAACCAAGAGAAAACATAGCCATCAATGCATTTTCAGTTTTTTTGATTTAAGGACTATTAAGACTCGAAAAATAGTTACAAACTAGGCTTTTAGGATAATACTTGTTGAATTCTTACTTGGATTTCTCTAGCTATGCATATTTATGGTGAATGACTAGTAGCTTGACCCCATTGGCTCCCCTCCATGACACTTACTTATACAGGGAAGCCAAGCTACTGTATCCATGAAACTCCCATGGCATACATTTGATTTCCACACATAAACTGTAAAAATGTAAGACGACTTCATAGGGCTGACCCTACTACACCAACAACAGATAGGATTTTGGTAACTCTACAACAAGGTGTTTAATAAGGGAATTTGTGGGACACTATCCAACATCAGCGAGATTCCATTTATTTCCATCTCATCATAATAGTGCATGTGATTCTTGGGCTTTTCCCAAGAATCCACTTTTCTATATCGGCTGGAAGTCACTTGGCTTTAGCATGCTACCGGTCTGAGTCGTCTTGGGGTGAGTAATTTTTCCCACCAAGACAGGCCCAAGTTCTAGATTCAACAACCATTTCTCTTACACCCAGGATCGCATGACTTGCACAAGGGGAGAGGATACTTTGGTGTACTAAATTGTAAGGGATATAGATACATGCAAAGCACCAAACAAAGAAGACAGTGGTTCTTTTTAATCCAAATGACAATTTTCTATCTATCAATTAGAAAATTCATTTTAATCCCACATGACAATTATCTATCTACCAAACAAAAGCTTGCTTAAATAAATAAATCAACACAAAGGCATTAGGTCCTACATGCAAATTTATCAGTAGTTCATTGTTCTTTAGCTTTCGTCCTGCAGAAAATTGTCTTAGGTTTTTAATGGTATTCTATGCTTCATCCTGCAAACACTATGTTATTCCACCTTAACACAACTGAAACAAACATTAGCAAAAATCCAAACAGCCTAAAAAGCAAAAATGAAAAAAATGGATGCATGAAAATTGATAAAAAAGTGAAAAAATTTTACTAGCTAGATGCGGCTTTTGGAGCCACAGATGCGGTTCGACTGTTGATAGGCGGATGCGGTTCACAAAGTTTGTTGATAGGCGGATGTGGTTCGTGACTTTGCGGATGTGGCTTTTTATAATAGATGCATCATTGTTTTTCACAGATGCGGTTCATGGATACAGATGCGTTGTTTTGTTGAACAAATGTGGTGCACCATATGGAAAACTTGCAAAAAAGAATAGAAAATGAAAAATGGAAAGACGAAAATATGTGTGGATTTTGAAGCATGTTCACATCGGGTTCACCAAATGTAACATGATAGATTTTCTGCAAACTAGAATAACAAAGTTAAATCCTAATCTAAACAATAATCTAAAATCTAACAACAAAGAATGAGGAAATAAACTAAACAAAACTAAACAAATTAATGGAAAGCTCTCACCGAATATGTGTTCACCCCTTCGAATTATCTTGATTGTTCTTCTCCATTTTTCCTTTTCAGTATTCTTGTGCACAAATTTCTGTGTTTGAATGCAAGTATAGTTTTGTCGAGTGTCTAAGAAAAATATAGAAGAATAGTCTCTTCTCAAAAGTGTCTGATTTCGAGAGGAGGAATAATGATAATGACAGGGCATTTTATTGATTTTGGGTTTTCGAATGATTGGCTCAGATTGAAAGAGAGATCAATGGATGAGATTGATGAATTCCATGCGATGTGAGTTCTGTCTCAAATAGAACGTGAGTTAGAACACGAGTTCGGGATACTAATCTCCAAAAATAGAAGAAATAGACTTTGTATGCAAAAGACAAAGTTAGAACTCTAAGACTAATGCATTCAAATGCAAACATGAGTTAATTAATTAAATAAAGATATTTAATTAATAAACACATCATGCATATGAGTTGGAACTAGTTAATCAACCAGTTGTGACAGAGAGTCTTCTCGCAGAGATAAACTAGTGTTGAATTCAGAGATAATTGGAGAACTAAAAATAGATCTTGAGTCAGAAGGTGAGTGAATGACTTAGAGAACTGAATAATAGAGGAATGTGACATAAACAATTAAATATGAATTAAATTTTAATTTAATTCAACATTCAAAAATAAGAGACTTTAATTAAATAAATAAAGATAATTTATTTAATTTGACTGTTTGAAAAGGATAATATAAATAATTAAATAATAAATATTTAATTATAGATAAAAGGGGTCAAATGAATAATTAAATAAAGATTTTTAATTATAGTTGGAAAAGTATGATAAAGGGGTAATTAAATAATAAATTATTTAATTGATAGATAAAGGAGGTTTAATTAAATAATACATATTTAATTAAGAAGGAAGAATTAATTAGTTAGGGAGATAATTAAATAAATATGATTTATTTAATTATCCAAGTTGAATAAAGGTCATTTATGAATTAATGAATTGATTAAAAAAGGGTATTTAATTAATAGAGGAAACATGTGTTAGAAAGGTTAGTTAAATAATAAACATTATTTAATCATGACCATGGATAATAGAAAATTATGTTGAAAGTGGTGCTCACAGGCCTAGACCAATTTTCGGTGTTTACACCTTGTTGTGCAGTTCTTGCACACATGCCCCACTGAAGGTGGGGACACTCTTTTTGTTCTTTGGTGTTTTGGCCCCTCTTTTCTGTAGGTTTTTCTTGCTTGGGTTTGTGCTTTGGCAACCATTTCGCGAATTGAAGTGGCATTCTTTTGAACTGTATTGAAAATCTGAAGTTTTCGCTTTATCTCAGGTTTTTCACTGTTTTTGGGAAAATCCGCCTGGGCTAGATTCTCTCAGTTCCCTCCTCATGTCCGAAGTAGATCTTTTGTATTACTTTCGGGAAAGTCCGCATATCCCGAGTTTCCCCGAAATCCGTGGTAGTGTCGAATCCCCGAACTCCTTGGTGACATTGAATCCCTGAAGTTCTTTGTGGTCATGGTTGTCTTGTCGAATGCATTAATGGCGTTTGTGCGGAGGTCTTTGGGCTTTGATAAATTGATTCTTTGAGAAGTAGTTAATCATTTGAGTTTATACATTTTCTATTTCTTGTGCTTGTGTGTTGAGGTTCTTGTGTTTGCTGGATATCTAGATTTTTGAGGCCATTTGGACTGAACATTTGCATTTGAAGTGAGTGGGTTGTATCCGGTTTGCATCAAACGGCCATTTCTTGGTTTCATTCATCACAACCTTTGAATTTCCATGGTATGTAGATGTGCTCTACTCTCTATTGGTTTCAATGGATTTTCTTTGTTTGCTTGGGGAGTCCTTTGTAGGTTTTCTGATTTCTATGGATGCGCGTCATTGTTGGGCATTTTTTGGGGTTTTCATTTGGTACACCAGTCCATTTCTATTTATCAGGCATGTGCGTCTTTGTCTGGTGTTGCTTTTTATTTAAGCATGGGCTTGCTATGGTTTCATACTCTCCATTTAAGTGTATTAGCAAGTTGTTTGTGCTTTCATGACATAGATTTGGGTTTTCGACTTAGGGCATGGCCAATCCTCTTCAAAATTCTTTGAAGAGTGTCCTTACTTCATATTTTATTTCTTAGGGTCCTAGGTTTGCAAGTTTTGGAGTTCTGGCATAGATCCGGAGTGATTTGATTTGATGAAAGTATCGAGGATGTAGATAGGTTCGGATTTTCGAGGTCTTCGCGGAATTTCGCTTCCCCCGGATTTCCACGAATTTTCTATCTCCTCTTCTTATTTCATTTTCTATCGAATTTCATTTGGTTTTGCCAAAATCTATTCCATCCGGATTTTCTCGAAGTCCGCAGGTGGGTCATTTTACCAATTTTGAGCTTTGATACTATTATATCTGGAGTTCACCAAAATCCGTTCCATCCAGATTTTTCGAGATAGTCCGTGTCCCTTGAATTTTCCCGAGTTAGTTATAACCATTGTTAATCTTTCCAAAATCCGTCTCTGGCAGATTCTCCCGAGTTTTTTGGGGAAATGATAAATTTGATAGTTATAGATGGTGGGCTTCTTGGTAAATTATTTGAGTGATTTAAGGAGCTTATGCTAAGTGTTTATAATGATTTTTCTTTGATTAGGATATTGAATTTGAATGTTATGTTGGGGTTTTTTATGTTTGGTTCGTTGGAATCCGCCCGGTCCGGATTTTTCTGAAAAATCCGTCCCAGTGCAGAATCTGCGAGGGGGGCTAAATCCCAAACTTTGGGGTAATAACTTTCTACACTTATTACTTCTTGTGGATCTAATTGTATGTTACCTTTATGTATTTGTAGGTCAGATCAGGAAAGAATGTTGTAGGACGAGGAAAGGGAAAGGTAATGGGTCCTAGTGTAGAGGCTTCTTCCAATACTGATGCAAAGAAGGTGAAGTTAGATATTAGGAGCAAAGTTCCTTAGAATAAGCTAACTTTAATTTGGTCAGGAATTACAAACACAAACGTAGGTATGTGGGATTATGAGGAATTCAAGGCTGAGATTCCAGTACCTAACCTTCCTTTGTTGTCAAGGAGAATGGTGGACTCGAGACTAGCTCATGTGGCAGGATTTCCTTCTACGGTGCAGTGTTATGAGCTGGTGCTAGAGTGTGCCAGGAATTATGATAAGGGTACATAGAGGATTATTGGCCCTCAAGGTAGGATTCTTGCAGGATTCAGCCTGGTATCCATTGCTGCAACATTTGACATGCCTGACAGATCCCATGTAGTGGCTTTTGACAAGGATGGGGCTAAGAAATATTACGAGGAAAACATAGTTAAGTCTTAGCAAGTGATTAACTCTTGGTTGGAGAAGCCTAAATCCCATTTTTCTAAGTTGCCTAAGCAACTATTCAAGCTTAAGTTCAAAAGGGAGTACTATAATGTGATCACCCTTCTCATCAGGTTGGTAGGATTGAGGAGTGCGGGGATCTTTGAGACCTAGATGTTCCATGTGATTGCTAGAATGGAGCAAGGATTTGGCTATCATTGGGCAGGTGCCATCAGTGCTATGATTCATGAGCAATTATGCAGTGTCTCGCAAACAAAGACTTTTACTATGACTTCCTACCTAGTGTACTCATTGGCAAGACTTCATCCATATAAGGGATTGATCACTAGAGGTATCTTTGGGTAGGATGCTATCTACGAAGTGTATCCACAGTTACACCTAACTGATGGAAGCTACAGGAGATCAAATGATTCCTTCACAATGTATATCACCATATTGCTCCAAGGTGCAGAGCATGTAAGAATCTCAGACAAGGAAAAGAATTGATAGGAAGGTATGGAGCTTGGTTTATTCAGTTCCCAACCTTCTCATATATCAGGGTTGATTTTTTTTAGAGGGCTCCTTACAGACTCCCTAGATATCCCACTGATCATGTTGTGTTTTTGGAAGTCACTAGGCAAATTTGTGGCTTTGACAATGTAGTAAAGGGAGAAATGCATAAGACAGGTTTTGGGAATAATTTCCCTTTGAATATAGGAATGGGTGAAGTTTGTGCCTCCATTCAATCTACTCATATTTCAGAGGAGGATATGGGTACTCTTGGGCTCTCTTTTCATTCAAAGATATGAAGATTTGATGTTATTGGAAGAGCTCAAAAGAAGGCCAACAGAGATTATAGCCATAAGCCTCATATTGAGGATTACCTTGCTGACGAATTTGAGGTAAGGAAGAAGAGGTTTTCCAGACTGTCGGTGGACATGGTAAGACTCTATAATGTGAAGGACATCTTGGACTAGATTGAGGAGGATGGAAATGTGATCCAGGGTCATGTATATGAGGTAGTGAAAGACAAACCAGAGGGGGAAGTTGACTAGTTGGAGGAGGAAAAGACTGATTTTGATCAGGTTATGGTGCTAGTGATTAAATACACCAAAATGTGGTTGAAACACAAGATGCTGGAGCTAGAGAGCGAAGGTGTTCCATGCACCTATGAGCTAATGGGAGACTTGGAGTCTCATTCTACCTATGAGGCCTCAATTCAACCAAAACAAAAGGGTAAGGAAAAGTTGGACTCTCCTTTCAGAATTTAGGTAAGAGAGGCACAAGCTGAAAAGGTTGTAGAGGTGGTTAAACAAAGGAAGCCTATTGCCAAGAAGAGGAAGCATGTATTTAAAAAGAAAGTTGAGAAAGGCCAGGAGGAAGAAGAAGTTGAAAGTGCTCCACCGATTGAAAAGAAAAGAAGAATCATAAGATTGTCACAAAAAGGGGAAGAGCTCCTAAGGTTGACAAGTGAATTGAACCACCAGTGGTAGAGGTGGAAAGTTCAGGGGAAAAGACCTAGGTTTACATGAGCAGATCAAGGACTCCTTCCCTAAAAGACAATGCAGCAATGGAGAGGGTCTCAATCAGTATTCCTATTATTGAATAGGTGAGTGTTTCTATTTCCCAGGATGCTGGTAACCAATAGGAAGAACCAAAGAAAGATGAAAGTCCTAAGGGTTTGCAGGAAGAAGTATTTCAAGAAGGAGACCTCTTTAGGATAGAGGTAGAAATTGGTAAGGTATTGTAGTCCCCCTTGGTAGCATATGCAGACTCTCCTACAAGGGAACAAACGGACAAGTCTCCTCAAAAGGAGGAAGAAATGGCTAGGGCCCCTTCACCAGTGCATGTAGTCATGGAAGAGCAGGTACAATAGGAACAAAATCCAACTGAGGAGGTTCCTAAAAGTCCAACTACTGAAAAAGATGCAACTGTTGATCAGGTAGAGAAGGAACAAGGTGAACCAGATACTATGCCTACTATGTCCTCCATTTTGGATTGGCTTGAGAGGGAATTGACAAGTAAAATAATAATAATGGAGGATGCTCTTCCTAATTGGGATGCCCTCATGGCTAGTGTGGAGAAGGAAAAACAAAGAAGAAGGAAAGGGTTGTATCACAAATTGAGAGGGATAAGTCAGGTAATCGGGTAGCCCATATTGCTACCCCTATTCCAAACAAAGATAGAGATAATGTGACTGCTCAGGACTATAATGTGTAGACTATTGATTTAGGACATGCTACTATTGAGCAAGACATTGAAGAGTATGAGGGTTCCAGTGCAGTTATTGTGGGGAGATTGAAGAAGGTAGTGCAAACCAGACATGAGCTAGAGAAGGAGAATGAAAAGCTAAGGAAATACTTGTAGGATTTGAGGAAAGCTTTGCAAGCTATTAGATCCTCCTCTTCTGCTGTAGGATTCCTATCCTAGCAGACAATTTCTGAGTTGGAAAGGATAAAAGGCACTTCACATGCTACAGTTACCTGGTTGCAGAGTGTCCAAGCTAAGGGAGATGAGGCCATCAAGAGCATATTATCCACTAGAGGGGTGCACTAAGGTCGGTTGATTGGTTAAAAGATGCATTGGCACATGATAATGTGGATACCAACCTCTTGCTGCAGAAAACTACAACAGTCATGGGGTTCACCCAGGACAAGTTAATACAGTGCAACATTCTTCCTTTTCCAAGAGTTTCCGAACCTTGGGAATGGTATGAAATCTTGCAAATGAGGTAGAAGGCCCTAAAAAAGATCTACAAATAGGCAAAGAAAATTGAGGATACTCTGACTGGCATTCATGAGAGGTGCATTTTGTTCTTTGAGGTCATGACTAGAAGAAAGAAGTTTGCTCCAAAGCATCTCAGTTTGGAGTAGCTTAGAGAGTGGTGGAGGGATGTGTATTCTCCAGTCAGTGAAGGGTTAGTTACTGAACATCAGTTGGATGATGTTGCAACATACATTGCAGTCATTGACAAATATTTGACCAAAAAAACTGATTGGGATGGTATAGTTAAGCAGGCAAGGGAAGATATCAAAATTCTCGAGAAAGGTTAGGGTTTTGCCTATGCCACCTATTGCTGAGCTGGATAGGGTCTTGTTGGCCGTACATGCTAAAGAAGATAAAACTAAAGACAAGGATGGGGAGTTATTATATGTAGAGTCTCATTGATATTTGTGCTTCCCATTAATTTGCATGTATTGGGCCGACCCTTTTGAAGCATTGGCGGTTTTGGATGAAATTGGTGCCAAATGGTAGATTTCATATGTTCGAATGTCTTTTGACCGACCTCTTGTAGGTCATGTTTTTATTGTAAATTATGGCTTGGGCTGACCTATCTTATAGATTCTCTATAAAAACAAGCATGTTGCCTCATTCGAATATAGAGATAGATAGAGAGAAATTTAAGATAGAAATAGAAGGATAGGTAGATCAAGTGATATTAGAGCAAGTTAGGGCTTATTTTCAAGCAAGTGTTGTAATAGAAGACTAGAATTGCTGCCATTTTTTGGATGATTTAATATAAGAGGGATATTGTGCTTGATATCTATCTTGTGGAATCTCATCTGGCATGGTTCTTGTTTTTCTATCTTTCAGATTGCTATTGTTTAGGGTTTATGATTAAATGATTTGATAATTGCTTAGGGTTTCATATTTGGAATGTTTGCAGTGATCTCTAGTCCATACTTTTAATAGTTAGCTGATTGTTAACTACTTTGCAAAGTTAGCCTGGACTTATATTTGTGCTTAGTTCAATTGTAAAAGTTTATTCACCTCAATTTCTATAAGGTTGATTGAATGAATGTTTATGATTTGAAAATATTTCAATACCTTAGAAGATTCCACTATTTTTATGGAATTGCAGATTCATTTGGGTCAAGCATAAAATAGTTTATGAGAGATTGGTCCATTTTGAGCATTTTATCCTTTAGCATTTTCAATCTTAGGGTTAGAAGTAATCTTAGAATTATCTCTGGAACCTTTTATCTTTTGCTATTTATTTGTTATCTGATTTGTATCATGTTAAAAAGTATCAATTTATTGCTTACATTTAATAAGTTTGAAGTCCAGCTCTACTCGTAGTAAGGTCCCTTTGTGATTACCAGCATTTTCACATTATCTCTAAGTTGTTTCACTACATTTGTCAAGACCTGACACTAGAGACCTTGGGGTTATCTCTTTTCCATAGTGATTTACCTTTGAAGAGAGATAGGATATCATATTCTATCTAAGTTGTTATTGTGCAGAAAATACCATCAATAGATTGGCGCTAGAAGGAGGGCCTTTGAATAAGCAAGCTAGAGCATTTCTTAAACGCCATCTCTCCTAAGAGACTTAGAAGAAGAACTAGATCTACACTAGGAGGAGAGAAATTTCAAGAATTAGAAGCATCTACTAGGTCAAGAAGGACCAAAAGAGGGGAAGAATCATCATCAGCTCATACACTCCCATCATCTCCATCATATTCATCTTCATCTGACTTTGAGGGGATTCCCACTCCTCTAGATCAACCTGTTACTCAAGAGAAACCTCCAAATGCTGTATACTTAGCAAAAGCGGCTTTGTCTGGGTGGTGCAAACTCCATAAAAGAAGTCAACACTCTGTGTTGGACTGTGTTGAATTTCAGATTGCAGTGTCTATCTTTCAGTATGAAGTAGAAAATAATTCTACTAGACAGGAAATAGTACCTTCAAACCCTTATGATGCTCCAGTACTGGCTCTTAATCATGCTCCATTCCCGAAAAGTGAAAAAAATGAACCAGAAGAAGTGTCTAGCACACAGGAGGTGGAGCAAGTGTTGAATGAAGATGAGATCTCCCAATTGTTTAATGAAGAAAATGAGAATGATAATGGCCCTATGGATGAGGAGGAATTTAGTATTGAAGAAGTTTAGATGTTTCAACAACCAACAAAGAAGTATGATTTGAGGAATAGACCTAACACGGGTCCACAAGCCAGAGGTCCTTTCATTACTTCTATCCCTCCTAATAATTTTAGTACTCCACCCGATCCACAAGCTAGTAACAACCCATCGTATCCTCAGGTTCCCACACAATACCTGTCATAGGGGAACAACGTTGAAGTTTCTAAGGATAAGCAGACCAGTGGCTAAAAGGAATCCCAGGTAGACCTAAATGTGGAACAATTGGGTGAATATGTGATTGAGGAATTCAAGAAAGTAAAGATAAGTCTTTCAGCTTTCGAATTGTTAAGAGTTCTTGCTATTAGAAATGCCATTTGGGAGAATTTGGGTCAAATACAACATCACAAAGGGTAGCCACAAATGATTCTACTATTAGGTCTTCTAATTCCCAAGCATCCAGGAATCATATCCCACCTATGGAAAAAAGGGGAGATAAAGATAAAGGTTAGGTTGCACAAGCTGATACTCATCTGAACTTATTTCAAGGTAAGATGGAAACCCCCCCTTTCCTAATCTTTGTTCATATTTTCAGGAAGAACTTGCATAATTGTCTTCTAGATTCAGGGGCCTCCACAAATGTTATGCCTTTCATTATTTGCAAAGCTTTGGGTATCACTCCTATAGCTTCTCAAGAAAAGGTTACTCAGTTAGATAAAATAGAGGTAAGTGTGGTTGGAGAATTAAACATGATCCCTACACAACTGACATGAGATCCTAGGGTGTAGTAGGTGATTAATATTCAAGTTGCGAACATCCCTGATACCTATGGGTTGATCTTAGGTGGGGATTTCACTAAATATTTGAATGGATACACATCCACAGATCATTCCCACATGTGGTTACCATGGAAAGGAGTTCCAAATCAGATAAGAATTGAAAGAGAACCTAGGATGAAATATGTGATCACAGAATACCAAAATATCTCCAATGAGGTATTGGTGTCTGAGGTTGGCATTGGAAGCTATGTGTTGGCTGCATCAACTACTGAAGATGAAGAATTTTTTATGTTTCAGGATTCTTCAAATGAATACTATCAGGAGAGCAGTGGTCCTAAGAATTTGATTGAACCAGGGAATGAAATAAATGATGAAAAAGACAAGCAGCTTAGTTTGTTGGATAACTTTCAGGAATTCATTCAGAAGTGTATGGAAGACCAAGTCCAATTGAAAGGAAGCATGAGGTTTGAAAAATTGTTGGTTCCAAATTGGTGTAGGGTACATGATGCCCCTCCTTCTGAGTTGGAGTGTAACTTATGTCAGACTTCCATAAGAAAAATACATAAATGTATCAATCCAATTCCACTTACCAGACTTAATGTGTAGGAAGAAGTAAGAAATAATGATCAGGGGAAGAGCCCTATGCTTTCTGAAGAATCTCCTACCCTCAGCAGAAAATGAGACAAATTGAAGTTGAAAGAACCTGATGGCTATTGGACATTAAGATTTGATGGATCTAAATCCAAACAGGGCACTGGAGCAGGATTTGAATTGATTAGTCCTAAAGGAAAGAACTATTTTTCTGCCCACAGACTCCAATTTCAATGCACTAATAATGTTGTTGAATATGAGGCTTTGATCCATGGCTTACTGATGACATCAAGGAAGAAAGTTAAGCTATTACAGGTGTTTGGAGACTCTGAATCGGTGATCAAACAAGTAAGAAAATAGTATTCATGCCGTGACAGGAGGATGACCAACTGTAGGCATAGAGTATGGGATCTCATAGAAGGGTTCAATGCTTTCAATATACAGTTAATCCCTCAAAATAAAAATTAGGTTGTTGATTCTTTAGCGCAAGTTGCTAGCACCCTGTAGCCATTATCACTTTTAGGATTGAAGAAGTTTACAGTTGAGCTCACCCCAATCCCTTTAGTACCTGACAATGTCACTAATTTCTAGGTATTTGAAGACGATAAACATAGTTTGGATTTTATTACAAGTTGTGATGTGTTTTCCTCCCAAGTTATTGATGAGGTTGAGCCTTAGGAAGCAGATATAGACTTTGAAGGAGTCATCAATCTAAAGACTAATACCATCCCAAGAGGTATGGTGCAACTTGAACAAATTTTTGACTTGGATAAAATAAGAGATCAAGAACAACAGATCAAAAGAGAGTCTATTAGCAACCAATGTGAAACATATAATATGGGGACATCTGATGTTTTGAAGAATGTTCTTATTGGAAAGGTATGTACTCCAAAAGAAAGGAAAGGGATTATTGATGCCTTACATATATATCATGATGTAATAGCTTGGAGTTATGAGGATTTGAAAACATATGATACTTTGATCATCACACACACTATCCCCTTAAGATCGGATGTCAAATCGTTCAGATAAAGATAGAGTCCAATCAATGCTTTGTTAGAGCCTATCATTTAGAAGGAAGTACAGAAGTTGCTTTCAACATGCATTATATTTCTAGTAAGACACTGCACCTAGGTGGTGAATTTAGCTCCAGTAAGGAAAAAGAATGAAGAAATCAGACTATGTGTGGATTTTAGGATTCTAAATAGAGCATCAAAAAAGGATAACTATCCAGTTCCTTCATTGGATGAGGTGCTTCAAATTGTTAATGGATCCCAAATGATGTCCTTTCTGGATGGATATTCTGGCTACAACCAGGTTATGGTGTAGTATGAGGATAGACACAAGACTGTCTTTACTACAAAGTGGGGAACATTTGCTTACAGAAGAATGCCATTTGGGTTGATCAATGCTAGAGCTACATTTCGGAGAGCCATGGATATTTCCTTCAAAGATATAACAGGAAAATGCATCATTATCTATATGGATGATCTAACTATTTTTTTCTAAGAAATGAGGTGATCATGTATTAGATTTATGCAAGGTATTCCAAAGATGCAAAGAGTTTGGTATTTCACTTAATCCAAGGAAATGTATTTTCGGGGTTACCGAAGGAAAGTTGTTGGGACATATTATATCAGAATAGGGTATTGCCATTGACCCTGAAAGGATTCAGGCTATTATGAAGATTCAGCCTCCTACAAGTAAGAAAGAAATGAAGTCATTCTTTGGTAAGATTAACTTTGTTAGAAAATTTATTACTGGATTTGGAAAAATAGTTAAACCATTGAATGCTATGTTAAAGCAAGAATCCAAAATAGAATGGAATGCAGAAGCTAAGGAGGCATTTACTGAAATCAAGAAAGCCATTGCCGAGGCTCCTGTATTGGTGAGTCCAAATTATGCTAGGCCATTCTACATATATTCATTTACGTCTAATCATTCTTTTGCAGCAATGCTAACTCAAAAGTCTGATCAAGGGGATGAACACCCTATAGCCTTCATGAGTACTCCTTTGAAAGATGCAGAATTAAAATATCATAATGTGGGGAAACAAGCCTATGATTTGGTCCGAGCAGTGAAGAAGTTTAGGCATTATATCTTGAGGAATTAAGTTTTTTCCATAGTGCCTGATCCTGTAGTAAAGCTATTATTGATGCAAAATGAGTTAGGTGAACGAAGGGAAAAATGGGTGACCATGTTGCAGGAATATGATATGGAGATTCAGCCCATTAAATTGGTAAGAGGACAAGGACTTACAAAGACAATGGTTGAAACAAGTCCTGATCTTACGGCCCAACATTATTACGTCCAGGAGGTGTCCCCAGGAGACTGGTATGATGAAATCATTTTCTATTTGTTGAACCAGCAGTGTCCTAATCATCTTAACACAGTCCAGAGACGAGCCTTGTGCTTGAAGAGTGGAAGCTTTATGATGAAGGGAGCTATTTTGTATAAGAGAAATCACGAGGGTGTTTACTTAAGGTGTTTAGGTAAGGATGAAGCTGCTAGAGTCATGATTGAATTTCATGAGAAATATGGCACATGCCATGGTTCTGCATCATCCACTGCACACCAAATCTTGAGGGCAGGTTATTACTGGTCTACTTTGTTCAAAGATGTATACCAACATGTGAGAACTTGTCACATATGTTAGACTACAACAAGTAAGGAGAAACATGCAGCTCTCCCACTCCAGCCGGTCATAGAGGTAAAACCATTTGCACAATGGGGTATGGACTTCATAGGTCCAATTAACCCTCCATCCTCTATAGGACACAGGTATATTTTTACCATAACTGATTATTTCACTAGATGGATAGAGGCTTTGGCTTGAAAACAATGTACTTTGGATGTGGTAATCAACTTTCTTGAGTCAGGGATTATTAATCATTTTGGTTGTTTGCTATCTTTGGTTTCTGATAATGGTCCATCATTTGCATCATTAAGGTTTTCTAATTGGGCGTTTGATCATGGGATTGTTATTAAATTTTCATCTAATTATTATCCTCAAGGTAATGGTCTGGCTGAGTCTTCCAATAAGAACCTGCTAACAGTCATTCGGAAGTTACTAGAACAAAATCCTAAGGATTGGCACACCCAGCTCTGATTTGCTCTATGGGCTGACCGTACTAGACAAAAAGCATCCATAGGAACCTCTCCTTACCACCTGGTGTATGGTCTCGAACCTATATTTCCTATACAATTGAAAATTCCCACCTTACAGTTCATTAATGAATATTATAATGAGGAAGATAAGTGTGAAGCCTGCTTAGCTGAACTGTTGCATTTGGAAGAGAAAAGGGATGAAGCCCTAGAGAACTTTTCTAAACATCAGGGCATGGTGAAAAGATGGTTTGATAGAAAAGCTAAGGTGACGGCATTTAGAAATTTTGACTTAATTCTTTATTGGGATAAAGCCCATGATCGTAAGGGAGAGCATGGTAAATTTGATAAACTTTGGCTCGGTCCCTATCAGATTTCAAAAATTCTGGGAGATAATGCTTTTCATTTGAAAACTCTCACTGGTGAGGATATCCCACTGCCTGTTAATGGGCAGTATTTGAAGCCTTATTTTCAACATTGAACTGCTTGCAGTTCACCCTATACATAGCTAGATTAGGTTTTCTTTGGTTTGTTTTGTTTATGCTTTGCTTTAGTTTGTTTTTCTTTTCATTTTGTCTTGCTTTTAGGTTCCTAATTTCTTTGGGATGTTGTGCTTGTGCACCAAGGCTATTTTGTTTGGTATTGTTCCAAAGATTTATTTTATAAACTCTAATCAGTTTTTCAGAATCAGGTGGTTGAACTCTTTTATCTAATCTTTTTTGTGCTCAGAATTAGAACTGCTTGTTTTAGATACACTTTGGAATATATTTGGGTCTCACATTTCATATTATAATAACAAAAATTTTGGAGTTGCATGATTTTCTCGAGTAGTTTGGCCTCGTGAAAAATCTTATATTCTACTTCAGTGCCACTGTGTTCCTCATCCCTGAGTGTGAGTTTCATTACTTACAAAGGTGAACAAGAAAGATCTATAAATAAGAAAACGAGAAAAGAGGAAAATTTTAAAAATTTGAATGCCTTCACCTTATCGGGAGTATCCTAGTATCTCTATCGGGGCTATAGACGCTTGACTGGAAGTAGAGCTATGCTTGGGAGGATCACAATGATAACCTCACCGTGGCTATGGATGCTTGACTGGTAGTGAGGCTCTATCCAGGTTGCTTTTGAAGTTTGAATCCTATGTAGCTTGGTCAAATTTACTCTGGTTCTTCTTGCACTTACATGATAAGGATCAATGCATAATACACACACGTGGACCCTGGTATAGGAAAAGGTCTTCTTACTTGTGGTTTCTGAAACTTTTTTCTTAGGATTCTTGATGGAAAGATTCAAACCAAAAATTCTGGGTTCTTGATTTTAGTTTATTCTTGAAATGCTCTGGAGCATTTCACCAGTGGAGTCGCCATTTGTTGTGCAGTTCTTGCACACACGCCCCACTGAAGGTGGGGACCCTCTTTTTGTTCTTTGGTGTTTTGGCCCTTCTTTTCCATAGGTTTTGCTTGCTTGGGTTTGTGCTTTGACGACCATTTTTCCAATTGAAGTGGCATTCTTTTGAACTGTATTGAAAATTTGAAGTTTTGGCTTTATCTTAGGTTTTTCACTATTTTCGGGAAAATCTGCCCAGGCCGGATTCTCCGGTTCCCTCCTAATGTTCGAAGTTGATTTTTTGCATTACTTTCAGGAAAGTCTGCATATCTTGAATTTCCCCGAAATCCGTGGTAGTGTCAAATCCCCGAAATCCTTGGTGACATCGAATGCCCGAAGTTCTTTGTGGTCACTGTTGTCTTGTCGAACGCATTAATGGCATTTGTGCAAAGGTCTTTGGGCTTTGATAAATTGATTCTTTGAGAAGTAATTGATCATTTGAGTTTGTGCATTTTCTATCGCTTGCGCTTGTGTGTTGAGGTTCTTGTGTTTGCTGCATATCTGGATTTTCAAGGCCATTTGGATTAAACGTTTGCATTTGAAGTGTGTGGGTTGTATCCGGTTTGCATCAAGTGGCCATTTCTCAGTTTCATTCATCACAACCTTCATGTTTCCATGGTATGTAGATGTGCTCTACTCTCTATTGGTTTCAATGGCTCTTCTTTGTTTGCTTGGGGAGTCCTTCATAGGTTTTCTGATTTCTCTAGATGCACGTCATTGTTGGGCATTTTTTGGGGTTTTCATTTGGTACACCAGTCTGTTTCTATTTATCAGGCATGTGCGTCTTTGTCTGGTGTTTCTTTTTATTTAAGCATGGGCTTATTGTGGTTTCATACTCTCTATTTAGGTGTATTAGCAAGTTGTCTATGCTTTCATGGTAGACATTTGGGTTTTTGACCTAGGGCATGGCCAATCCTCTTCAAAATTCTTTAAAGAGTATCCTTAGTTCATGTTTTATTTCTTAGGGTCCTAGGTTTGCTGGTTTTGGAGTTCTGGCATAAATTAAGAGTGATTTGATTTGATTTGATGAAAGTATCGAGGATGTAGATAGGTTCGTATTTTCGAGGTCTTCGCGGAATTTCGCTTCGCTCGGATTTCCCCGAATTTTCTATGTCCTCTTCTTCTTTCATTTTTTGCCGGATTTCATTTGGTTTCACCAAAATCCATTCCATCCAGATTTTCCCGAAGTTTGTGGGTGGGTCGTTTTGCCGATTTTGAGCTTTGATACTATTATATCTGGAGTTCGCCAAAATCCGTTCCATCCGGATTTTCCCGAATAGTCCATGTCCCTTCATTTTTCTCGAGTTAGTTATAACCATTGTTAATCTCGCCAAAATCCATCTCTAGCAGATTCTCTCAGGTTTTTTGGGGAAATGATAAATTTGATAGTTATAGGTGGTGGGTTTCTTGGTAAATTATATGAGTGATTTAAGGAGCTTATGCTAAGTGTTTATAATGATTTTTCTTTAATTAGGATATTGATTTTGAATGTTATGTTGGGGTTTTGTATGTTTGGTTTGCTAGAATCCGCCTGGTCCAGATTTTCCCAAAAAATCCGTCCCAGTGCAGCATCCACAAGGGGGGCTAAATCCCAAACTTTGGGGTAATAAATTTCTGCACTTATTGCTTCTTGTAGATCTAATTGTATGTTACCTTTATGTGTTTATAGGCCAGATCAGGACAAAATGTTGTAGGATGAGGAAAGGGAAAGGTAATGGATCCTAGTGCAGAGGCTTCTGCCATTACTGATGTAGAGAAGGTGAAGCTAGATATAAGGAGCATAGTTCTTGAGAGTAAACTGACTTCAATTTGGTCAAGAATTACAAACACAAACATAGGTATGTGGGATTATGAGGAATTCAAGGCTGAGATGTCAGCACCTAACCTTCCTTTGTTGTCAAGGAGAATGGTGGACTCGAGACTGGCTCATGTGGCAGGCTTTCCTTCTACAGTGCAGTGTTATGAGCTGGTGCTAGAGTGTGCCAGGAATTATGATAAGGGTACATAGAGGATTATTGGCCCTCAAGGTAGGATTCTTGCAGGATTCAGCCCGGTATCCATTGCTGCAACATTTGACATGCCTGACAGATCCCATGTAGTGGCTTTTGACAAGGATGGGGCTAAGAACTATTATGAGGAAAACATAGTTAAGTCTTAGCAGGTGATTAACTCTTGGTTGGAGAAGCCTAAATCCCATTTTTCTAAGTTTCCTAAGCAACTATTCAAGCTTAAGTTCAAAAGGGAGTACTATAATGTGATCACCCTTCTCATCAGGTTGGTAGGATTGAGGAGTGCGGGGATCTTTGAGACCTAGATGTTCCATGTGATTGCTAGAATGGAGCAAGGATTTGGCTATCATTGGGCAGGTGCCATCAGTGCTATGATTCATGAGCAATTATGCAGTGTCTCGCAAACAAAGACTTTTACTATGACTTCCTACCTAGTGTATTCATTGGCAAGACTTCATCCATATAAGGGATTGATCACTAGAGGTATCTTTGGGTAGGATGCTATCTACGAAGTGTATCCACAGTTGCACCTAACTGATGGAAGCTACAGGAGATCAAATGATGCCTTCACAATGTATATCACCAGATTGCTCCAAGGTGCAGAGCATGTAAGAATCTTAGACAAGGAAAAGAATTGATAGGAAGGTATGGAGCTTGGTTTATTCAGTTCCCAACCTTCTCATATATCAGGGTTGATTTTTTTTAGAGGGCTCCTTATAGACTCCCTAGATATCCCACTGATCATGTTGTGTTGTTGGAAGTCACTAGGCAAATTTGTGGCTTTGACAATGTAGTAAAGGGAGAAATGCACAAGACAGGTTTTGGGAATAATTTCCCTTTGAAGATAGGAATGGGTGAAGTTTGTGCCTCCATTCAGTCTACTCATATTTTAGAGGAGGATATGGGTACTCTTGGGCTCTCTTTTCATTCAAAGATATGAAGATTTGATGTTATTGGAAGAGCTCAAAAGAAGGCCAATAGAGATTATAGCCATAAGCCTCATATTGAGGATTACTGGATTAACCTTGCTAACAAATTTGAGGTAAGGAAGAAGAGGTTTTCCAGACTGCCAGTGTACTTGGTAAGACTCTATAATGTGAAGGCCATCCCGAACCAGATTGACAAGGATGGAAATGTGATCTAGGGTCATGTATATGAGGCACTGAAAGACAAACCAGTGGGGGAAGTTGACTGGTTGGAGGAGGAAAAGACTGACTTAGATCAGGTTATGGCACTAGCAATTAATTACACCAAAATGTGGTTGAAACACAAGATGCTGGAGCTAGAGAGCGAAGGTGTTCTATGCACCTATGAGCTGATGGGAGACTTGGAGTCTCATTCTTGTTCTAAGGCCTCAATCGAACTTGAACAAAAGGTTAAGGAAAAGGTGGACTCTCCTTTTAGAATTCAGGTAAGGGAGGCACAAGCTGAAAAGGTTGTAGAGGTGGTTAAATAGAGGAAGCCTGTTGCCAAGAAGAGGAAGAATGCCTCTAAAAAGGAAGTTGAAAGAGCTCCACCGATTGAAAAGAATAGAAGAATTATAAGATTGTCACAAAAAGGGGGAAGAGGCTCCTAAGGTTGATGAAAGAATTGAACCACCGGTGGTAGAGGTGGAAAGTTCAGGGGAAAAGACCCAAGTTTACATGAGGAGATCAAGGACTCCTTCCTCGAAAGACATTGCAGCAATGGAGAGGGTCTCAATCAGTATTCCTGTTGTTGAACAAGTGAGTGTTTCTATTTCCCAGAATGTTGGTAACCAACAGGAAGAACCAAAGAACAATGAAATTCCTAAGGGTTTACAGGAAGAAGTATTTCAAGAAGGAGACCTCTTTAGGATAGAGGCAGAAATTGGTAAGGTATTGCAGCCCACCTTGGTAGCATATGCAGACTCTCCTGCAAGGGAACAAACGGACAAGTCTCCTCAAAAGGAGGAAGAAATGGCTAGGGCCCCTTCACCAGTGCATGTAGTCGAGGAAGAGCAGGTACAACAGGAAGGGAATCCAACTGAGGAGGTCCCTAAAAGTCCAACTACTGAAAAAGATGCAACTATTGATCAGGTAGAGAAGGAATAAGGTGAACTGAATACTATGCCTGTGGGGTCCTCCATTTCAGATTGGCTTGAGAGGGAATTGACAATTAAAATGATAATAATGGAGGATGCTCCTCCTAATTGGGATGCCCTCATGGCTAATGTGGAGGATGAAAAAACAAAGAAGAAGGCAAGGGTTGTATCTCGAATTGAGAGGGATAAGTCAAGTAATCGGGTAGCCCATATTGCTACTCCTATTCCAAACAAAGATAGAGATAATGTGACTACTTAGGACTATAATTTGCAAACTATTGATTTAGGACATGCTACTATTGAGCAAGACATTGAAGAGTATGAGGGTTCTAATGCAGTTATTATGTGGAGATTGAAGAAAGCAGTGCAAACCAGACATGAGCTAGAGAAGGAGAATGAAAAGCAAAGGAAATACTTGCAGGATTTGATGAAACCTTTGCAAGAAATTAGTTCCTCCTCTTCTGCTGCAAGATTCCTATCCCAGGAGACAATTTTTGAGTTGGAAAGGATGAAAGGTACTTCAGATGCTATGGTTACCTGGTTGCAGAGTGTCCAAGCTAAGGGACATGAGGCCATCAATAGCATATTATCCACTGGAGGGGATGCACTAAGGTCGGTTGATTGGTTAAAAGCTGCATTGGCACAAGATAATGTGGATACCAACCTCTTGCTACAAAAAACTACAATAGTCATGGGGTTCACCAGGGACAAGTTAATACAGTGCAAGATTCTTCCTTTTCCAAGAGTTTCTAAACCTTGGGAATGGTATGAAATCTTGCAAATGAGGCAGAAGGCCCTAAAAAAGATCTACAAATAGGCAAAGAAAATTGAGGATACTCTGACTGGCGTTCATGAGAGGTGTATTTCGTTCTTTGAGGTCATGATTGGAAGAAAGAAGTTTGCTCCAAAGCATCTCAATTTGGAGTAGCTTAGAGAGTGGTGGAGGGATGCGTATTCTCTAGTCAGTGAAGGGTTAGTTACTATACATCAGTTGTATGATGCTGCAACATACATTGCAGTCATTGACAAATATTTGACCAACAAAACCGATTGGGATGGTATAGTTAAGCAAGTAAGGGAAGATATCAAAATTATCAAGACAAAGGTTAGGGTTTTTCCTATGCCACCTATTGATGAGCTGGATAGGTTCTTGTTGGTCGTACATGCTGAAGAAGATAAAACTAAAGACAAGGATGGGGAGTGATTATATATAGAGTCTCATTGATATTTGTGCTTCCCATTAATTTGCATGTATTGGGCCGACTTTTTTGATGCATTGGTGGTTTTGGATGAAATTGGTGCTTTTGGCACATTTCATATGTTGGAATGTCTTTTGACCAACCTCTTGTAGGTCATGTTTTTATTGTAAATTATGGTTTGGGCCGACCTATCTTATAGATTCTCTATAAAAACAAGTATGTTGCCTCATTCAAATAGAGAGATAGATAGAGAGAAATTTAAGATAGAAATAGAAGGATAGGTAGATCAAGTGATATTAGAGCAAGTTGGGGCTTATTTTCAAGCAAGTGTTGTAATAGAAGACTAGAATTGATGCCATTTCTTGGATGATTTAATATAAGAGGGGTATTGTGTTTGGTATCTATCTTGTGGAATCTCATCTGGCATGGTTCTTGTTTTTCTATCTTTCAGATTGCTATTGTTTAGGGTTTATGATTAAATGATTTGATAAATGCTTAGGGTTTCATGTTTGGAATGTTTGCAGTGATCTCTAGTCCATACTTTTCACAGTTAGCTGATTGTTAGCTGCTTTGCAAAGTTAGCCTGGACTTATATTTGTGCTTAGTTCAATTGTAAAAGTTTATTCACCTCAATTTCTATAAGGTTGACTAAATGAATGTTTATGATTTGAAAATATTTCAATACCTTAGAAGATTGCACTATTTCTGTGGAATTGCAGATTCATCTGGGTCAAGTAGAAAATAGTTTATGAGAGATTGGTCCATTTTGAGCATTTTATCCTTTGGAATTTTCAATCTTAGGGTTAGAAGTAATCTTAGAATTATCTCTAGGACCTTTTATCTTTTTCTATTTCTTTGTTATCTGATTTATATCAAGTTAGAAAGTATCAATTTATTGCTTACATTTAATAAGTTTGAAGTCTAGTTGTGCTTGTAGTAAGGTCCCTTTGTGATTACCAGCATTTTCACATTATCTCTGAGTTGTTTCACTGTATTTGTCAAGACCTAACACTAGAGACCTTGGGGTTATCTCTTTTCCATAGAGATTTACCTTTCAAGAGAGATAGGATATAATATTATGTCTAAGTTGTTGTTGTGCAGAAAACACCATCAACACACATGTAAGCAGTGATCTTTTAGTATCTGGGCAGTGAGCTCTCTGGAAATGAGCCTTTTTGTAACTGGTATTGAAATAATTATATATAGTGAGTTAATCCTCACTGTGATTTTTCCCTCATTGGGTTTTCCACATAAAAATCTGGTGTTTATGTGTGTGTGATTTCCTGTTGTGTTCCTACTCTTCATTGTTATATGCATTAAGATAATTAATGGTGTTTTTTCAATAAGTTTTAGGAGATATTGATTCACCCCCTCTCGGTATCTTGATTGTTCAACAATTGGTATTAAAGATTTTTTTCCTCTAAAGAAGTCTAACAACTTGAGGGAGATCCTGTAGATTGAACAAATGGATAAGGAAGAGCTCTAGATCACCCTTGAAGATCTTGACAAGGATGAAATAGAAAACAAAGACTTGAAGGAAAATCTTGATGAAGCGAATGAATGAATCTGAAAGTTGAAATAACAATTAAATAAATTTAAAGAGAGACATAGAGAAGTAAGTGAGCAAATGAAACAAGGAAATGAAGAGAATACCGTATTAAAAATGAAAATGGATGAAAACAAGAAAGTTGAGGAGTGTCTAAAAATAGCGAGACAAAGAAAGTTTGATGTGTGCTCTAGGCTTGAATAGGAAGCGATGAATCTAAAAGTAGAATTAGAGAAAGAAAAACTCTATGAAGATGATTTCAAGAAAAGCTCCACCAAGCTAGATGAATTAATAGAAGGATAGAGACCTTCTAAAGACAAAGGTAGATTGGGAAACAATGCTGGTGAAAATGTGCAGAACTCAAAATCTAAAGACAATAAGAAGAATCAAGGGAAGCGAAAAAAAAATCTAGGAAGAAGAACACCTATCAGACAACCTAATGCATAAAGGCACCCATCATTCAATGGTACTTGTTTTTCATGTAATAAATTTGGTCATAAGGTGAATGAGTGCAGGAGTAAGTTGAATTAGTATTCTGGTTCCTTCTTCAGACAATGTTTTTCATGCAAGAAGATTGGACACAAAGCTACTGAATGAAGATCATAGGTGACAATGACTATTCGGGTGATGATGAATAGGTTTCATGGAATGAATCAATCCTTTGATGGTTATTGCTATAACTGTAACAAGTTTGGACATAAATAAAATCAGTACAGATTAGGTGTAAATGGATGACAAAAAAATCAAAGAAGTGTTGTTTGCTACAATTGCAAAAAACCAGGACATATTTCAAAAGTTTGCAGATCTAAAAAGGAGAAGCAGTATGCTCCGGTGAAAGATGATGAACAGGTGAAGAAGATTGACAAAGAAGAGGTTAAGCATGAGATGGATAAGATATGGAAAGAGAAATAATAATGAGAGACTATTGATGCATCTCTACCCTCATCTGATGAAGTTGATTCCTCCGACAATTAGACCTAGCATGGTCTTAGAGGGGGCTTTATTAGAAAATCGTCTAAACCCCCTAGAATTTTGGTGTGTCATATGATGGTACGTGGATATGTTGTAAGGAATGGATGAATAGAGGTGTTGCAAAATAAACCAAAAAAAAAGTGTGAGCATGTTCTTTTGTGGAGTGAATTAGGGCTTCACAGTGTAGTGGAAGAGAGTTTTGTCGGCTTTTTGTACTTAATGAAATTTAGGGAAAAATGATAAGGTATAAAGAAAACTTTGAAAATAATATTGATCATCTAAATAATTTGAAGAGTGACTTGGAACTCTCTTGGAGTGATTCTACAATGATTTGGAGTATTTTTGATAGATCTTTGAAGACATTCAAAATCAAGCGACAAAGGATTTCCTCTCGTAGTCACAGAGGAAGGTAAAAGATGAATTTTTGTTGAATTTTAAAAAGTTAAGTGGTATAATAGAAAATTATAACAAAGGATTGAGTGGAAATATCCCTTTGAAGATAAAAGGGGTTGAGATGGATGAATTTGATCATCGAAAAATAAAGAAAATGGAATTAGGGTTGGAATCAAACAACTTACAGAACATAAAAACCCTCGATTTGGATTTGTGGGGACAATTCCCTTGGATTGCTAATAAGTAATTAATTTTGTTCCTCTTGAGAAAATTAAAGGATGGTTTTATTATGTTGGAAAAACCCTATCCCGTTATGAAGGAAGTGATCAAGGCCGTCATTGGGTTATGTAGAGTTGGAGACCTTCGTGGAAAGAAAACCATAAAGTACAAGGAAGTAGAGGAGCTAAAGAGAGTGGACAAAGATCCTCGAGCATTATTGATTGATACTATTTTGGATCCTTCCATTAGGTATGTTGCATATGGAATTTCATATAAAATTTATTTTAGAAATCGAGATGGATCTACTTCGGCCATTGCAATATATCTAGTGCATAAATTGATAAAAGAGAGCAAGCAATTTGATCTGTGTGAGTTAATTCTAGAAAATCTTAGTGAAAACATTTGGATGTCCTTGGTAGAAGGATACCCTTTATTTTTTGGGTCCTTTCTTACATGTTTGGTAATCTATTTTCTAAACTCACTATCGGGAAAGGAAGGTGTTAAGTGGGAATTCGAGATTCCTGTTGCAAGACAAATATACAAACACCTGGAAGGCTTGGAAGATAAAATGAGTGTGTGTAAAAAAAATTTAGTATCTTTGTCGAAAGATATGATCTCCGATTTGGTTGTATCTAGTCTATTTGAGGAAGGTTCTTCCTTTGGAACAAAATAATTGGAAGTTTTTATTAGTGATTACCCTTTGAATCGAACAAAAGAAAAGCTATCTCTGAAGATATCATTGTCATTCCAGAAGAAAAGGAAGAAGGAGAAGAATTTATGCCTGGATCTGAATCTTCTAATCCAAATGACTGTTAGAAACCCTAGATCAGACAAGCAAACCTAAACACCTTCCACAGAAGAGAAAACATAAAAAAACAGAGCTTTGCATGCGAATGTGCAAAATGATATATTCAAGAATTCAATATTACAATGAGATGATTTGCTTTATAAAAGCAAAGTATGCAACCCTAATGTTGACCTAAAATTAGCTCAACCTAAGTAAAGTTATGCAAGTGTAATTAAATATTAATTACACTAACACCCCCCCATAAGTGCAACTTAGGGAGACTAAATAAGCATCCACCTAAAACTAAGATGAATGCAAGAAAGCATGAATGGGTCCCAACAACTAGGCCTGATCAGGTACCCATGTACAAATGCAATAATAAGGTAGAGAAGGAAAACCTAGTGGGACAACCCCCCCTACAATGAGATGACTGCTGCAAAGAAGCACTGGAAGAACACTGTAGAGTAACACTGGAACCACAATCTGGCAAGCAAGGAAAGATACTTCTGTCTACAAGAAACCATATCGGAATCATAATAATGTGATAGCAGACCCAATGCCACGGAACACTCGAAAACACCAAACTGGAACAATCCTAGAATCCATAGAGCAACAGTAGATGAAATGATGACAGAATCTGGAAATCGTGAATCTCGTTGCCAATGTCAAAACTGAGACTGAAACTCTTCCATGGGAAAAGGTACCATACATACTCAGGAACAGTAACCACAAATTTAGTGGCCCTCAAACTAAGATGGATCCGATGCGGATCACTAACCATAGGCTCTCAATCTAAAGTGTGAACCAAAATGAATTTGGTATGTGTCAAGCTAAGACAAAATATGGCCAAAAGAAACTAAGAAACCAAATTACAACCCATGTGAGTTGCCATCAAAACATGATGAAGATTATTATGCAAAAAAGCCCCCCGATGGAACTTTATATCAGTTCATTTATTACAATCCCCAATGACTGCAAAAGGAGAGAATACCTAACATGCATAAAACAAAAAAAAAAAAATAGACCTCAGATCTGTGTAGAGTACTGAGCCATCTTTCCAACGCCGCAAGAATGACGAAAAAAGGATCACCGAGTCAAAAGATATGCCCTCCGGAGTGAAAAATAGAAGATCTGAGTTCAAGGACCTGCAAAATAAATCTAGAGAAAAATCTAGAAAAACTAAAATATTGAATAGATTGGCACCGGAATCATCTTTCCAACGGTATCTCGTTTGTGAAAAAAAAACATTGTATGCAAAAGTTACACCCAATTTCGTCAAAGGTGCTCCAGAATGGCCAATAAGGCCTGCAGCAGCCCAGAGGGCTAAAAAAAATGGGCCCCTGGTCCTGCATGCGACCAGGGGCTAGTGGATAGGTGGCTGGGGCGGAGCCCCTGGTCGCCCATACGACCACAGGTGCAGATAACAAGCCCTCAGGGGCTGGTGGGTAGCCACCGGTCATCCATATGACCGAGGCTGAGCTAGAATGGGCCCGCAGAGGCTGGGCCGACGACCGGTGGTGGGCGGGTGGCGCCGTTGGCGGGAGCGGCGGGCGGGTGGCCGCCCATAGGCCACCTGATGGCACAGTGGCAGTGGGATCCTTTAACACTAGGGGCGCAGAAACCAAGGCCGATTTCATACTTTTTTCTCGATTTTTGTGCCATTTTCGCCCCAAAGTACGGCCTCCCCAGCAAAATTTTTTTGCCTTCCGGATCAACTTCACCAAAATCGATGAAATGAAAGGCAATATTAGGGTTTTTGGCCACTGCGAACGCAATGGTGACCTCCGTTTCGGCTCAAAATGCTCCAAAAAAATGGCTACCACCAGAGCTTGCAAAAAAATACCAAAACTGAAACCCTCACAAATCTGGCAAACGATGACCAAAATCTGCAAAATAAAAGCCAAACCTAACTTTTTCCAACGCTTTGAATCCAATGGAAAGGCCCGATCTGATCCAAAATGCTGATAGATGAACTCAAGGCATGAAATCCTCGAGGAACCCCGAACGAAATTTGCAACGGTTTTCTCCAGAATTTGAGAAGGGGCTTCATGTCAAGGCTCTGATACCATGTTAGAAACCCTAGATCAGACAGGCAAACCTAAACACCTTCCACAGAAGAGAAAACATAAAAAAATAGAGCTTTGCATGCGAATGTGCAAAATGATATATTTAGGAATTCAATATTACAATGAGATGATTTGCTTTATAAAAGCAAAGTATGCAACCCTAATGTTGACCTAAAATTAGCTCAACCTAAGTAAAGTTATGCAAGTGTAATTAAATATTAATTACACTAACAATGACATCCGGTCTATGTTAATTAAAGGGAAGATGAAGAAAATTGGTGAGCTATGGAATGCAACCTCTGTAATTGAAAGAATTAAGATTGATGATTCTCTGGTTGAGTACCTACTTCGAAAAGGTATTGATGTATTTATTGTGTCTGATTCCTTACTAGATAATTTAGTTGATGTTGTGGAAGAGATAATTCTATTAGAAGGTCTAGATGGATGCAAGCTAGAAGCCTTGGTTGAAAAGAGATTTCCTAAAGCTAAGTAGAGGTTAGTTGAACACATGAGTGAGAAAAAGAAATGCATAAAAGAAATTTCAGATACTTACAGATATTGCCTCCGGTGGCTTGCTGCGGTTGATAATTTCAGAAGCAGGATTGAAGTAATAGAATATGAGATGAACAATATTGGGAAGAAATTTGATATCTTTGAGGACAAATATGGGAAGCAAAGACCGAGAATTGGTGAATTGCAAGTAGAAATCATCATTGTGCAGAGATAAAGAGATGATGTAGTGAAAACTTTCTAGCTCCTTAAGGAGATTGTTGAGGTCCGGTTAAACCATCTTTCCAAAATATTTGTTGATGTAGAAAATTGTGAAAGATAGTGCTCATCTGCAGATTGGTTGTCCTCTTTCACCTTACTAGCCATACTGGAAAACATATGCACAAGAATAGACTCTGTGGTATTTGAATGGAAGAAGTTATATCCTATTATGAAAGAAAGGTATAAGAAGGTGTTTTAGGTGAAGAGTGTAATTTTTACTTGAATCTTGAATGTTCAAATTTTTGGTGTTTTGAGGAAAGAAAGATAATTTTCTTGAGATGGAATGCTTGGAAGCTTTTTGAATATTGGACCTTTTTTTAAAAAAAATTGGATGTCATCATGTTTACATTATTTTTGGTGCCCTTTGTCATTGATGTCAAAGGGGCAAAGATTTGGAAGTATATTTGGGGAGAGATTTGGAAGAATTTTTGGGGAGAGATTTGGAGAGATTGGAGGAAATTTTTGATTTGGAATTTTGGCACATGTTTCCATCAATGAAAAAGGGGGAGATTTTTGGAAATATGTCTGTATTTTTATGTTGTAATTGATGTCACCATGTTGGTCTGGTACCCTGAACCGGTGTGCAAAATAGGTTTACCTTCTCTGGTGTTTGGTCTAGTATTTTGGTTTGCATGTTTCCTCAGGTAATCATTGTGGTTTAAGGTTTTCGGAAAAGGTTTATAATTAATTTAAGCATTGTTTTCTTCATTCCTGTATGTTCATATGTTCGGATGATGAGTTGGCATTGACTTTGGTATTTACATTTTGTTATTAGGTCTATTTATGGCCGACCTAATATGTAGTTGAAGTTATAATGGATTAAATCTTGATTGGATGATTTATGTTGACATGGTGTAGCATGCTACACATTTGAATTATCTTTGAGAATTATTGTATTTGTATGAAATGGACTAAAGTGCTTCTTGTGATCAAGCAAGCCATATATATACAGGATGGTTTGAAGATGAAAAGTGTGTAAAGAGGATTTTTGGTGTATGTGTATATTGGCAGATTATGTGGATGCGAAAGGAGCGAATATTGATCTTCTAGCTTGCAAATTACTTGAGCTACAAAGGAACTGAATCAACACTTGTGGTGTAACTCCATCAGGTCAATTCTGGTTGTAAGCCATTTTTGTTTCTATATCATTTGTAGGTAGTGAGCCTCTAGTTTTGGAAAGTGAGTCCATGTAAGCAGTAGTATTTTTCTATCTAGGCAGTGAGCCCTCTAGCAATGAGCCTCTTTGGAACTAGTATTGAAATAACTATATATAGTGAGTTTTTTCCTCATTGGGTTTTCCATGTAAAAATATGGTGTTTATGTGTGTGTGATTTCACGTTGTGTTCCTGATCTTCACTATTATATACACTAAGATAATTAATGGTGTTTGTTCAATAAGTTTTAGGAGATACCGATTCACCCCCACTCTTAGTATCTTGATTGTTCAACCAAATTTTCTAACCATTTTGATGTTTATCATTCTATATGTTTAGATTTGCATACTATCAATTTTTTGCAGGATTGTGGCATACATGCCCCACAAACATCTTCAAGAGACTTCTTATCAAAAAAATAATGTGAAAGAGAGGAAGGTCAAAATATTCTATAGGAAACTATGTTTAGATGGCACATGTTATAATTGCAGTGGTTTACAACATATTCCAATACGTGAACATATGGAAAGAACACATGCGGTTGGAAAGGAACTAGTAGAGTTCGACAAGTATAAAACAATGGCATAAAAGCTAGGGAATCAAGGGATTTTTGGAAAAGGAACTTGCATGTGTGGAAAAATCATGAAACATGGCACATTGTCCCATACACCTATAAGCATCAATAATTTAAAATTTGGGAAATTTTTGTTGGTGGAATTTTGTTTTAAGCCTATGCCCTAGTTTTAGGCCTAAATTGACAGTTCCAACAAAAGTTAAGTAGTCTAAAGCTACAAAGGGATGTAACTTTCATCCTAAAACTTGTGTGACCAAACCAATTGTTTCAACACATTTGGATGGGTACATTTAGGCTAGGCATGGTCCTCTTTCACACCCAAACACACTGAATCAGTCTGAGCTACGTTCAACCGACTCAATCCCTTAAGAGTCCAAAGTGCAAAAGGGATGCAATCTTTGACAAGCTACTTGGAAATCATGATTCTTAGAAACTTTCCATTTGAGGCTATAGAATCTTGTTGGACCCCTCTATAATAAATATCTCATTTTTTTATATCTCAAAGGCATTTTCTCATGGTGTCAATTTTTCAGTTGATGGAGAAAGTGTCAAATTCAAGTAATGTAAAGTTGCAAAGGGGTGTAACTTTAATTTTGCAACTTGTGTGACCATACCGACTATTCCAACATGTCTGGATGGGTATTTTTAGGCTAGGCATGGTCCTCTTTCATACCCAAACATGTTGAATCAGTCTGAGCTACGTTCAACCGATGAAATCCCTTAAGAGTGTAAAGTGCAAAAGGACAACAATCTTTGACGGGTTGTTACTCGAAAAATGTGATGCTTAGAAACTTTATGTCTAAGGCTACAAGATCATGTTGGGCCCCTCTATAATAACCTCTTTCAATTTTTGATATCTTGGAGGCATTTTCTCATGGTGTCGATTTTTCAGTTGATGGAAAAAGTGTCAAATGCAAGTAGTGTAAAGTTGCAAAAGGGTGTAACTTTCATTTTGTAACTTGTGTGACCAAACCAATAGTTCCAAAACATCAATATGGGTATTTTTGGGCTAATAATGGTCCTATTTCACACCCAAGCATGTTGAATCCTTTTGAGCTACGTTCAACCAGCTCAATCCCTTAAGAGTCCAAAGTGTGAAAGATCTACAATATTTGACAGGATATTACTTGGAAACCATAATGCTTAGAAAATTTCTGTCTTCTTCTTGGGGAAGAAGTTGGTGTCTTGGCTGAGTAAAAAGAAGAATTACATTTCCTTATCTACTGTTGAGGTAGAATATATTGCTGCTGTAAACAATTGTACTCAAGTAATATGGATGAAGTAGATGCTGAGAGATATTAGAATTGAGTATGATGAGCCTAGTGCTATATTTTGTGATAATTCAACTACCATAAACATTTCTAAGAATCTGGTGCTGCATTCAAAGACAAAACATATATCTATCAAATATCAAATTTTGAGAGACAAAGTGAGTGATAAAGAAGTCAAACTAGAGTATGTACCTACTAAGGAATAGAATGCAGAGATCTTCACTAAGCCATTTCCTTAGGATAATTTTGAGTATCTCAGAGGGAAGTTAGGAGTGATTTCCGCTCCTAATCAGAACTAAGATGCAAGTCTTTGCATCAGTCCATGCATTTATAGTCATATCTTGTTTTAGATTGATGTTGTGGTGGCTACTACTCAGGGGGAGTAGTCAAATGATTCAGATATGTGGTTCAAAGCTTGTGTACCTTTTCCATTGATGTCAAAGGGGGAGAAGAACAATGTGAAAAAGTAAAAAAGGGGAGAAGAGTAATGCAAGGGGGAGAAGAACAATATGAGAAGAGTAATGTGCAAAAGGGAAGACTGTTGGAGAAGAGTTAGTTGTGTTCATGGTATTTTTCACATCATGTGTTTCCATCAATGCCAAAGGGGGATATTGTTGGATGTTGTGGTTGTATTGCTGATATGTGGTTGTAATTGATGTCAACACTATTAGCATTGATGCTTTGAAGGTTGTATATGTCAAGGATATTGAGAAAATTATAATAGACATGTTGAAGGTTGTTTGAGAAGCTGTGAAGTTTAGTGTGGTGGAAAATTCAATATGTTGGTATTCAGAAGTTTCACTTTAAAGGGTTTTTTTCTGAGTCTATCTAGTTTATACTCTAAAATTTTTAGAGTTGTGCATCAAGATTGGAGCAAGTTGTTAGTTTCTATGTTCATGTTGTTATTCTATTATTGTAGCTGGTGTTTCTGGATGAAGAGAATGTAATTTTGGTAATTCTAGTTGTTGTGTATGATCCTATGTTATTCATTGATGTTTTTAGATCATTCTTTATCCTTGTCACATGCTCGTGTTGATCGATGTGATTGTGATCAAATATTTTTCCTTTATGTGTTCAAATTTTCATGTTCTTGGCCGACATGGTGGTTGTAGCATGATGTGGATCCTCGTGGATTAATATTTTAATGTTTGGTGTGTCCAAGGATTTTTTTTTAGGTCCTCATTATGTTGTGACTGACTTCGGTTTGTGCACATTAAGATTTGTTCATGAATTGGACCAACAGTTTGTAATTCATTTATTCTTTTATTTTTGGCCGACAAAGTTGTAAATGTAATTCCATGGAGCGGATATATAAGAGAGATTTTTTTTTCATTTTGAAATGTGTGTGATGTATGTGTGAGAAGTGTGAATGTGAAATGTGTGAATAGAGATTAGATCATTTGATTGTAGAGCAGAGTGTGAATAATTTTGAGAGAAGTGTGAAGTATTTATGTGCCTAACCAAAACTATCATCAAGCTTTTGAAGAAGCAAATTTTTTCAGTTCAACCTCTTCAAATGGATTTCATCTAAAAAATTAATGTAAGATAGTGTGTCTTATTTGAGAAGTAAGCTCTAGGAAGTGTTCTTGAATGCATGTGCATTCCTTATTCATTATCGTTATACTTTTAATAGGGTATAACTTGTGGATTAACCTCCACCGTGGTTTTTCCCCTGACAGGGTTTCCACTCAAAAATCTCGGTGTTATGTGTTCTCCTAATGTGTTGTTGATTCATTCTTTCACCATTACTTATCAGATCTGAGATTAAAGGTTAATAAGGTTAAATAAGATTTAAATTTTATGACAATTGATTCACCCCCCCCTCTCAATTGTCTATTCTTGTTCTGCCAACAATCATCTCCCCGCTCCCCTACTAAAAAAAACAAAGGGTCCACCACAACAAAGTGGGCTAGAAGGTTGCCACTAACTATCCACCATACATCATCATACCCCACCACCATATTTTTCCATCATACATTGTGCATACCACTCCACCACCTTGCTTCACAATAGTGATGTGAAACAAGGGTGCAATACAACCACAACCATTAGATGTTCTTTGTTAAATCTCAACCCTTCATCACTCATCACGAAAAAGTCACTTGTCGATAGAATATGAAATCACAATGAGAGTAACATTAATGATGGTTGTTAGATCAGCTGCCCCTCAAATCTACATTTTCCATCACCCATCGTTGATTCATTTTTAAATAGCTGAATCACACTAGCGTTGGGAGAAAACTAGCAAATGTTCAAGATTTAGCCACGTGCCTTAGTAGAAAGATCAATGGTTACACAAGTGTCACTCTTAGTAGCACTTAGATCAGAAATGTGACATTAGAAACATAGGCCTCATCACTCATCACCAACATGGAAGTAGAGAGCAAGCAGGAATGTGCCATAGGTGATGAGCCAGCAATGCAAGGGACTATAGTGTTATTATGTAATGCTGATATGAAACTCGAAGCATTAAGGTGATCAGTGATACAAAGGTTACTAGTGATATATGGGAAATACTTCATATTGTGCATTGCTAATATGAATCTTGAGGCCATATGCCTACCTGCGATGTAAAGCAAAGTCATGATACAAAGGAAAAAATCCATCGCCAATACAAGGCTAGAGAATATGAAGCAATGTGTGATAGGTGATACACCTAGTGATAGGTCATGACTTAAACAAGAAAAATTGGCACGTGCTCATAAGTTGTTTATAAAAGGGGGTCATTGCTAGTTAAAACGAAGAATGGGGACACTAACATTCTCAACTTAGGAACGCTAGGCTAACAAGGAGCAAAGGTCAACATGGTTTTATAATGAAAGTGCACGCCAGGTTCAGGGGTTTAGGTTTTAAGCACATAAGGTATTGGGAGCCCTATCCTACCAATTTAGAACCCTAAAGACATCAAAAATTCAAAAATGGCCATCTATTTTGTAAGTTATACCACCAAAGCCAAGAATATATAGATCAACCCTCAACCTTCTTATACCAATTAATCAAACCCATCACTCATGAATGTTCATGCAAGTGGTGTGAATCCTGGGATGTCTAGATTAACCCTAAGCCTCATACACTAATTCCGATATTACTCAACATGGTGCTTTTGTATATTCTCTTCTCCTCAACTAGTTTGACACCTAGATGTTTTACCTCTTTCATGCAATCATATGATTTTGGTGTGGAAAGCTCAGACTTGTTAATTGCCACGTGAATCTTTCTCTTTTCTTTGTTTTGCATGTCATCTTAAAAGATTCAGCCAATTGAATGTAGCTCGAACTGATTTGACATGTTTGGGTGCAAAAAAATTCCATGCCTAGCCTAAACATACCCATCCGGATGTGTTGGAATAGTCGTTTTGGTCGTAGGAGTTGCAAAATGAAAGTTACAACCCTTTGCAACTTTACACTTCTTGTAATTGACACTTTTTCCATCAACTAAAAATTTGACACCATGGTAAAATGCCTCTAATATATCAAAAAACATGAGAGGTTATTATAGACGGGTCCAACACAATCATGTAACCTCATACAAAAAGTTTCTAGGCATCACGATTTCTGAGTAACAACCCATCAAAGATTGTTGCCCTTTTGCACTTTGGACTCTTAAAGGATTTCACTGATTAAACATAGCTTAGACTGATTCAATGTATTTGGGTGAAAAATAGAACCATTCCTAGCCTAAAAATACCCATCCAAACATGTTGGAATAGTTGGTTTGGTCACATGAGCTGCAAAATGAAATTTATACCCCTTTATAACTTTACATTGCTTGCATTAGACACTTTTTCCATCAACTAAAACATTGACACCATGGGAAAATTCCTCTGCGATATCAGAAACCAAGAGAGGTTAATGTAGAGGGGCCCAGCATGATCCTATAGCCTTAGAAAAAAAAATTCTAAGCATCACAGTTTCTGAGTAATAACCAATCAAAGATTCCAGCCCTTTTGCACTTTGGACTCTTAAGGGATTGAGTCGATTGAACATAGTTGAGACTGATTTGGAATGTTTGGGTGAAAAAGAGTACCATTCATAGTCTAAAATTACCCATCTAGATGTGTTGGAATAGTCTATTTGGTCACACGCATTTCAGAATGAAAGTTACACCCCTTTGCAACTTTACAATGCTAAGACACTTTTTCCATCAACTAAAAAATTGACACCACGGGAAAATGCCTCCGAGAAATCAAGAACTAGGAGAGTTTATTGTAGAGGGGCCCAATATGAACATCATCTTTAGGATACCAAGGACTAGAATCAACTGTTCCTTTCAAATATCTAAAAATTCTATTCACAACAGTCACTTGAGATTCCTTCGAATTAGCTTGAAATCTAGAAACCATACATAAAAAATTCATGATGTCTAGTCTAGTCTGAGTCAAATAAAGTAATCCACTGATCATTGACTTGTATCTTGTTTGATTTTCTTTAGGAGAATCATCATTGTGTGTTAAATTGCATCCGGTTACCATGGGTGTACCAACTAGCTTTGAGTATTCCATGCCAAAAAAAATCAGTAACTCTCTTACATATTTGGACTGAGATATAAAGATTCCATTATCTAATTAAGTAATTTTTAATCCTAAAAATAATTTCAGCTCTCCAATCATTGAAATCTCAAACTCACTTTTCATTTCATCAGCAAAATTCATACATAAGTCATCATTACCTTAAAAAATGATGTCATCAACAAAGACTTCATTAATCAACTCTTTATCCTAATCCATCTTAAAATACATATTACTACCAATAATACCTTTAGTGAATCCAAGCTTCAACAAGTATTTATCCAGTCTAGTATACTAAGCTCTAGGGCCTTGCTTGAGTCCATACAGTGCTTTCTTCAATCGGAAAACTGTATCTTCTTTATTAGTTAGTTTAAATCCATCCGGTTGCTCAAAATATACTTCTTCTAGCTCACCATTTAGAAATGTTGAATTTACATCCACTTGATAGATTGGTGTATGTGCTTCAAGGTGTGCTTACACAAGTGCTAAGAAGACCTTGCTTGTCTTCTTCTAGGATCCTAATCTCCTCTAGGATCTCAAAAAGGCTTAGATGATTAACTAAGGCCTCATCTAACTCTTGTGCTTAGCCTTGAAGGACAATCACCCTTAGTTTACTTCAACACTTTCTCCTTCACTTAGAAGACTCTAAGTGCCATCATCACACAAATCATTGAATTGATTGCAGGGGCGCCAAACATCTTGAAAACATTCCATTTGTTTCCATTATCCCACTCAAATGGATTGGTAGTTTCTCAATCCCCCTATCATATCAAGATATATTCATATCCCACCTAGAACTGTGGTTACTCTATATTGCACTTCAATCCCTTGCCTAAATTCTTCAATTCATCAGTATCAAACCTCTAACCGGGCACTCTAAGCTCGCCTAGGATTTGACATTAAAAAAAGTTGCTCAACTCTTCATGACTCCTAACACTAAATATATATAGACCAATGGCTCCCCTATAAAATTCATCTACCCTTAGGAAGATATCATGACTAGATTTCATGGGGGAGCCATAGACAGACAAACTGGTTAGGACAGAACCAGGAAAACCTCTAGACCTTAACCTATCTATTCAAGACACTAAATCAACTCAAATCAACTTGCTTACAGAATGAAAAAGTCTTAGTACTATCTTATGAACACAAAGCTAACCCTAAATCAATACATTCAATCTATATCATATCACTATCACACTATAATGCTTGGTGTTCACACAAAACAGAGTTGCAAAGCAGCTTTTCTATTCCAAAAATTTGATTACAATCCTCCTCTCCTCGGGATCCGAGCCCTCAGAGATATTAGATGTCATTATCCATGTTTCTAGGCCTGTTAGTTGATCTCCCACTCCTATCTTTTAGGGAATCCAAGGTTGTCGAGTTGCATGCAACATTTGCAATAAATTGCCAATGTTGTCATGACAATTTTTGGCATCTTTTACATTTATTAGGCCAACTAGAATATAGGACCTCTAAGCCAAGTATTTTGAAGAACTAACATCATAAATGGCCTTAAAGCATCCTTCCTACATCTCTCATGTGTTTGGACGTCATTAAGAAACTCAAATCCAAACTCAAGCTACTAAAGCTCAACTAACCAAAACAACAAGCAAAGACTAATTGGTGACCTTAATTCTAGCACTAACTCACCTAGTCCACACTCAAGCAAAACCTTCTAAGGTCCAAAACAAACACACAAACCCTCTGACTTGGCTAATGTCAGATACAAGCCAAAATGACAAGAAAAATGGAGGTTAGCCTAGGTGCTCCTGCACCATCCTCCCCAAGTAAAAGCTTTTAATCCATTCTTGGATTGAGTAAGTTGAGGTCAATGCCCAACTTCTTGAACTCTGATTCTTTGATCCATACTGCATCAGCATTAGGTTGACCATGCCACTTGATCAGATGTTCCTTGTAGTCCTTCTTCCTAGTCTTTTTGTAGACTCGTGTATCCAGTATATTGTTAGCTCTCTTCACTATAGTAGAAGGTAATTGGAGGTCATCCACATATTGGATAACTTCAATCAAATTTTGGTCTAAATCAGGTGTGGGTCCTTTATAAGGAACCAGGTCTGCAACATTGAAAACATGGGACAGTCCACTATCCTCCGGTAGCTCCACCTTATAAGAATTGTCACCATACTTTGCTAAGATAGGACAGGGACCTATCCTTCTCATTTGCAACTTCTGAGGGACACCCTTCTACAATCTAGACTTGTTTCGATGCACCATCACCAAGTCTCCAACATTGAATTGGATTTCTCTTCTACTCTCATCAATCTTAGTCTTATGCTTCATAGTGTTCTCAGTCAATGTTTTCCTGACTGTGTCATGAATCTCCTGCATTTCATAGGCAAACTCATCAGCATATCCACTTCCCTTAACTCCATCCCTTAAGTCTCTTAGCTCATAAACTCCCCTAGGATGTAAGCCATATACAATTTCAAAGGGACTCTTCCCTATGGACCTGTTTATAGTGTCATTATACACATACTTAGCCTGTCCAATCAATTGATCCCATTGTTTACCATATTCTTTGGTCAAGCACCTTAATAGATTTCCAAGGCTCCTGTTTACCACCTCAATTTGACCATCTATTTGAGGATGGTATGCAGATCCAAAGGATAAATTTGTGCCCAATCTTTGGAAAAGAGTTTTCCAAAAGTGACTCATAAACTTGGTGTCTCTATCTGACACAATGCTCATAGGTAACCCATGTATCCTTACTATCTCTTTGAAGAAGAGAGAGGCTATTTGGCTGGCATCATTGGTTGTCTTACATGGCACAAAGTGAGCCATCTTGCTGAATCTTTCCACAACTACATAAACACTATCCATGCCTTGTCTTGTCTTGGGTAACCCAACTACAAAGTCCATGCTCAAACATTCCCATGGCCTAGTGGGAATAGGTAGTGGTTGATATAGGCCTGTATTTGAAGAAGTACCTTTGGCCTTTTGACACACCATTCAAATTTCAACATACTTCCTTACATCAAGGCTCATTCTTGGCCAAAAGTAGAACCTTTGAACAAGTTATTATGTCTTAGTGATCCCAAAGTGACCACTCAATGCCCCATTGTGCTTTTCCTAAATCAAATTCTCTCTAATGGACCCTCTAGGAACACACAACTAATTTCCCTTAAACAAAAGGTTACTCTGCAAAGTGTATTCAACATATTTGCTATGAAAATGATTCTTATATTCAGCACATACCTTGTAAATGTCTGCAAAGTCTTCTTCATCAACATATAGATCTTTGAAGTGATCTATTCCCATGCTCTCTAGTTGTATCTCTTGGATAGTGAGAGCTCTCCTACTCAAGGCATCTGCCACTTTGTTTAGCACTCCCTTCTTATGCTTGATATTAAATGTGTATGCTTTCAGGTATTCAACCCACTTCATGTGCTTATGACTGAGTTTCTCTTGAGAGTTCAAAAAACTTAGAGCTCGATTGTCTGAATAGACTATGAACTCCTTGGGTAATAGATAGTGTCGCCATTTTCTTAAGGCCTAAACTAGAGCATACATCTCAAGATCATAAGAAGAATATTTCTTCTTGGCTTCACTCAACTTCTCTGAATGGAAAGCCACAGGTCTTCCCTCTTGGCTTAAAACAGCTCCAATAGCCACATTGCTTGCATCACACTCTATGGTGAATAGTTTCTCAAAGCTTGGAAAAACTAAAATAGGTTGTGTAGCAATCTTTTGCTTCAACAACTCAAAACTCTTGTTAGCTTGTTCATTCCATACAAACTTATTCTTTATGCCTCCTTTAATGGTATCCAACATAGGAGCACAAATAGCACTGAATTGCCTTATAAACTTCCTATAGTATTGAGCAAGGCCATGAAAAATTCTTACCTCTATTGCTGTCCTTGGAGTAGGCCAATTGAGGATGGCTTCCACTTTGCTAATGTCCATCTTCAGATTGCCATGAGATAGCACAAACCCAAGGTACACTAGCTCTATCTTGATGAACTCATACTTCTCTAAATTGATCATCAACTTCTCCTCATGTAGCTTCTTGCAAACCAGCTCTAGGTGTTTGAGATGTTCATCTCTTGTCTTGCTATAAATTAGTCTATCATCAAGATATACCAGTACAAATTTGCCAATGTAGTCTTTGAAGACTTCATTCAGCCTCATGAATGTGGAGGGGGCATTATACAATCCAAATGGCATGACAAGCCACTCATATAAAACCTCATTGGTTTTGAAGGCTGTTTTCCACTCATCTCCCTCGTGTATCCTAATTTGGTGATAACCACTCTTTAAGTCTATCTTGGTGTAATACTTGGCTTCCCCTAAACAATCCATTAGATCTTCAATCTTAGGAATATGGAACCTATATCTGATGGTTATCCTATTTATGGCCCTTGTATCCATACAAAGCCTCCAATCTCCTCCCTTTTTAGGTGCTAGGATAGTGGGTACGGCACATGGGCTGATGCTCTTCCTAATAAGACCTTGGTTTAGGAGTTCTTGTATTTGTATAGCAATTTCCTCATTTTTTTGAGGGGTCATCTTATAGGTTGCTTTATTGGGAAGGGTAGCTCCTGGTGTGAAGTCTATCGTATGACTTATAGCTCTTTTAGGAGGTAATGTTGCTGGTTGTCCACTACTTACAATGCCTTCATAAGTCTGCAACATGCTTTCTATCTCCTTAGGTAACTCTAGCTTCTTGGCTGCTTTGTCACCACTTACCTCTCTTGGCCTTAACACTAGTGCATAGCCAATTCCTTCTCCTTTTTCTAAGGCTTCTAAGAACTCTTTTTCACCAACCATGAGTATATTAGGACCTGCTGTCTTCACCTCTGCATCCTCTAACAGTGACTGAATTTTGAATGTTACCTTATCCTTATTGAAAGTATAGGAGTTCTTCACTCCATCATGCATAGCTTGGCGGCCAAATTTCCATGGTCTACCGAGGAGCAAGTGACATGCATCCATGGGTAACACATCACATAGTACCTTGTCCTTATACCTTCCAACTGAAAACTCCACCCAAGCCTGCTCATTTACTAAGACATGTTGGCCTTTATTCAACCATGTGACCTTATAAGGACTAGTGTGGGGTATCCTTGTCAAATTTAACTTGTTGACTACTTCCTCTGACACAATGTTGTCAGTAGACCCTAATTCAATGATGACTCTACACACTTTGTTCATCATTTTACATTTTATTCTAAACAAGGACCTTCTTTGCTTGGCTCCTCTTTAACTGGCTCCTTGATCAATGTTCTCCTCATCATGAGGTTCTCAACTTCCTCTAATGTTAGTGGTACCTTAGGGTGATCCACTACTGCATTGGTCTCCTCATGAACCAAATTAGTTCTCTTGTCACCTCCTTGATAAGTAATACCCTTCTCTAGACACCTATAGGCAGGATGTCCCATTTGGTTACAATGATAGCATTTCATATTGGCAAAATAATTGCCTCTCCCTTGTCCACCACTTCTTCCTCTAAAGTTAGAGCTTATTCCTCTATTGCCTCTACTAGAGCTTCCCTCTTGCTGTTTAGTATATTTGACTTCTCCTTGAGTTCCTGACTCTGAACTCCTTCCACCATAACCACTTCTTTGCCCTCTACTATCTCTTCCTTTACCTCTTCCCTTTGAGGTTTGTTCTTGTTTTCTTTTTCCTTTCTCCTCAATCTTCAGGGCCATGTGATAGAATTGTCGTACACTCTTGAAGTCAACAAGACTCATCTCTTCTTGTATGGACCACTTAAGACCATTCAAATACCTTGCTAGCTGGATACTTTTGGAACTCCTCGGTGTATGCTTGGATATCCAAATCTTTTTTCCTAAGATTATTCCTTCTTCTATGCAACTGAATATCATAGTCATTAGGTAAGTAGGTCTGCTTCACCTTAGTCACCATGCCTTTCCATGTAGCAATAGGACTCTTTCCCTCCTTCTCTCTTTTGGCCTGAACAAACTTCCACCAGGTGAGTGTTGAACCTCTCAACCTAGATTTGGCCACCTTTACTTTTTGGGCTTCTGATATTCCATCACATTCAAAGTGATTCTCAATACTATCAATCCAGTCTAGGATTGCATCAAGATCCATTTGTCCATTGAAAAGTGGTACACCCTCCAAAGCTTTACCACTCAAAGCCCTTAGTGCCTTCAAGAACGGTTCTTCACGTATAACAGGGTCAGGGGTTGAAGCTTCCTCTTCCAATTCCAACTCTTTTTCTATGGCTTCTTTCTCTTCCTGCTGATCTATTTTATCCTTCACCTTATCTACCTTATCTTGGACTTCACCCAAGCATTGCTCCATTTGAGCCAATCTTTTTCTTAGTAACGTGTTATCCTCTTCTTGCTTGTCCACTTTCTTGGCTAACTCAGCGTTAGTCACCATTGTAGTATCTTCCACTAACCCAGATGATGGATTTTCTCCTACCAATTCAGAAGGTTGTAAAACTAACCACAAGCCTAATCAAAACAAGCTCTGATACCAATATGGTGTATGTGCTTCAAGGTGTGCTTACACAAGTGCTAAGAAGACATTGCTCGTCTTCTTCCAGGATCCTAATCTCCTCTAGGATCTCAAAAAGGCTTAGATGATTAACTAAGGCCTCATCTAACTCTTGTTCTTAGCCTTGAAGTACAATTACCCTTAGTTTACTTCAACACTTTCTCCTACACTTAGAAGACTCTAAGTGCCATCATCACACAAATCATTGAATTGATTGCAGGGGTGCCAAACATCTTGAAAACATTCCATGTGTTTCCATTATCCCACTCAAATGGATTGGTAGTTTCTCAATCCCCCTATCATATCAAGATATATTCATATCCCACCTAGAACTGTGGTTACTCCATATTGCACTTCAATCCCCTGCCTAAATTCTTCAATTCTTCACTGTCCAACCTCTAACCGGGCACTCTAAGCTCGCCTAGGATTTGACATTAAAAATAGTTGCTCGACTCTTCATGACTCCTAACACTAAATATATAAAGACCAGTGGCTCCCCTATAACATTCATCTACCCTTAGGAAGATCCCGTGACTAGATTTCATGGGTGAGCCATAGACAGACAAATTAGTCAGGACAGGACCAGGGAAACCTCTAGACCTTAACCTATTTATTCAAGACACTAAATCAGCTCAAATCAACCTGATTACAAAATGATAAAGTCTTAGTACTATCTTATGAACACGGATCTAACACTAAATCAGTACACTCAATCTATATCATATCACTGTCACACTGTAATGCTCGGTGTTCACACAAAACAGCGTTGCAAAGCAGCTTTTCTATTCCAAAAATTTGATTACAATCCTCCTCTCCTCAGGATCCGAGCCCTAAGAGATCTTAGATTTCATTCTCCATGTTTCTAGGCCTATTAGTTGATCTCCCACTCCTATCTTTTAGGGAATCCAAGGTTGCCAAGTTGCATGCAACATTTGCAATAAATTGCCAATGTTGTCATGACAATTTTTGGCATCTTTTACATTTATTAGGCCAACTAGAATATAGGATCTCTAAGCTAGGTAGTTAGAAGAACTAACATCATAAATGGCCTTAAATCATCCTTCCTACATCTCTCATGTGTTTGGACCACATTAAGAAACTCAAATCCAAATTCAAGCTACTAAGGCTCAACTAACCAAAATAACAAGCAAAGACTAATTGGTGACCTTAATTCTAGCACTAACTCACCTAGTCCACACTCAAGCAAGACCTTCTAAGGTCCAAAAAAAACACACAAACCCTCTGACTTGGCTAATGTCAGATACAAGCCAAAATGACAAGAAAATGGAGGTTAGCCTAGGTGCTCCTAGACCATAGACTTTTTAGTTCTTAAAAGAAACATAAGAAATAAACAATCTTACAGCTTCAATTCCAGCAACAAGGGCAAAGGTTTCTTGAAAATCAATACCTTCCATCTCTGAGTACCCTTTACATACCAGTCTTGCTTTATTCCAGACCACTTCACCTTGTTGATCCAACTTATTTTGAAAGACCCATTTGGTTCCAATCACAATTTTATCCTGAGGTCTAGGAACAAGAATCCATGTATCATTTTTCTCTATCTACATCAGTTCTTCCTTCATTGCTTCCATCCAATATTCATCTTTACAAGCTTCATTGACATTGTTGGGCTCAGTCTTGGAAATCAAACAATACTCTTCTGCAATTGTTCTTCTAGTTTGTAAACCTTTGTTCTTATCTCCTAGAATCTAATTTTTAGAATGATTAGTTTTACATACCTCAAAAATTTAGGATTCTCTTGAACTTGTTCTTCTATTCTTTCTTCTGCACTTCAACTGGCTTCTCCTTCTTGATTCTCTTGATTCACTGGAACAATTTGAACTTTATTTTGTGTCTGAGCATTCTTTCCATTATTATTACTATCACGTTGGTCATCTAAATTGTATCCACAATATCTAGATGATCTAGCAGTGTCCTCATCAACTCTAACATTTTCACTTTCAACCATTGTCCTTAATCTTCTATTATACCACGAATAGGCCTTGCTCTTAGTAGAGTAACCCAGAAATATTCCTTCATCATTCCTAGCATCAAACTTTCCTATAATTTCATCTCTCTTGATAGAACATCTACTTCCAAATATTTTGAAATATTTAACAATAGGCTTATAACCAAACCACAACTCAAAAGGAGTCTTACCGGAATTAACATTGAAATTTACCCGGTTGATAGTATATAGAACAATGCTAACAACTTCTCTCCAATAGATATGAGGAACATTACCTTCCAACATCATATTTCTAGTAGCATCTAGAATTGTTCTATTATTTCTCTCAACAACTCTGTTTTGTTGAGGGGTTCGAGCAAATAACTGTCTTTTGATTCCATGCTCTTCACAGAATGAATTAAACTCCTAGGAAGTGAATTCACCACCTCTGTCTGACCTTAAGCTTTTAATCTTTGAACCTATCTCATTCTTGACCATAGCTTTAAAACTTTTGAACTTTTCTAAAGCTTCATGTTTTTCTCTCAAGAAAGCAACCCATATCATCCTAAAGTAATCATCAATAAGCAACATAAAGTACCTTTCTCCTTGTAGAATTCTGATTCTGGAGGGACCACATAGATTAGTACGCACCGGTTCCAATACTCCATTAGAATGACGTTTTCTTCAAAAACAAATTCTAGTATACTTTCCCATTTGACATTCCTTGCATATGGTGTTAGTAGGCTTCACTAGCTTAGGAAGATCTCTAACTTCTTGAGTAGAGCTTACTTTGACAATGTTATCAAAATTCAAATGATATAGCCTCCTATGCCATAACATTACATAAAATTTAGCAATTAAACAAGTTCGTTCACTAGCAGCACTCAGGTGAAAAATGTTACCTCTTGTCTCTGTACCTAAAGCAATTACATTTCCAAAACTTCCCAATATCCTACATTTTCCATCTCTGAACTGAAGATTGTATCCTTTGTTGACCATTTGTCCAACACTTAAAAAATTATGCTTCAATCCTTCAACAGAAAGGACATCATCAATATTATTTTACCACCAAGAGAAATAGTGTCTCTACCACAAATCACACCAGCATTGTTATCTCCAAATCTTAAACCACCACCATCATATTTCTCCAAGCTTATAAACTTCCTTTTGTCACCATTCATATGATGTGAGCATCCGCTGTCAATCACCTACTCATCCTTTTCTTCAATTCTTGTTGTAAGAGCTTTCTCAATAGTCTTATCACTAGTAGATTCAATGGACACCAGACCATTTTCCTTGATAGCAATGAATACCCATCCATCTTCATTTCCATTTTCTTTATCAGATTCATCATCAGTAACACCTTCTTAAGAATAATAACATTTCTTTTGAAATCTAGGCTTATCAGGTTTGAACCTAGGAACTCTTTTAGGACACCTTGATGCAAAATTACCTATCTTATTGCAAGAGAAACATTTAATAGGAAACTTTCATTTATACTTACCTTGTCCTCTAGCTTCTCTTTTCACAATCAATGCTTCCAGCTCTTCTAACTCTCTTTCTTCATCTTCAATCTATTTCATCTCATCTTCATACTTGAATTTCTTTCTGAAACTTTCTCTCAGATCATATCTCTGTTTATTTATTTTGGATATAGTAGCTTTAAATGCAGATTTTGTCTTAGGAGTAGAATCACCAAATTCACTTAATTCAAAGGCAACAAGCTTATCAATCAACATATATCTTGTTTATTTGTTACTGTCTTGAGTTATTCATTAGTATGAGCTTTCATTTTGTAAGAAGCAAGCAATGATCTAAGAAATTTAGCTACAATCTCTTCTTCATCCAAGATTCCACTGACACATCTAATACCCATCACTAGTTCATTTACTTTTTGCATGAAAGAAATAATGTTTTCATCTTCGCTCATTTTCAAGTTTTCCCACTTGCCTTTCAGACTTTGTAGCTTAGCAACTTTCACTTGTGCATCTCCTTCATTAAATGTTTCCAACCTCTTCTAGATCTCATATGCCATTTTTAGACCCATTACATTTGCCATCTTTGAATCTATCAAAGCACTCAATAATGCTTCTATAGCCCTGATAATTGTTTCAACTTCTTTGATCTCATCAAGAGTAGAGGGACCATTATGAGGAATAACATATCCGTTCTTTGTAATCTTCTAGAAGGGATCACCAATGCACTTCAAATGACACTCCATTCTAGCCTTCCATACAGAGTAGTTTGTTCCATTGAATCTAGGACTATCCTTCTTGTATGATGCCATCTCAAATCACCTCAAGCTATTAAACTTATTCAGAGGAACCTGCTCTAATACCAATTTTTGAAAAAATAAGAATAAACAAATGAGAGGGGGGAGGTGAATCAATTGTCACATAATTTAAAGCTTATTTAACCTTATTAACCTTTAATCTCAAATCTGATAAGTAACAGTGAAAACATGAATCAACAACACATTAGAAGCACACATTACACCAAGATTTTTGTGTGGAAACCCTGTTAGGGGAAAAAACATGGTGGAGGTTAATCCACTAGTTATACCCTATTAAAAGTATAAAGAGAATGTCCCATGGGTTAGAGGATTTGGTTTGACTCTTGGGTTTGCTCCCCGAGGTCTTGGGTTTGATTCTCTCTGGCTTGGAATTCACCCCATCGCAGATGCTAGGGGGCAGCGTTGGTTACCCCATGGCCGTAGGGATTAGTCTCGCCTCAAGCTCGCACCATAAAGGGATTTGCTGGGCTTGAGTCATGGGGATACCCTGACGAGAATAAAAAAAAAAGGTATAAAGAGAATGAATAAGGAATGCACATGCATTCAAGCACATTTCCTAGAGCTCACTACTCAAAGAAGACACAATGTCTTACATAAATTTTTTAGATCAAATCCATCTGAAGAGGTTGAATTGAGAAATTAGCTTCTTCAAAATCCTGATGACAGTTTTCGTTAGGCACCTAATCACTTCTTCACACTTCTCTCAAACTTCTTCACACTCTGCTCGACAATCAAATGATTTGATCTCTATTCTCACATTTCACATTCACACTTCTCACACATACATCACACACACTTCAAAATGAAGAAACAATCACTCTTATATATTCGCTCCATGGAATTACATTTCCAACTTTGTCGGCCAAAAATAAAACAATAAATGAATTACAAACTATCGACTCAATTCATGAACAGATATTAATGCGCACCAACTGAAGTTGGCCACAACATAATGAAGACCTAAAAAAACATCCTCGAATGCTCCAAAAATTAAAAGATTAATCCATGAGGATCCGCAACACGCTACAACCACCATGTCATCCAAGAACATGAAAACCCAAACACACAATGGAAAAATATCTGATCACGATCACACCGATCAATGCAGCCATGCAAAAAGGATAGCGCATGATCTAGAAACATCAATGAACATCGCAGGAGCATACACAACAACTAGAATTACTATATTTACATTCTCTTCGTCTAGAAAAACCAGCTACACTAACAAAATAACTACAAGAACACATAAACTCAGAACTTGCTCCTATCTTGATGTGCACCTCTGAAGCTTATGGAGTATAAACTAGATAGGCTCAACAACAAACCCTTTAAAGTGCAACTTATGAATACCAACATACTAAATTTTCCACCACACTAAACTTCACAGCTTCTCAGACAACCTTCAGCATGTTTATTGTAATTTTCTCAGTATCCTCGATATATACAACCTTCAAGACATCAATGCTAATAGTGTTGACATCAATGACAAACACATATCAGCAATACAACCACAACATCCAATACTGACGTGTGGCATGGTGGGACCTAACATGAATCAGAACCGATGTGTGTGTTCGCTTCATTGAAAGGACCCAGGTGTGACTCACTCGAATTTGTTGTAGTCCCTTCGCTGATGATTATGTTGTTCCTTAGTGCATCGTTGTTTAATATTGAGGGGCTCATGTAAAATGCATGATGCACTATGAACGACCTAGATTTGAAGATGGAGATCAATAATGCTAATGTGGATGGTAGGTGGTAGATTTTATTATATCGAAGAGACTCTAAGAGGTATCACTCCGATATGCTACCATCTCTTTGATTTGATACGATGGTGATCAAATGATCAATATTTAAAGGGGTTTTAATCTGACAGTTGGGTTTCAAAGTTCAAGACAGTGAGCGAGATCTTGGTGTGAAGGGGATAGATCAGTGACCATAATTCAAAGATCTGATTCTACAATGGCTAGGTGGCAAAACTAGTAGCGTGAACACATGAAATAGTTGTGAATCGATGTAAGGGAAAAATTGATTGTTGTGACTGCCTCAACTGCTCACATTGATGACTGATAAGGACATGGACAATGAAGAGGGGTATTATTTGTTAGAGATCTATTGCTTGTCTAGATTTGGCTACACATTTCTCAAGAGTTCCATGTCTATGTTCATGAGAAATATTATGGGGTGTCTATTCAAGATTTCAGGGGTCGTTGTGTCTGGAGTTGTTGCTCTATTTTGGGGGGAAATTTTCAAATGTTTGTAATCAGATCGGATTTAGTCCTCTCTGTAACTTTGATTGAGTTAGGGTTAGGGTTTCAATTTGAATTGGAGTTATTCATGCACTATAAAGGAAAAATTTATTATTTTATTTTGGGTTTGTACTTTCGCTCTCCAACCTGAGGGGTTTGGTGTAGTGTTTCCCTTCCACAATTCTATTTTCTAGGTTTTTATAAGTCTTTTATTGAGTCAAGTTGAATAGGGTAATTCCTTATGACATAGATAGGGAATGCTTTAAGCTATGCTTTGTAATAACAATGAATGTCTGTTCAATACACATTTTATTTTGTCTCAAATCTAAATATCAATCTGTCATGTTCTAAAAATATTGTACACATTATTTTTTGAATCAATGTAATCAAGGGTTATTTTGATACTTCAAGCACATTTTTTTTTTGAATTATTTGTGTTCTTTCCTATCATTCAAGGAGTGGTAATTTCTTGTATAGAGATAATGGAGGTATTGTTGATGTAGTGTGGATTAATAAGTAATGTGATGGTGTTGTCCCTTTGTTGGTTTCTTGCTACAACATAGTAGGGTTATGAGAAGCCATGGTTGGTTTGTTGTAGGAGTTTATTTCATTCCCAACTTGGTATGGATTAGGAATTGGTCAAGGAGATTCACAAAGTTTGAAGCTAGGACAGAATCAAAATCTTTAAATCAAAAAAATTTCTCTACTTCCTTAGTTTAGATTTTCTTTCATATTTCTTGTTTGTCCTTTCCAAACTAATAAAATTCACTGATAATACATACGGTTGCATAGATGATTTATCCCATCAAAATCCTTCCATCATTGTAGTGTGATGATCTGAATACATACAAGGATACCCACCTTGGTCCTGTAGACCCTAAAGTGTAGAGGATAACTTTTCAACCATCTCCTATTCATTGGCCACTGAACTAGGGTCTCTAAGCATAAGGAGTAGCTACCATTTAAGAAAAACTATCCCATCAACTAGAAACACCAATAGATTGGTGACTCTATTGGAGAAAGATAAAGTTAAGTGCAAGAATCTCTGGATGAGCAACTAAAAATATGCTCTACCTCTTTGCGAGCCACATGAAGTGGTGTTTCCATTGAGGAAGATATAGATATATCCGTTTGGGAGAGTCAAGAAATTTGTTGATATGAAGTTTTGGGTTAGATGATTCAAAGGGACTCGCATACTTGAAGAGGGAGATTTCTGTAATGTTTTTGGTGTGTTCTTGAATTCTGGTACTTTGTTTGTGGACATAACTCAAAAATGCTTAGATCTTGGAAGGAGCTCTCTACTGCTTGAAGATCTTTTCCTCTTTTAAAGAGATGGCGACTCTAAATTTTTTTACATCATTAGAAGAGTTCCTTACAACAGTTTTTTAGATATTTTCCTATTGAAACATTTTGCATGAAGTTCTACAACAAATTTCTAGTAAATATCATCCCTTATTCAGTGCTTTAAGGTACTAGTTGAAAAGGGAATTCAGAAATTGGATATTCTGGAGCAGATAGTTGTAGAGGGTTAGATATTATATTTGCAAAATGTATAACCAAATGTGTTCCCCCTATACAAGCTATTCTACCATGACTGAACCATAGTCATATCCTCAAAGTAAACCTTTTTATTTGGAGATATATAACCCTCTAGATTTTAGTAAAATTCATGGTTATCCACACTTTGCTCCAAGAGAGATAAAGGAATATTTCCTTAAGTTTAGAGGAAATTTAGAAGAATCAACATCAAGAAATTTGCAAGATTTCACTAATTTGATGGTGAAATTTTAGATAGTAGAAGAAGATGTTGTCATGAATTTTTTTGTAAGAACTTTAGAAAATGATGGTAAGGATTGATTTTTTAATCTTCCTCTACATTCTATTTTTTCATGGCACGAGTTTAAAGAAATATTCATGGATCAGTTTGGTGAGGTGAGTAATTAATGTTTGTCTAACAGTAGTTTTCTGCATAGTCAGGAAGTTGAAGGAGAATATGAATCTAAGGCTGAAAATTTCTCACCTTTAGATGCATTATGGAACATAGAAAGACATGAGGATGAATCCTCATTTGAATTTCATGATAAGTTCATGGAATGTTGGTTTTCTATACCAGAATTAGATAGGCTGGATGAATCAACATGTGTTGATTTATTTTGTGAAAGACTTGAACCAGGTATGGGTACAATGCCACTAAGATGGAAGCCTTCCAGAGTTGGAGAGATAAATGGTTGGCTTTCATTGATTGATAAGTTGATAGAGAGACATGGGTATCACTTCCTATCTAAAATGTGTTGTGGTACTTATTCTAGGTGTCTGACTGGTATATAAAATAATAGTGATACATCTTCTAGTGGTGAATATTTTTATTTTGAGTAGCCTACAGAAGAATTGTGTGTAGATGAGGGTTGTTATGATAGCAACCAAAATGAAAGGTATGATGAAGTGACAAATTTTTTTGATACCATACCTTTTGTAGATGTTGAAACAATAGAGCTATAGATTTTTCTCTTTATATCATATGAATGTGATAGTATGTGTGGTGATTTTCAACTAAAATAAAGTAGCAATGATGAATCTAATGATGATTTCTAGTTTTATAGTGTGGGATATGAATCTTCTAGTCATTGCAGTAGCATGGAAGAAGGGAAATATATGTATATCAGTGATACATTGGATGAATCAAGTCAGATAAATAATTGTGATGGGAATACATATGATAGTAATATAAGTAATGGACAAGAGGTTTCTTCCTTTTTTAATTCCTCACCTTCTTCTATCCCTTGTTCTGGTTTTGAAGTTGTCATTGAATATTTGCATAAGGATAACATAGATGTAGTTGTATGTATAGATAAAAATGAAAAGATAAATTTTAGTATATATGAAGATGTTGTTTATTATGAGTATGCACCTAAGGAGTATGATTGTATGGATCATATGGATGTATATTAAAAATTGTTTTGAGTGGGTGCATCTCATAGTCTTCTTCATGAGAAATGGGCTTCAAATATGTCATGGAAAAGTCCTGTTGCTAAGGTAAGTTCCCTTGATATGTGTCATGGTTTTGATTTTTGTGACATATATGCCTCAACTGATTGTATAAGGATTACAACTAAAAGACAATTTGAAGAGTATATCTCTTCACAAAAAGTGTCTCTTGGTTCAAATGAATGTGTTAATGAGGTATGCATCAAAATTGAGGACTCCAAGCATGTTGCTTGTAGTTATAATAAGCAACAATAGGGTGGTAATTTGTTGGTTGCTCATATCCCTTGTGTGCCTGAGCTTCAAAGTTTTGAGTTTGACTTGTCTAAGGATGAGTTTTCCTCTACATATTAGCATGATGAAAAGGCATATTTTTATTTTCCATGTGAGTTGGAGGAATTCTCTTTTATACTTGATTCATGTGAGGTTGTCAACAAATATGAAGATACAATGGTTCCATATGGTACTGACCAGTGTTCTCAAAAAAATTCATTGAACTCAAAATCATAAAATGCAATGGGTGGCAGTGAGGTGGCCTATATGATATGGTTACCATGTAACACTTGGAGCAAGTTATCACTTGTTGAAAGATATCCTAATTTTTTTTGTAGGAAAGAGGCCATTTGTTCTGTAATGGTGTGACATAAATAATTATTTGTTGAAGATCAACTCCTTTAATAGATTGGTGTTTGATAGGGGTAAGTGTTGAGTTCCCTTTTCTATTTGGTGGCTTGGGGCTATCAAATGAGGTTTAAAATATTGGGTTGACTTCATGGAACAATGTTTGGCATGGTCTACTTCTCCAGAGATCTAAATTCTCTCTCTTCTTTGTTAAGAAGACATCCCCAACTAGAGCTACTGGTGGTACTTGAAAAATACATGACCATTTTTGAATTTTCGATGTCTTTAGGGTACTAAACTAGTAGGATAGGGCTTCCAAAAATATTATGTACTTAAAACCTAAACCATTGAACCTGGCGTGCACTTTTTTTATAAAACCATATTAACCTTTTGCTCTTAGTTAGCTTGGAATTCCTAAGCTGAAAATGTTAATGTCCCCATTCTTCATTTTACTTAGGCATGGCCCCCTTTTATAAACAAATTATGAGCATGTGGAAATTGTTCCCATTTAAGTCATGGCCTATCGCTCGGTGTATCGTCTATCACACATTGCTTCATGAATGCTAGCCTTGTGTTGGTGATGGGATTTTTTCCTTTGTATCATGACTTTGCTTTGCATCACGGGTAGGCATAGGGCCTCAAGTTTCATATTAGTGATGCACAATATGAAGCATTTTCCATATATCACTGGCAACCTTTCTATCGTTGATCACCTTAATTCTTCAAGTTTCATATCAACGATACATAATAACACTATAGTCCTTTGCATTATTGGCTCATTGCCCGTCATACATTGTTGGTTTCTCTCCACTTCCATATTGATGATGAGTGATGAGGTCTATGAGTGATTGTGTCTATGATTCTAATGTAACATCACTGATCTACATGTTGCTAAGAGTGACTCCCATGTCACCATTGATCTTGTTGCTAAGGCATGTGGCTAAATCTTAAAACTTCACTAGGTTTCTCCCATTGCTAGTCTGATTAAAAGGTATTGAAAAGTGAATCAATGATGGGAAATGGATGGTGTAGATTTGAGGGGTAGATGATCTAATGGACATAATTGAGGTTACTCTCATTGCAATTTCATATTCTTTTGGTGGTTTCCTTCCTACGATGAGTGATGAAGGGATGCAATTTAATGAAGAACATCTAATGATTGTGGTTGCATCATGCCCTTGCTTCACATCACTGTTGTGAAACAATGTGGTCGAGTGGTATGTGCAATGCACAATAGGAGGAGATGGTGGTGGGGTATGATGACATATGGTGGATAGCTGGCGGTAGCCTGCTAGCCTACGATGTTGTGGTGGGTCCTTTATTTTGCTCAGTGAGGGAGCAAGGAGGTGACATGTGGCATGGTGGGATCTGAATTGGGTCAAGACCGGTGTGTGTGTTTGTTGCATCAAAGTGACCCAAGTGAGAATCACTCTTATTTGTTGCAGTCCCTTCGATGACGGTTATACCATTCCTTGGTGCATCGCTATTTTATGTTGAGGGGCTCATGTCAAATGTGCGATGCATGATGAACGACCCAAATTTGAAGATGGAGATAAAAAATGCTGATGTGGATGGTAGGTGGAAAATTTAATTCCATAAAAGAGACTATAAGAGGTCTCACTCTAATATGCTACAGTCTCTTCGATGTGATACAATGGTGATCAAATGAACCAGACTTAAAGGGGTTTTAATTTGATGGTTGGGTTTTAGAGTTCAAGGAAGTGAGTGATAGGTGTTGGATCTTGGTGCAAAGGGGATAGATCAACGTCCATAATTCAAATATTTGATTCTAAAATGGCTAGGTAGTAAAACTCGTAGCCTGAACACAAGAAACAACTATGAATCGATACAAGGGAAAAATTTATTGTTGTGATCGCCTCAATTTATCACATTGATAACTGATAAAGGCATGGATGGTGGAGAGGGGTATGATTTGTCAGAAATCTATTGCTTGTCTAGATTTGGCTACGGATTTCTTGGGAGTTCCATGTCTATGTTCATGAGAAATATTATGGGGTGTCTATTCAATATTTCAAGGATCGTTGTGTCTAGAGTTGTTGCTCCATTTTGGGGGGAAATTTTCAAATGTTTGTAATCAGATCGGATTTAGTCCTCTCTATAACTTTGATTGAGTTAGGGTTAGGGTTTGAACTTTAATTAGAGTTATTCCTGCACTATAAAGGAAAATTTTGTTGTTTTGTTCTGGGTTTGAACTTCTGCTCTCCAACCTAAGGGATTTGGTGTAGTGTTTCCCTTCCACAATTTTGTTTTCTATTTTTCTGTAAGTCTTTGATTGAGTCAAGTTGAATAGGGTAAGTTCTTATGACATAGATAGGGAATGATTTAAGTTATGCTCTATAAAAACAATGGATGACTATAATACACATTATAGTTTTATTTCAAATCTAAATGTCAATTTGTCATGTTCTCCAAATATTGTACACATTATCTTTTGAATCAAAGTAATCAAGGGTTATTTTGATGCTTCAAACATATTTGTTGTTTGAATTATTTCTATGCTTTCCTATCATTCAAGGATTGGTTTAATTTATTTCATAGATATAGTGAAGGTATTATTGCTACAATGTGGATTAATAAGTAATGTGATGGTGTTGTCCCTTTGTTGGTTTCTTTCTGCAAGGTAATAGAGTTATGAGAAGCCACGGTTTGTGTGTTTTAGGAGTTTATTTCATTCCTAACTCTGTATTTATCAAGCATTGGTCAAGGAGATTCACAAAGTTTGAAGCTAGAGAAAAATCAAAATATTTAAATAAATTTTTTTTCCTACTTCCTTAGTTTAGATTTGCTTTCATGTTTCTTGTTTGTCCTTTCCAGACTACTAGAAGTCACTGATAAGAACAAAGGTTGCGTAGATGGTTTAGCCCATCAAAGGCCTTCCACCAGTGTAGTGTGATGATATTCTTACATACAAGGATACCCACCTTGGTCCCACATAGCCTAAAGTGCAGAGGAGAACCTTCCAATCATCTCATGTTTGTTGGCCACTGACCTAGGGTCTCTAAGCATATGGAGTAGCTACCCTTTAGGAGAAACTAGATCATTAGATGGAAACACCAATAGGCTCCATACCACTTATAGGAAGTCATGAGTTAAATTTTCCATTGGGTACCTAATTGACTCAATAGGTTTTGGCTTGAGAGTGAACTCACACAACAAAATACAATCTTACCTAGACGGGTTTGGTTGTAGTGGATGTTACTCTAAATGAGATGAATGTTAGAGCCAATTGACCAACATGCAATTGAATTGATTTCTCTTCCATATATTTGTGTGGGGGGGAATTGGAATCTTCTATGAGTTGTATGCTCTTGTATTAGCATGAGTACAACCTTTCAAAGTCAAATATGAAGGTTGGTGAGTTGCAGTTTCAAATTAGGAATATAAGATGACTCTACAGATGAGTGCAGGAGAGAAGTAGATTGAATAAACACATAATCCACAAAAAATAATGCTAATAGAGGACTATAGATGTTCTTGACAAGGCCCCAATGCATTTGAAATCCCAAATTGACTTTTAAATGTTGGAAGATCATAGTGGAGATGAGGAAGCACAACTTTAATTTTTTTTTTGTAAATATCTCTTTCAATGTTTGTTTGAGTTATTTACTTTCTTACTTTCATCTAGCTAATTCAATAATTGAAGCACATAAGAAAGAATATGAATGATATGTTCAATCGATTAGAATCATAGTTCTTACTTACAAGAGTAGGTGACATTAGACTTTACTAATATACAATCTAAAGAATCAATGTGCTCATTTAGTACACCATTATCTTATGGATTTCAAGGGCCACATGTTAGTAGTAACATAAAAGGAGTGTGAAACTTGGACTATAAGCATTGTAGACATGTGTTTGATCATACACATAATTGCATAATGAATATAATATCTAGATGGAAGCCATAGTGGTGGGAAATATAATTTTATAGCCTTTTATATATTGATTCAGTATTGTAGAACATTGAATTATCATATAAGTAAATGATAAATCCTTAGTGAATAATTTTAGGAAATTTTGAAGTTGTTTAGCATCAACTGATAAAGTTGTTTAGCATCAATTAATAAATATTCAAGACAAACCATGAAGGAAAACAATGAGAAATGCTAGGGCTAACCAAATGCTAAATGTCAAGACCATGAGAAAATGAAAGACAATGATTAAATTTTTTATGACTGTGAAAAATTGACCTTGTTGGTACTCATATTATAAGTTATTTATGACTATTTTTGTCATGGATAGTTGTGTTAGTCATATTTGACTATGATTTCATATTATCTCATATTATAATGAAGACACTGAAAGACCAGGAGAAAGAATAGACAACATCTAGAATACATGTGAACACATGAATCATGAAGAATACATGTGAACACATGAATTATACATTGGAGGCATGAAGCATGCATTTGAATACACTAATAGATGAAATATACACAAGAAGCATGAAATATACATGTGAATACATGAAGTATACACATGAATCATGAAGAATACATGGGAACTCATGAATTATACATTGGAAGCATGAATCATACATGTAATATGTGAAGTATGCATGTGAGTAAGTGAAGCATACATGTGAATAATTGAAGCACAAGTACTCAAATACACGTAAGCCATGAAGTATACACGTGCATACAAGGTATATACATGAAAAAAAGTAAGTTGTAAAGTATACATTAGAATACACACAAGTCACAATGTATACGTTCATAAGTCGTAAATTATACACTTGAATACACATAAATAATAGCTATTGAAGCATGTATTTATAATGCAAATATGGACACCATCAATAAAAAATATTTGTATTAACCAAATAGTTGTGTAGGCATACACAAATATAAGTATAAAATATATACAAAATAGCCATATAGGCTTACAATATTCCCATATAGGCATACAGTTTCAAGTATATTCACAAGGATTTGGAAGGGAATTTTGGCTAAAGGATTGGTTTCTATTCTTAAGCTAGCGAGTTGTTTAAAAAAATTCCCCAAAGAAATATGGTCCCATGGTGATGGAATGGAATTCCATCACCATGAGACCACATTTCTTTGAGGAATTTTTTCAAACAACTCACTACCTTGTCTATGCTATTGCTTACTATTATGCTTTGATAGATTTTTTCCAAGCATCCATAGTTTGTTTGAAATGACCTATTTTATGGTTTTAGCCATAACAGCAAGGAAGTGAACTATTTGATAAAAATACTTTCGTAGACATGTGTGGAAAATGTGGTAGCATAGACAAGGCGGTGAGTTGTTCAAAAAATTCCCCAAAGAAATTGGGTCTCATGGTGATGGATATCATCATGAGACCACATTTCTTTGAGGCATTTTTTCAAACAACTCATTGCCTTGTCTATGATATTGATTAATATTATGCTTTCATAGATTTTTTCCAAGCATCTATAGCATAGAAAAGGAAGTGAACTATTTGAAAAAGTGCCTCAATAAAATGTGGTCTCATGGAATGCCATGACAAGAAAATACATTTGTCAGTTGCTCCTAGTTATTAGTTATGCTATGTGAAGTAATTGCATCACGGATTATGTTGAATTTCTAAAAAACTATATTGTAATTAAAATTTTGTCATCTATCAACATTTAGTTATTAGTTATGAAATGTGAAGTAATGCTTTGAGTTTGAAAGATGTGCAATAAAATGTAATCAAAGATATGAATATAAACTAAAAAAATATATTAAGTTTAATTCATTAGTAAACTCTTTATTGTATTACCCGAGTAAAGGTTTGAACTCCACTAGCACTGAGAGGTGTTGCAGTGAAACCTCCAATATTAACCTATTCAACAGCTAAAATCTGATATTAGAATACCATTCATATAAAAATTCTTTTCACCTGCAATATTTATAATTGTTTACTAGTTACATACCTCAATAGTAGATGTACTAGAGTAAAAATCGGTGGAGGGCCAATGGAAATAGTATCAACACTATGACCCTAAATTTTTATTACAATCATTAAACTAAATTAGCTAATCTTGCATTTTAATTTAAATAAAATTCAATAAATTAGTTTCAATGAACATGCTAACATTTACTTGAGTATCAAGGTTGAAAGCCTCATTCAAGATGGCATCTACAATCACCAACTAGGAAGCTGCAAATGTATCCTGCGCACCAACCTCCTAACTGTTTGTGGGGTCATATGTACAGGCCAACCTGCAAACCTAACAAGAATGGGGTAGAACCCTACCCATTGAACTCTCCCTTGGTTGATGTTGTACTGTAGGACTCACACATTTGATGATAATCTAGGTAAGATAACTAATAGACTGTAGAGTGTCCACTTCAACACTCTCCTTCACACTGGAAGGGATAGCAACGTGCTCATAATATGACCTAGTGAGTGCTCATCTTTCTTGCTGTTGAGGATTGAGACATGCACCTGGTCTATCTTATATCAACCCACCACCTCTCCCCTGAAAGTCCCACATATCAAAATAGTTGGGGATTTTGTTGAGGATGTACTCGTAGTAGAGTTTCCTCAAGAAATATTGGGGGACCTCATTATTTTTGCATGGTGGATGGTCGAAAACCTTCCACCACCTCTTCCAAAAATTATCCTTTATCCCTTAGTGGTTGCACAAATGGATAGGAAAACTCTTGCTATTAAGGTCAAGAGTTTTATTTGTATGTGGGTTAGTGAATAGTGAAGACAAGTCATATTTTATAATTTTTCTATTTTTACTTATTTGTATGATAGTTTATCTGCATAAAAATCTCTACACTCTTGCCTCTTATCCACCCAACCACTCAATTTCTTGCTAATTGCATCTACATGTGTTAACATAGATTGAAGTGAATTGAAAGCATGGTCTTTTCGAGGTTGAACTTACAGGATCATTCAACCTTGTAATTAACTCAATTTGTTTTTTGTTGTTTTCAATTTCCCTCATTAAATCTCGTGTAGTTCCAGGAGGATGTTGAGGAATTGTTGGAGGAGTTTGTTGTTGTGGTTGTTCATTAGGATTTTTTTGGTGTTCTTATTCATGAGGAGGAGAAGGATTCTGAGGAGGATAATTAAGTGGATTTTGAACTAGGTATGTGTAGGATCATCATGGAAAAAATAGACCCTTAAGTGGCAATGAAAAATTAGAAAATCAGAGTTAGGCAACTTGACATAAAAATTTGAATAAGTTATCTATATTATTTTAAAAAATTGTAAGAATAGAATCTGTAGGAAAATGAACGTAGTTTCTAAACTACTAGGTTTATTTTAAAAGAAAAAAAATCTATTTGGTGAAAATTTGAAATTTCAATGCAGTAGTACTTAAATTTCAGGGAAAAATAAGTAGGTGTTTGTCTGACCACCCTAACCACAATAAAATGGTAATATTTTTTTATAAGATTTTAAATATAAGTAGAGGACTCATGTCCCGATGTGATGCATATTGTTTTATAATTTTTTTCCAAGTAAATAATTAATTATGATTTTTTTATTACAACTTTTAAAAAATATAAAAACTCGTATGTCTAACCACCTTAACTTGGTCAAAAATTCATGAAATTCATTTTTTAAGTTTTTAATCATATAGTATGTGAAGCATAGAATGTGACACATGTTTTGGATTCAAAAAATGTGATACCATTTGAAAGCTATTGATGTTTTTCAATCAGCCTATCAATCAGGACTTTAGTTGTAATTCAAATAGAAAATGAATAATAATAATTTATTAAATTCAAAGTAAATCATAATTTATATTGGTGGAACGCTGAGAATCTCCTTTAAAAACCCTTTTCATTTCATCAATTTTTGGTAGAAAAAAAGTCATCAACCACATGGGCCATCATATCACTTACATATCGCCACTTTTTGGCCCATCATGATCCTGCACATACCCAATTCCTGATAATTAAAGAAGTTAACATAAAAAACATATTAAATCTACCTATTTAACAAAAAATTCACAAAAAAACAACAAAAGCTTACTCCTTTGAGCTTTCGGTCAATGTGGAAACATTAGTGAAGAAATAATAGCAATTCAATGAAGAAAATGGATGAATTTGAGGTCTCCACAATGCGAGCATGCCTTGGAAGGGTTTTTCATATTGCAAATGCAGAAATATGATAGTTAAAATGATTTGGATTTTCTTTTTTTTTCTTATAAAGAGTCATAACATGCTCACATTATAATGTGAACACGTTATAGGCTCAGTGTGACCAATCCTTAGGCTCGGTCACATTAAGTCATAACACAAGCATGTTATAATGTGAGTGCGTTATGGATTTTCAAATTTTTTAAAAAGTTGGCCATAATTTGAACATTCACTATAAAAGCGTACAATTTTTTTTTATTAAAGTGAATTAAACATACATGCTCACCTATAATTGACAACATCCCCTAAGGCTACGTAACCAAGATTACTTAAATCCCCATTAATATACATCATCTAAATTACATTGCATTAAATAACTCACTAATAAAATTCATTCAACATAAGTAAATACAAAATAGGAATTGAATATCCATTACAAGGTTACAACCCTCATTCCTAGAATGAGTCAAAATACATAAGTATTACAATTACATAAATCCACCTCCTAACAACAAGATGGGTAAATACAACTCATTACAATTTGAATTGCAATAGTGCTAAAAAATAATAACAAGATCTGCAAGTTGTCCCAACTAGATGTCTCGCCTCCATGAACTGAAGAACAATGAGGACCCAACGGTTTTGGTGCATGTTCCACCCAACCTAGTGGTACCTGAAGGCCCACCCCCCATGCTAGGATATAGTAACAATGCAACATGGACAAGAAATCTACTACCTCTAACCAAAGGAAGACTCATACTAACACATACAGACTCAACCAAACATATGCACAATATAAGTCTAACACTAACATGGTTACATTGCTTCCATACATATTATAATCAACTGTGCTAAAGAAACCATACACACAACATAAACTCAATGTTATCCTAGATAGAGTTTCATCGCAAGGTTCATCATGAGATCTCCTCTGGGCATTCTTCATAAGCTCCGGTGATCCTAGTGACCTCAACCGAATCCCGACCCTCATACTCACTCATGCAGAATCAATTAACTTTCGTATGGACAAGATAGTTGACCTTGCCATTCCAGACTTCTCACTCACCCCAAGTCTAAACAATCCCTTGTGTTTCTGAGTGAGGTTAATTTATCTTAGTTAATGTGAATGCATCCTAGTCATCTAAGTACATTACTTTAATTATCACTAATTAAAAACACTTCTGAAGGTTACCCGATTTACCTCTTTGGGCTCCGACCCCTAACAAAAGCCACTCTTCTAATGGATAACATGCTACTCAAATCTAGACTCCAAGGGTAACTCAAGTGCTATAGAATTGAACAACACAATCTCTCCTAAACTAGGAGGCGACACTAAGGAATTCCACTCCAACACTTGGAGGAAAACAAACTCATAAAGCTCTACCCAAGGGAAAAACGAACATTAACTGAACAAGGGAATGACCCACATTCACCGGAAGACTTCTCAATACATAACACGATTTCTTGTTCCCAAAGCAATCAACATAAGGGAAATTAATATAATAATGCATTGTTAATGAAAAACACTATATTTAGATATCTTAAATCCATATTCCTATCTAATGCTTCTCACAGCAATTTAAAATACTATCCTTCTGAATTCTCATTAAAACACAATAATTCCTTCATTAAATAAATACTTTTCACAATGTTATCTAATAATGTTCAATAAGAATTTCAGTTTAATTTATTGTGTAATCACTTGCATGTGTTAATATGCCTAAAACTGAACATCAAATATATATATATATAAATACACTTAAATATATATATTAAGTAGCGTTCTTAAATATTTAAATACATTCATTTAATTTAAATATACACACTATATTTTAAAAAAACATGCTTGCATTATACACTAACAATAACCTCTGTTTTACAAAAATTATCAGTCTGAATATTTAATTAATTCTAGAAAAATCTAAACATAATTATCTCATGAAATATATATACATATATTAATCATATAATACATATATATTTATATAGTATTTATATATATTTAATATTAAAAGAACTAAAAACCAAGCCTTGGATTCCGAGCTACCTCGGATGGCGGATAGATGAACAGATGCCCGTACATAGGTAAATTTTTTTTATTTCATATTAAAAAAAAAATATAAACTAAATTATAAAAAACATTGTCGAGGAATCGAAATTCCCTTTTGACAAAGCAAAGTCAAAACAAATAAAAAAACTTAAGGATAGTGGTGCGCCGGTGGTACCTTGTACTCGCCGGTTGCATCCACTGTCATTAAGGTGAGGTCGGCGCTTGTCATGTGATAGCGCGTCCCCCTAAAAGGTGGGCGCGTTGTCCCATGGCAACGCCCCTCCCACATATGTAAGTGGGCGGTGGTGTCATGGCCACCATCCACTGTGGGGTTTAATAATAATTTTTTTTTATATATATATATATTTTTAACCATAGAAACCCAAAATAATTAATATCCGCCATTAATACCAGTACAAATTTTGAGAATAAAAGAATTTCGACAATAGTATTTTGATAGTATAAATGATTTAACATATATGTATATATATTTTTATATATTATATGTAAACCCATATAATATATAAATATATAAATATATATATATTTACCAAAATTTCTATGACTGGTAAGATTGAGAAAATTATAAAAAAAAAAAACCAGTAATATGATATTAATTAAATTTTCTAGAATGTCTTTCAAAAATTCAAAAGATGTAAATTCAATTTCTTTCAATTTATTCTTTCAGATTTTTAAATAATTAAACAAAAGAAAATTGAATAGATCTTAATTTTATTTAATTTTCAATGGAGGTTTTCTATGAGGGTTTGAGTTTGAAGAACAGATCTGAATAATTTCCAAAGGGTAAAATTCTTCATGAAACTACCTTAATGTTTTAAGCACAAACAAATATTCAATTTCAACAATGGATCTACGAATTTTGTTTACAGAATAAAGTCCTACAATAAATTTAACAAATTTTCCCCAAACCATTAAATTGAAATTGAATTGAACAAACAAGTACAAAACCTGGAATCTGAAGCTACAGAAGAAGATTAATTTCTTTGATACAAGCCTCCTCCAAGAATTTCCTCAAACGTGCAACGAATCCAATCCCAAAATCCAAAAACTGATTCAAACCCTTCATGTGCAAATTCTCCAAAAATCTTCAATGCTCTGAAAGACGAATTCCTTCCAAAACTTCTCTCCCCAAAATTGAAAGCATGCATTCCACATAAATCCAAAAAATATCTAATACAACGCTAATTCCCTTTTGCATGCAAAGTAGAGAATTAGATATTTATTTTCTTTTCTATTTTCGAAAACCCAAATTGAATTTAAAATACAATTTTAATTTCCTTTCAATTTGTCTTGATTTATTTTATTTTAATTTAATCTAATAAACTTAATTAATTAATTTTAATTATTTAATAACTAAATTCAACCCTTTTGAGATTAAATTTAATTAATTAAATAAATTAAAATTTAACTAAATTAAATTTCATTATCAACTTTAAATATAACATCAAAGCATAATTATAATTTAATATTAAAATAATCACTACTTTTCCAATGTAATTATTCTAAACATTAATCTAACAATAATGCATCTAATAGAATCATATAACATTAAATCAAGTAAACATGACTCACTAATTAGGACTAATGACACACTAAGGCTAGGGCGTAGACCTGACACATGTTACCTAGCTACTATCTCCCTTTCAACTTAACCGTTGGATCGACACGCTCAAACCTGTGAGACCAGGTGGAGTCAATGTCATGTACCTGCAACTTGAAACCAAGTAAACAATATAATATAGTATATCCAACATATAATACACACTATGAAGAAGAAATCACGGATTCATAGGGCGCTCGCAAGCGATTGATGCGAAACCGTCCTCTTCACCAATCCACTCATCAAAGACTGACATTACATCATAATCAATAATCACATAATAATAATATCTCATGGTAACTCTACTATCATCATTAATCCATAATGCATGTGAAACAATAATCAGATAACCTCATCACACAATAATAGTTGTCGCTCAATAGTAGCGATCAAAACACAAACAACAAGGTGCGTCCAATATCATAGTAGCTGCAACCCAAACATAGCATAAGCAACACAAACAAGAAGCAAAATGGAGGGGTATTACAAGCATGCCTTGGAAGGGTTTTTCAGATTGCGGATGAAGAAATATGATAGTTAAAATGATTTGGAATTTTTTTTTTTTTTATAAAGAGTCATAACATGCTCACATTATAATGTGAACACGTTATAGGCTCAATGTGACCGAGCCTTAGGCTCGGTCACATTAAGTCATAACACAAGCATGTTATAACGTGAGTGCATTATGGATTTTCAATTTTTTTTTAAAAGTTGGCCACAATTTGTCCCCCCAACTTTTTGCACCCTCCCAAAATGCCTTTATCTTTGCATCCTCTTCAATAGATTCTTATCTTCTTGCAATCAACACATTCTTCAGATCATTAGGCAATTGATCTTCTATCTTATCTAGACCAGTATCAAATGTTACCATATAATTAACAATAGCCTCTTCTTTTGTTTCCTTATCTTCATCATTTGCATTAAAAAACATTTCAGCAGTTTCCTTCAGCATACCAAACTTTTCAATGCTACTAAATAAAACATCCAACTTCATGATTTTGTGCTCCCTAACTAGATGAATCTTCTCTTTCTTCTTTCCCTTACCTTTAGGTGATTTTTCTTCTTTTCCAACACTCATTTCTCTTCTTTGAAAAATAAAGGCATTATTTTCTTTTTCCACTTCCTCTTCACTCTTTGTGTCTACCACATCAATTTTTTTTCTTTTTGAACTGGTCTCTTCCTGAAATTCTTGAGACTTCCTTTTCCAAACCAACTAGGGTCCTTCTTCTTCTTCTGCTTCCCAACTGATGTATTTCTGCATGGTGGCCTTTTCTTTTCTTCTCCTCTTAGGAGTCTTTTGTGTCTCAGGTGTGTTAGATGTTTCTTTTTTCTTGGAACTCCCTACAGGCTTCACTTCGAAGGACCTAGGAGTAGCAGGAGAGGGGCAGAGGTCTTGACTGGCCTTCTTATACTTGAAGTACCCTAGGGAGCAATAGTTGTGGCTTTGGACTTCTTCGTAGAACCTTTGGGTGAGTTTACTAACTCCTCCAACTGAGCTTCCATCTTCTCCACATTCTTTGCAATGTCTTTCTTTTTCCTTTCTAGGTTTACTTGACTCTTTTTCTCTTCAGATCTGCCTTACATTTCAACAATAGTATCTTTGGATGTACTTGATTAAAATTCTACAAGGCCAAAAATTTTAGCTTTTGTTACCTCATACCAAGCTCTGGAACCCAAATTGTTCTGGGTTCAACTACTTCCATATAGCAATATTTTATACTCACCATGAATGTCATGTAATTCTTGTATTTATCCATAATAATTGATAGAATTCCAAACCTTTCTTGAATTTTATCCTAAAATATCTTACAGAAACCCCACAACATGGATTTCTAAGTTTCTAGGTTTCCTAACCTTCTCAAATGATCTCTTATTTGAACAAAAATTGGAATATTTGTTGGAGGTTGTGGTTGCATTACTAATATGTGGTTGTAATTGATGTCAACACTATTAACATTGGTGATTCTGTAGGCAGCTAGTGAAGCTCAGAAGGTCAAAATGGTGGGAAGAGTTGTAAGTTGCTAATCTGAAGGTGCACTTCAAAGGGTTTGTTGCTGAGACTTTCTAGTATGTTTTTTGAAAGTTTCAGAGGTTCGCATCAAGATTGGTGGAAGTTATGAAGATCTGTGTTCCTACAGTGATTCAGTTACTGTAGAAGTTGTTCTTGGATGAAGAGGATGAAATTATGGTGATTTTAGTTGTTGCACATGTATTTGTGACATTCATGGATGAGTATAGATTGTACTCTATCCTTTTTGCACGTTCTCATTGATTAGAGTGTTCGTAATCAAAGATTTTTCTGATGTGTGCTCGAGTTTTCATGTTCTTGGCTAACATGATGGTGGTAGCGTGTTGCAGATCCATGAAGATTAATCTTTTATTGTTTGGAATGTTCTAAGGTGTTTATTTTGGTCCTCACTATGTTGTGACCAAATTGTGTTGTTGCGCATTAAAATTTATTCATGTATTGAGGCCGACAGTTGTAATTTATTCTTTATATGTGGCTGACTTAATATTGGATGTAAATATGTGTAGCGGATATATAAGTGATTATTTTCCTCATTTAGAGGCAATTATTAGTGTGTAAACGTGATGTACATGTGTGAATAAAGGTCAAATCATTCAAGAGCAGAGAAGAGTGTGAAAGAGATTGAGCAGAGTGTGTAGAATTTTTTGTGTGCCTAACCAAAATTGTAATTAGGCTTTTGTAGAAGCTAATTTATTAGTTAAAATTCATCAAATGGATTTAATTTGATTATTGTATGTAAGGCAATGAGTCTTCCCCTGAGCAGTAACCTCTAGGTAGTGTTCTTAAATGCAAGTGCATTCCTTTTTTATTCTTCATTATACTTCTAACAGGTTATAATATTTTGGACTAACATCCAGTGTGGTTTCTCCCCTAACAGGGTTTCCATGTATAAAATATTGGTGTTCATGTGTCTTTGATGTGTTATTGATTTATGCTTGCACTATTTATTACCAGATATGAGATTTAAGGTTGATTAATGTTGAATAAGTTTGATTTTGGAAACAACTAATTCACCCCCCCTCTCAGTTGTCTATCCTTGTTTTTCCAACAATTAGTATCAAAGCTAGTTCCTCTGAAGAATCCTAACAACTTGAGGTGATCTGAGATGGCATAATACAATAAGGATAGTCCTAGATTTGATGGTACAAACTACTCTTTATGGAAAATCATAATGGAGTGTCATTTGAAGTGCATTGGAGAACCTTTCTGAATGATCACACAAAATGCATATACTATTCCTCAGAATGGTCTATCCTCTGAAGATGAGATCAAGCAAGAAAAAGCTAATACCATGTCTATTGAAGCTTTGTTGAGTGCTTTGACAAATTTAGAGATAAAAAATGTAAGGATTGAAGAATCCATATCAGATCTGGAAAAAATTGGAAACATTGTATGAAGGAGATGCACTAGTGAAAAGTGCTAAGCTTCAAAGTTTAAAAATAAAGTGGGAAGACATGAAGATGAGTGAAGATGAGAACATCCTCTCTTTTTCTCAAAAGATAAATAAATTGGTGGTGAGCATTAAATGTGTCAGTGGAACCTTTGATGAAGAATAAATTGTGGATAAGATACTTAGATTTGAGCCTCCCTCCTACAAAACAAGAGCTCATGCTATTTATGAACTCATGATAGTAACAAATATTACAAGAGACATGCTGATTGGAAAATTTTATGCCTTTGAGTTAAGTGAATTTGGTGAATCTACTCCTAAGACTGAGTCTACATTCAAAGCTACTGTATCCGAAAAAATCCAACAAAGGTACAATCCAGGAGAGAGTTCCGAAAGGACATTCAAATATGAAGATGAAATGAAAAAGATTGAAGATGAAGGAAAAAAATAGAAGAACTGGAAGCATTGATTGTGAAAAGAGAAGCCAGAGGTCATGGTAAGTACAAAGAAAAGTTACCTATTAAATGTTTTTCTTGCAGTAAAATAGGTCATTTTGCATCTAGATGTCCTAAAGCAGTTTCAAAGTACAAACCTGAGAGGACTATGATGGTGGTGTTGTAAGATTTGGAGACAACACTTCTAGTGCGATTTGTGGCAAAGGCACTATTTCTTTTGGTGGTAAGCAAAATACTGATGATGTTATTTATGTAGAAGGCTTAAAGCATAGATTTTTGAGTTTTGGACAAATGGTAGACAAGGGTTACAATCTGCAATTCAAGGATGGTAAGTGCAGAATAAGGGGAATTTTTGGAAATATGATTGCTTTAGGTACAAAGATAAAAGGTAATATCTTTCATTTGACTACTGCTAGTGAAAGTTGCTTAATTGCTCAGATTGGTGTAAGCTAGTTATCACATAGAAGGTTGTGTCATATGAACTTTGATAATATTATCAAGATAAGCACTACTCAAGTAGTCAAAGATATTCCTAAGTTAGTGAAGCCTACTAACACTATGTGCAAGGAATGTTGGATGGGAAAGAAAACAAGAATTTCCTCTCGGAGCAAATAGTATAGCTCTAATAGAGTACTAGATTTGATACATACTGATCTATGTGGTCCATCTAGAATTAGAAGTATACAAGGTGAAAGGTATTTTAAGTTGCTCATTGATGATTATTCTAGAATGATATGGGTTGCTTTTTTAAGAGAAAAACACGAAGCATAACAAAAGTTCAAAAGTTTCAAAGATATGATAGAGAATGAGATAGGTCAAAAGATCAATTGTCTAAGGTCAGACAGAGGTGGTGAATTCACTTCCAAGGAATTCAATTCTTTCTATGAAGAGCATGGAATCCAAAGACAATTATCTGCTCCCCGGACCCCTCAACAAAATGGAGTTGTTGAAAGAAAGAACATAACCATTCTAGACATTGCTAGAACAATGATGCTGGAAGCAAATGTTCCTCATTTATACTAGAGAGAAGTTGTAAGTATTGTTTTTTACACCATTAACAGGGTGAATGTCGACAGTAATTTTGGTCATACACCTTTTGAGCTATGGTTTGGTTATAAGCCTACTGTCAAGTATTTCAAATTTTTTGGAAGAAAATGTTACATTAAGAGAGATGATGATATAGGAAAGTTTGATGCTAGAAGTGATGAAGGAATAATTTTGGATTACTCTACTAAAAGTAAATCTTACTGGTGCTTTAATAAGAGGTTAAAGAAAATGGTTGAAAGTGCAAATGTCAAAGTTGATGAAGATATTGTTAGACCATCTAGATGTAGTGGATATGATTCAGATGATCAACATGATAATACTAACAATGGAAATAATGTTCAGACACATAATCAACTTCAGATTGTTCCGGTGAACCAAGGGAATCAAGAGGAAAAGACTAGCAGAAGTGCAGAAGAAAGAACACAAGAACAAGAAGATAGAGAAAATCCTAAAACTCCCAAATATGTAAGGAAAAATCACTCTGACAGTCAAATCATAGGAGATAAGAGAAAGGGTGTGCAAACTAGAAGAATAATTTTGGAAGAGTATTGTCTAATTTCCAAAGCTAAGCCTAGCAATATCAATGAAGCATGCAAATATGAACATTGGATGGAAGCCATCAAAGAAGAACTAATGCAGATAGAGAAAAATGATACATGGGATCTTGTTCCCAGACCTCGGAACAAAAATGTGAATGGAACCAAGTGGGTGTTTCGAAATAAGCTAAATGAGAAAGGTGAAGTGGTCAGAAATAAAGCATCATTGGTTTGCAAAGGGTACTCAAAGATGGAAGGTATTGATTTTGAAGAAACTTTTGCCCCTATTGCTAGAATTGAAGCTATAAGATTATTTCTTGCTTATGCTAATTTCAAGACTTATAAAGTCTATCAAATGGATGTAAAGTTAGCATTTCTAAATGTAGAAGAAGAAGTCTATGTTGAACAAACAAATGGATTTCAATTGATTGATGAAAAGGACATTGTATGCCAATTGAAGAAAATAGTATATGGACTTAAGCAAACTCCTAGAGCTTGGTATGCTAGATTGGATAAATACTTGTTGAAACTTGGATTCAATAAAGGTACTGCTGATAGGAATCTATATTTCAAGTTGGATCAGAATAAAGAATCGATCATTGAAGTCTTTTTCGATGACATTATTTTTGAAGGTGATGATGATTTGTGCATGAAGTTTGTTGATGAAATAAAAAGTGAGTTTGAAATGTCAATGATAGGAGAGCTGAAATTATTTTTAGGACTACAAATCACTCAATTAGATGGAATTTTCATATCTCAGTCTAAGTACGTGAAAGAGCTACTTAAAAAGTTTGGCATGGAATATTCAAATCTAGTTGGTACACTTATGTTAACTGGATGCAAACTTACACAGAATGATGATTCTCCTCAAGAAAATCAGACAAGATACAATTTAATGATTGGTGGATTACTCTATTTGACTTAGACCAGGGTGAATATAATGAATGTTGTATGCATGGTTGCTAGATTTCAAGATGATCCTAAAGAGTCTCAAGTGATTTCTGTGAAAAGAATTTTCAGATACCTAAAAGGGACAGTTGATCTTGGTCTTAAGTATCCTATGGATGATGATATTATCTCGAGTGCTTTCATTGATGCTCATTGGGCAGGAGATGTAGGTGACAGGAAGAGTACTAGTGGTGGTGCATTCTTCTTAGGGAAGAAATTGGTATCTTGGCTAAGCAAAAAACATAATTTTGTTTCATTGTCTGTTGCTAAGGCAAGATATATTGCTATTGGAAATAGTTGTACTCAAGTATTATGGATGAAGAAAATGTTGAGAGATGTCAAAATTGAGTATGAAGAACCCATTGCCATATTCTGTGACAATTCAAGTGCCATAAAAACTTCCAAGAATCTAGTACTGCATTCAAAGACAAAGCATATATCCATCAAATGTCACTTCCTGAGATATAAAGTAAGTGAAAAAGAAGTTAGACTAGAGTATATACCTATCAAAGAGAAAATTGCAGACATCTTTACTAAGTTGCTGCCTAAGGATAATTTGAGTACCTCAGAGGAAAGTTAGGGGTGATTTCCCCTCCTGATTAGAACTAAGATGCAGGGCTTTGCATTAGTTTGTGAATTCATAGCCATATCTTATTCTAGATTGATGTTGTGGTGGTTGCTACTCAGGGGGAGCAGTCAGATGATTCAAATATGTGATCAGAGCATATGTAAATTTTCCATTGATGTCAAAGGTGGAGAGAAGAGAAATTTGAGAAAAATTGGAGAAGAAGGAAACAAGAAAAAAGTGCACAATCTTAGGGGGAGATTGTTGGAGAAGAGCTAGTTGGGTTGGTGACATTATTTTTTAAATCATGTGTTGCCATCAATGCCAAAGGGAGAGATTTTTGGATGTTTTGGTTGCATTGTTGATATGTTGTTTTCATTGATGTCAACACTATTAGCATTAATGATTTTTAAGGCTTTATATGTCGAGGATATTGAGAAAATTGTAAAAAATATATTGTAGGTAGCTAGTGAAGTTGAGAAGGTCAGAATGGTGGAAAGAGTTGTAAGTTGCTAATCTGAAGGTGCACTTCATAGGGTTTGTTTATGAGACTTTCTAGTATTTTTCCAAAAGTTTCAAAGGTTCAGATCAAGATTTGTGGAAGTTATGAAGATATGTGTTCCTACAATGATTTAGTTACTGTAGCAGGTGTTCTTGGATGAAGAGGATGAAATTTTGGTGATTTCAGTTGTTGCGCGTGTATCTGTGATGTTCATGGATGATTATACATCGTAATATATCCTTGTTGTACATTTTCATTGATCAAAGTGTTCGTAATCAAATATATTTCCAATGTGTGCTCGAATTTTCATGTTCTTGGCTGACATGATGGTGGTAGCATGTTGTAGATCCATGAAGATTAATATTTTATTGTTTGGCATGTTCTAAGGTGTTTTTTTGGGTCCTCACTATGTTGTGACCGACTTGTGTTGGTGCACATTAAAATTCATTCATGTATTGAGGCCGGTGGTTGTAATTTATTTTTTATTTGTGGTCGACTAAATAGTGGATGTAAATCTGTGTAGCAGATATATATAAGTGATTGTTTTCCTGATTTAGAGGCAATGCTCGGTGTGTACAAGTGATGTACATGTGTGAATAAAGGTCAAATCATTCAGGAACAAAGCAGAGTGTGGAAGAGTGTGTAGAAGTTTTTGTGTGCCTAACCGAAACTGTAATTAGGCTTTTGTAGAAGGTAATTTCTCAGTTCAACTTCATCAGATGGATTTAATCTGATTATTGTATGTAAGGCAGTGAGCCTTCCCCTGAGCAGTAAGCTCTAGGCAATGTTCCCTAATGAAAGTGCATTCCTTTTTCATTCTTCATTATACTTCTAACATGGTATAATCTTGTGGAATAACATCCATTGTGGTTTTTCCCCTAACAGGGTTTCAACGTATAAAATCTTGGTGTTCATGTGTCTCTGATGTGTTATTGATTTATGCTTGCACTGTTAATTATCAGATATGAGATTTAAGGTTGATTAATGTTGAATAAGTTTTATTTTGGAAACAACTAATTGACCTCCCCCTCTCAGTTGTCTATCCTTGTTTTTCCAACAATATTATCTAACCATACGATGTTCTTTGTTCGAGGAACCTCTCTAAGAAAGTAAAACAAGCAAATCAAAAAGTTACCATAGTGGAAGGGTTACCTTGATTCTTTGGACTTCTACAAATTCTCCATCAACCATTGTCTTAGGAGATCACACAAATCTATATTTAGACCTTCCTTCACCATTTGGTGAGTTATGTGAATTGTGGTGGCTAAAACAAAGTTCTTTGTGTTTGTATATAAAATCTTTTAGCCTATCACCATTGAAGTATACTTCATAGTCAGGTCATCAAAATCATTCACCATTAGAGTATGCTTATCAAACTTTTCTCCAGTGAGCTTCATCACCATTTCATTCTTCATGACCTTCAATGTGGGAACTGGTCCATTAGAGCACAAAATGGTGACCGCCCTAATTGCTTCCTTGTTTATCATATGTGGTATGTCTATCCAAATGAACTTGTGAATTCAGCTTAGGAAATATTTTACCCATTCATCTTCATAGAAAAATTTAGGGAATTTTTTCCACACATCCAGTTTATTCTCTGTCAAGCTCTCATATTCTGGTTTTAACTTCAAATCATCTCTATTCAACACCTTCTCCAAAAATTCTGCCATCTTCAAATGATCATACTCTTCCATTTTCATGTGGATATAGATCTGAAATATTGAACAAGACAACTGAGAGGGGGGGTGAACCATTTGTAATAGATTTTAACCTTTAAAAAATTCATTGAAAATAAGATCAATCACAAATCCTTTACTCTGCTAAAATGATTAAACATTAAGTACAAAAGTAGAAATTGAAAAGCATCACACATACACAGTAACACCAAATTTAAGTGGAAAACCCAATGAGGGAAAAACCACGATGAGGATTAGCTCACAATATAAAGAATACCAAAATCAATTACAAAGGCTTGCTTCCAGAATAGGCTCATTGCACAAATATGACTCACTGTCTGAATCAGGACTCACTATCTAACAAGGGTTAACCACCCGTAGGGCTCACTACCACATAGATACAAAGAAGATAGAAGAGATATGTTACAAAGAGAAGATAATCTTAATGCAATAGATATTTCCGCCATAATTTTCTCAACCACTTACATACATGCTTTAATAATAGAGTACACCTTCAGCTCACTGCATCCAAAAACTCAACAATTAGATTTTTCTTTGATCTACCACACTCACATCACATACACACTATTTCACATCTACTTCACTCTATTTCTTTCCACTTATCTCTTTGTACATTTTTCACCAATATCTCATCCTATATTTATATCATTTTCAACTTTGAAACATATCTAAAGTCGGCCATCCATTATTTAAATTCAAATTAGGTCAGTGCCAAAACATTCTAGGGTGGAATTTGAAATGAGGGCAACCCAAATGCATGCTTATTGAGGACCCAAATAAGTCCCAACATGCTTCATGAACTTCAAAATTAGTGTTTAATACAAGGTCGGCCAAACCAGTGTAAAACACACAAAACAATTAAGCACACACAACCCTTAACACAATGCAATATTTCTAGAAAAAAAATTATCTTCAACGCAAACATAACAACTTAACTATAGAACTACAAGTCATAAGACTCAACCAAAAATAAATCCGAACCAACTACATTTCTCTTGGACCTTAGCCAGATACACAATAAACCACAGTTCACAATTGGTGAACATAACTTGCACTGTACAATGAATCAAAAGCCCAAAATCTAGATATAGTAGCATTCAACAACCATGGTCAACATATCTAAACAACACAAACATAGGAGTAAATTCCAAAGAAAAACTCGGAGAAACCACTGAACACCTGCAACCTTTCTTCATTACAATTTTCTCAATATCCTTGACATATACAACCAATAACCTGCATCCATGACATGAATGACAATGAAAACCATTTGATAACCAATTAACCAGTTGAAATCAATGAAAAAACCTTTATTCTTGTAACATTAACATCCTCTATGTGTATTATGCCATATAGAACCCTAGGTAATGCACCTTTAGGGTCCATCTCCATATATTTAAATGGCCACTTCTTGAATTTAGGTCTTCGCCACTCGAGCACATTGATTAATTGAGGAGTAAACATCTTGAACTTTGACAGAACTAGGGTTTTCAACAAATTAATAAATACCTTGTAAAATTTTTTGGTAGGGTTTCAATCAATGCTTTAGAAATGCTTCAAATCACCTTTTCTCTACTCTCCACTTCAATTGATTTATTGTGAATGAATTTAACATATATGAAATGAAATATAAACTCATTTTTAGTGACCTAATGTACATTAATTGTAGCATATAAATTTAGGTTGAAACAGTTGGAAAACCCAAACTATTAGTAATGTAATCTTTTGGCTTAAACTGTGTATGTTTTTAGCTTGACATTTTGGATCACACTAAGTGATCCATCATCAAGAAGAGGAACAAAGTGATCTGAAACATCAAGCTAAAAATATACGTAGTTTAATCTAGAAGCTTGCATTACTAATTTGATGGACTGTGGAAAAATCATACCAACAAAAAACCACACTATGTTGTCATAGGCACCTTCAACCGCTCCACAAATTTCTGCAACAAGATATTTCACATATGATATACCACTAACAAATAAAGCACAAAAACTAACCAATATGCTAAAGATATTAGCATCACATCCTTCAAAAGGAGGCTAGAATTTTTTTGTTAAAAGTCTCCCTGAGCCAAAGCTCTTTATATAGTTTCTAGAGGAAACATCTACACTAGGAGCTAGCACATACTCATTATTTACCTCATTGTCTTCCCTTTTCTTCTAGATCTTGTTCATTTCCTTCTTCATCTCAACTGGATCAATATTCTTCATTGAATCAACCTTCTTTTGTGAAATAGAGGGTTTCACATTCTCTCTTCTACAAAACTTAGCTATGTGTCTTGGCTTATTGCATTTGTGACATATGGCACATTTTTTACTAAACAAACTTACTTATTTATATTTTAGATTTACATTCAAAATCCTTATGCCCAAATCTATTGCATGTATAATAGTAACCATTTAATTATTGAAACATCATACCATTATTGTAACCATTCATCATCTAACTTCTGCATTCACTAACCTTATGACCAAATCTATTACATATATAGAACTAACTGGAAAATTATTGAACGTTCTGATTCATTTTTCTTCTACACTCTACTGCTCTATGTCCAAATTTATTGCAATAATAACAATCTCCATTAAAAGATGAATACCTTTGTGTAGTTGGCTATTTGATAGGAGGCCTTTTTAAATATTTCTTTTGGTTCTAGACCTATCTAATATTGCTTTTCTGATCTCCAGTATCCCTTTGTTCATCATTCTTCTTTTCAGCATTGTTTGAAGTCTAATTTTCATTTGTGCTTTCTCCTTTTTCAAATCCTAATCCTTCTTTTTCCTTTGAAGATTTTTGAATGGAAAGTATATCATCAAGCAAGGTGGGGCCTTTCTTGAATTTGTCTTCTTGAATATTTTCTTTCTCTATATTTGATCTCAAGATCACCATCTCTTGTTCAAGATTTGAGCATTCTTCAAATATGTCTTTCAATTTGGCATTTAGGCTGACTTCAACTCTTTTTCCTTCTTCAACTTGAATTTTCAAATTAGTGATTGTATCATTTGATTGTTTGAGTTTCTCATTTATTTCTTTGAATCTTCCTTTATCTTTCTTGAGTTAATCCCTCAATTTATTATTGCACTCATCTTCTTGCTTGATATCTTCTTTCAGATCTATATTCTCATATTCTAATTTATCCAAATCATGTCATGGGATAATTTGAGTTTTCCTTCCATATTGAATTCATAGTATTCTCCAGTAAACTCTTCAGAGATGATCTCTTTCAGAGGAATATGATACCTCCTAGTTGTCATGTGTTTAATCTCCATGATCTACCTCAATGATTAAGCCAATTGAAGGAACCAAAATCTGATACCAATTTTTGAACACCCAGAATGTTGAGAGGGAGGTGAATCATTATTCACTGAAATTCATTAACTTCATCAAATTAAAAATCCATTCAAAGAATCACTTAAAAATTGAAGAAATAAAAAGGAACAATTAAAGAATGTATCACAACACAAAAAAGGAACACCAAATTTACATGGAAAACCCTTGAAAGGGGAAAACCATGGTGAGGATTAGCTCACAATATATTACAGCCAATTACAATGGAGATTATAGAATGGTGGACTCATTATCCAGAAAGAAATAATTACTCATTATCGGTGTCTCGCTGCCCAAAATAGAAAAAAGATAGAGAAAGGGTGGTTTACTGCCAAGGATGAACTATTAGCACTGCATCTACAACATGCTGAAAGTATAGTTCCAATTAAGGGTAGAAAACTGATTTAACAAACTTCATACTTCACCACTATTACACTTCACACTTCACTCTACATCAAATCTCACATACATAAAGTTGAACTAATTCAATTTATACTTTCCACAATAAATTAACCTTGTATATATACATACATCTATCACAAACATCCAAATCATCAATTAGGTCAACCTAATTAGATGAAATGTGCAACCTCATAACCTGTCAACATAAAACTCTAGCACACATGCTCTTTAGAATAAACCAAAATGTGTACAACAAAAAATAGGTCATCATGACCTATAAATACTCCCATAAATCCACTCCATACATAGCTCCACACGACCCTAAAACCCTTAGGTTAGCACCATATAAAAAATTGGTGAAGTAACAAATGAATGAACCAGCTAAATTCATTCACAACTCGACATGCGAACCACCAAACCACTTGTCACTTGGAGTACATACATGTTTGACACCCTCCAATAGTTCCTCAAAAGTGCATATCATAATATTCATCTATGGTTGAATGGAGAGTGTTTCAATCATGCACTTTGTACCAATCACTCTACCATTACTGAGTCAGATACTCTATCACTAATATCTTTAGTTGCAAAAGATATACAACCTTGAAACCCTAGATATTAACAATTTCAACACATTCCATTAACACCTCAAAATTGCATGAAAATATTCTACATAGTAGAGCAATGTGAACCACAAAACTATTCCTCTGATCACTAAACATGCACACTAGGACTTTTTCAACTCTCCAAAACACTTGGTCTTCTCCAAATGAAAAATTATACAATTCTACAATGGGTTTCCATAAATGAAAACACCATACACAATCCATACATCATCATGCTAATGTTTCCAATAGTTCCCTCATTCTTCTTAGCAAGAACAATAAAGCTACAACATGGTGAACCACTTGGACAAATATGTTCTTTCTAGCTTAACTCTTGAATCTGTCACTTGATTTCATCATTTAAAAAAACTCAATTCCTATATATTGGATCATTTGGAAATGGTATCCTTGAAAATAGATTAATTAAATGCTTGACTTGATAGTGCAATGCTACCCTTTCTAGTGAATTAAATAAATTCTGATATCATTTCAATATCTAATCCATTTTATTTTTCTCATTTTTGTGGTGGCCAATTTAGAATATGCATTGAGTACAACTGATTTTCTCTCCTTAGGTCAAATCATTAGTGGTACAAAAAATCACTAGTTTGATAAATCAATTGCCTACACTATTTTGCACTAATTAAATATGTAGATTTTTTAGGACTTACCTCACATGTTTGGTAATTTTTCTACCAAGCTTGATAGTGGCACTATGTGGTCTAGACTCATATACTTCATCCTTAAATAGATTTATTGAATATGAAAAATGATATTATTTATTTACCTAGATATGTTGCCCTTGGATTATCTATCACATTGATTATGGATACAAATGTGACACTTTCTTCAAGTTTAGTATTTCTATGAGAGAGATAAGTTGTAAAACTAGAAATGAAATAACACAATTACATACATGAAACTCCAAGAGATGTGCAAATGTCAAGATGATAAAATTTTATGAGGAGATTAAAGAAAATCTACAGAATAATGAATACATACTGTGAATGGTTGCTTTAGACTTGTTCAAAAATCATCAAACAACACAATATTAGCTCATAAACAAATATAAAACAAACATTCCCCATGCAATTCATCCAAGTGCAAAGAACAAGAAATAAAGATGAAAAAACAAATAAAGCTATTGAATCTTGCTCAAGAACACTCAAAACCGTATCCCATGGGGGAATTGATGCTTCTTTGATGTGGAAAGAATCCCTTTCCCAATTCCTTGATGATATTTGATGAAGATTGTTGATGATTGTGCTCCTTGGATGGAAATTTGACCATAACCTAGCTAAAATTGATGAAATACTATGAAACCTTGATGAACAATGGATGAGTTTCTATAAAATCTATAGATAATAACCTTGCATGAAGTTGTGGATCCCAAATCAATAGAGAAGGCATCTATTTATAAGAGAGAATGAGGGAGAAATGAGAAAATAGGATGAATATGGGACTCAACATGAGCCAATGGCAAGGTGCCACTTGTCAACATGCTAGTGGAGGAAGAATGAGCACATTTTGGTGAATGTGCAAATAAATGCAATTAGGTGGAAATTTGAAATTTGAGAGATTGCTTGTGGAAGAGGATGTGGAAGAGGAGTTAATGCCACTTGGCTCAAGAAAAAGGAATTGTAAGAGGAGTTAATTCCATTATGGAGGACAAATCCTTTTGGAGGGAGATTTCAAATTGGAAGAATATTCCATCAAGATGCCTTTTTGAATGAAAATAGGAGAATTTATAAATCAATTAAATTGATTTACTTTTGAAAGTTGCAAAATCTAGAGGATTTGATGGATTCAAGTTAGAGTTAATTAGGATTTGATTAACTTAGATAGAAATGATCTGATTTGACATTTGACTTCTAAGATTTTTGGATTTATTTAAATCAAATGAGAGGAATAATGGAAATTTAATTAAATAAATTTTGATTTATTTAATTAAAAGAGGTGATGTTTTATTTAATCAAATAAGGGTGATTTATTTAATCAAAAGAGGGAATATGATTTAATCAAATAAAATGAATCATTTAATTAAAAGAGGAACATTAGGATATTAAAATGATTTATTTATTTAACAAAAGATGATGATTTAATCAAATAAGGTGATTTATTTAATTAAAAGAGGAAATATGATGAATTAACTAAATAAGAATTATTTAATTAACTAGTTAGTAAAGAAGTGATTAGGAAGAAATTATGTTAGTGGATCAAGATCAGGTGTATGGTATCAATCAAGATAATTTTCATGTCTACACATACATCAAGGTACATGTATGCCAAAGTATGAAAGAGTATGAGAGAATATGAAAATACAAGCTAGATAGTGAGTTTATATAGAACTAAGGAGATGGTGGAGGTGAAAAATTCAACCAATAGGAATTGACCACCAATAACCACAAATATTAAATAAAGTGATGAAAAGATAAATTCTCCATCATTTAATGGTGGAGACAAATCATCACCTTATCCCCTAGTTATTAAATAATAAAATCACTTTATTATCCTTAGAAAACTTAATAAAAGTGAAGGAAATACTTAGGACATAAGGTAAAATAAACTAACCCACTAGAAAAATAAAAACCTATACCAAATATTTTATCTCCTTAGGTTGAATCATTAGTCATAAAAAATCTCTGATTTGAGAAATCAAATTGTTACAGCTTGACAAGCTTGGTTGTCATTAATTTCAAAAGTATGTCTAAGGTTGTTGCAGTTTGGTTGTCATTGATGTAAGAGAGTTGTTGATGTCAAAATAGTGTTGCAGTCTGGCTATTTGGTTACTAGAGTCTCTGAGAAATGCTCTCCATTTCTTTGGTAATGATGTTTTGGTCTTTTAGTTTGGAAGATAGCTTTCTAGCTTGTCAAGGAATGTGTGGTCCAAGTTTTAGTTCATCTAGGTTTTGAAAAAGTTGTGTTTGAAAGTGATAGATTCAAGTCTATGTTGATTATGTGAAGGTGCTTTCAAAGATATAAAAGTTGGTTTTGCATTCCTCCACATTTTCTGATATAGTTATGTAATTAAAAAGTTAAGTTCATAGTGTTGTGAAGGTTCTATACCCAAAGTTTCATATCATTAATCCTTCCATAGAAATAGTTTGAAGTGACAAAGTTCAGGCTATGTTGTTTGGTGACTAGTTTTAATGTGTGTTGGCTTGCGCCAACTTGTTGCTGCTTGAAGTTGTGAAATGGTTGTATGAGAGTGTTCTTGGATATCATGTGATGCTTTTTGTTGCTATGAAATATTTTTTTTGGTTTCTTTGGAATAGGTTGTGGTCTAGAATGAAGGTGTTGTTGGGTTATTCATTTTCCTAGCTGACTAGGGTATGTTAAAGGTATGCGCCACAAGTTTAAGGTTGCACAAAGTTCATAAATTGGTTGAAGGTGTTGTATGGGTCATGTAGACTCATCTGGGAGAGGCAAAAGTAAATTTTAATCATTCATGTGTACCACCAATGTTGTGAAGGACGACATACTTCATGTTTCATGTTTTCTTATTAAGGCCAACCTATTTTGTATTTGTGAAGCATGCAGATGAAACTCATTGAAGACCAAAGCCGTGAAGAGTGTTTATAAATAGGTTAAGCGTGTGTTTGAATTTTCAAGGCGTGGTCCTCCTCTTGGTGTTGTGTGTAGTCCTTTTGGGTCTTTCCCTCTGCACATTTCATTTTGTTATTTGATCTTTGGAAAGACTTGTAATTGTAAAATTCTTAGTTGTAGGAAGACATATGAAATCTAATAAATGTAATATCATATATATATATATATATATTGTAAACCTAGTTGATCTAGGTTAGGTGTATCATCAAGGATGTGTAATGAATTATGATATTTGTGTAAGTGACTAAAAGAGAAAGAGAAGAATTTGTAGATCCTATCCAGATTCAATTTGACCATTTATCTATGATATAAGGGAAATGAAGAGTGTTCCTAGTTGTTTTTTGATGGTAGTGAGCCAAAGGAAAAAATTATTGAAGGCTAAAAGAAGTGAGCTAGTAAGCTACAAATAATATATTTAAAGAATCTGGAGAAGAGTTGTCAAAATAGAATTACAATCATCAAAAGAGAAGGGAAAAAGAAGAATTGCAATCATCAAAAGGATTGAGCCTAATTGTTAGATTCAGATAGTTGAAGGACTACCATGCTGTAATATTTTTGAGTTTTTTCTCAGTTCAGGGAGTAGTTACTTCCTTGGTTTGTAGTCCTAAAAAAAAGTTTGCAAGGAGTTGTAGCTTCCTTGGGAATGACCCTAAAATTTTTCTATAGGGATTATTAGCTTCTGTGGGTTGTAGCCCTAAAACAAAGATGTAAATTATTATTCATTTGTGAGGCTCGATTAGGACAATAGATCCTAGCAGCATTTATCACTATGGTTTTTCCCTTTTGAGGTTTTCCATGTACATCTGGTGTTGTGCATTGTATTTATCTTTCATTCTCTTGCTTGTGTTGTAAAGTTTAAGTATCAAATTGCTTAAGAAGGTTTGAATTGATAGAATACTGATTCACCCACTCTCAGTATTTTGATGCGCGTTCAACACAAATTCCTACTCTATTTTTGCACTAATTAAATATGAATATTTGGTAGGAATTACCTCATCTATTTGGCAATTTTTCTCACCAAGATTGATAGTGAAACTATGTGTTCTAGACTCATATACTTCATCCTTAGATATTTTTATTTAATTTTATAGATGATATTGTTTATTTACGTAGACATGTTTCCCTTGGCTTACCTATCGCATGGAGTATGACTAAAAATGTGATGTTCTCTTCAAGTTTAGTCTTTTAAGTATCTCTATAAAAATTAAATTCTTCTAGCTACCAGTATCAACAATTAAATATAGAGCCTTTCCACCAACCCACATTTGTGAATGAAATAGGTGTTCTTCATTGTCTTGAGGCAATATTTTAAAAGTGGCAACTGTGGCATATGGGTATGCCTCTATGACCTATTCACTATCCTTTTATTAAAAAGGGTATGTTGATAATGATTCAAGTTTAGCTTCCTATCCTTGTATCTATGTCATTAGGTTCTTGATTTTTGGACAATCCTTGGTGTTATGAAATTCAATTTTATGTATTTCTCACCACAAGCCTATATCTTTCTACATATTTTTGGCACCCCATGTATTCTTTTTTGTTGGTGAGTTTGAGAAATAATCCTTGGCTATTTGATTTTCTATCAACTTATTGCTACCTTTTCCCTATGATTTATTATTCACATAATAGTCTTTCTTCACCTTTTGTATAATTTTTTTGTAAATTTTGTGGCATACTTGAAGATAGTCGCTAATGTTTAAATATTTAGAAAATTCATCTCAATCTGAATATATCTATGAAGTCCTCTACAATAATTTGATACTTGATGCTTCTCAAACTCTTGGATTCTAAGTATTTTTGATAGTTCATAGAATGTATTAGCATATTCTTGAATAGATTGATCCTTCCTTTAATTAATAAATTTATATTACATATATTTTTCTTCATAGGTAGCCTCAAAGAAGTATTCTTCTTTGATTTGCATCCAAAAAAAATCCCCATATAGGTTTATCACCAAAGTCTACATCAAATTATTGTCCATTAGTTATTTATTTGGATGATAATTTGATTTCCCATACTTCACATGAATCTTGTTTTTGAGGAGAGAAAAGGTTATTTTCTTAGAATATGAAAAATGATTCACAAAGAAATATATTTCCAACTTTCACAACCAATCGCTAACATCTACAAAAGTTTTCCCTTCAAAATTTTTGATGTCAAAATATCCCTAAACTTTGAATGGAGCATGACGAACAAATGGTAGGTATGTTGTGTTTTTTGATAAATTCACCTTGGTTTTCATACAACATTCCGAAAAACTAGCTCATAATCTCCTCACAATGTTTTCTCAATGCATATTCAACTAGTATCATTAAAGGGTCATATTATCCTTCACTTTATTCTTTTTCCATCGATGATCATGAGAATCTCAAAGGAAGATAATTTGATGGGTATCTTCTTTCCAGCTCAAGTCTTTGATATGCTGATTGCATGTGATGAGACATATAGGATAAAGCAAGCTATGATACCACTAATCTGAGTTATGAACCCATAGAAGAATACATGTTGTGAAACCTATAGTATTAAGAGTTTTTAACAAGAAAATCAAAACAACAAACTCGAAAAGAGATATATGTAGCTCCAAAAAATGCTTCATTATTTTTTGAATCCAAATTTTTATCATGTCATGCCCCAATTTTATTTTCACAACTAAACAATACAAAATCACCAATTTTTTGAATAAAAACAAATAATCATTAAAAAGTGTCAACCAAACATGAACATAACAACATATTAATGAGAAGATAAACATTAAATATCCCTAATCACAATGATTTTAATTAACATGTATATTAGTATCATCATTATTCTTTAACACTCAATATTAATATTTATTTCTCAATACCTTCCTCATGAGTACCAAGTTCAATATTAATGCCACCCATAATATCTATACTTAATATTATCCTTTCATATTTCACTAAAGAGAACATTACCAACTCTAAATTTACTTAACATCATTATTTCCAAAACCACAAGTATATTTACTATATTATTGTTAATAGTTTCACCCACCATAAGTTTTATCATTTACCATTTACGAATACATCTATACTATTATTATTCAAATACTACTCATAATTTACTTAAAAACTCAGTGCTGACATTACTCATAATATTATTATCACTACTATACACATTGTCTATATTTTTCACCAACAATGATATTATTGTGATTGGGGAATCACAACAATAATATCGCTAGTGGATAAGGCATTCATTACTTCTTATTTTACACTTTCATAATGAATAAAAAAAAATATTGATATTTATAATAATAGATCCTTACAAGAAATGTTGATCAGTACAACCAACTCCAAATACCCAGTACCAACTTATATTTATCCCTACTCACAACAAGGATCATGATGATTACTAAGTTTTCAGGAGTAATATGTTCACAATGAATACAACTTAATAGCTATCAACATAATTTTAGACTCAACTAACCAACAACCCAACTACTTAACATATTTCCACTCTTTACTCGCCAACCATATTTAAGTTTTGAAGCAAACATGCAATTCAACATTAACTAATATATTGATTTCTTAAGGTAAAAGGGAGAGTGACAATCCTATAATCTTGATTAATGACCATGGCCAACATAGTTTCAAGGACATCAATTTTAAATACTATGCATCATGACAGAAATGATTTAGTACTACATACAAGAGTTAATTGATCAAATTTCTCTTTTGAATCAAACATTGAGACCATTGAAGATTAGCTATATTTTTTTGAAAAAATAGTAAATATGTTTGCTAATATTTTAATTATCAATCAAATAATTATATTCATGTTAAAAAAATTTAATCTATATAAATTATTCCAACTTAATTAACTAATATTACCTCTATACAATATATTATATTATATAATATTATATGTGATAGCTCTGCTTGCAAATTTTTGAGAAATACGAATACTTGTGTGAATTCAAATAATATTCAGAGTGCAAATAATGGTCCATGTGAAAAAGACCCTCTGACCCATGAAAATAGTTAAATCAAACAATGACCAAGACAATTATAACACACCTAATAGCTCAAAGAATCTGTTGTAACAACTAGAAAAAAGAAATACTCTAGTGCTTCATTTTATTTTTATATACTAACAATTTTCTTTTGTATGAATAGGTAATATCTTTTGTAGGGGTTAACATTATAGAATAAGAAAACAATAGAAAGGTGAATAATTTTTTTAGAAACACATATGATATATTCTACAAAAACTAGGCATGCATTATGGATCAAAGAATTGAACCAATCAAGTAGTGTGAATCAACGTTGCACAAAGAATACCAGATGCTAGATTTATCAGAGGAAGCAGAAGAAGATCTAGAGGCATCTTAGAGAATGCTATGATCAAATTTAGTTCTTATAGGGTCCAAATTTGAGAGGAAGAAAACTACATAATGGATTGAAAACAATTGGAAGAATCTGAGCTTAATAAAATACCTTTCTAGAGGATTCTTCATAGTCATTTTTGACACTACGGAAGATAGGGGAAAAATTCTAGAGGCTGGCCTCTAGGAAATAGAAGGGAATACTTTATACATGCATAAGTGATTTTTTTTTTTAATCCTACTAATATAGACCCATATGAATGACTGGTGTGGATCCGATTATTTAATCTTCCTTTGGAATACTAGTTAGAGGAATCCTTGGAGAAGATAGGCAAGACTCTAGGTACCATGGTGGATATAGACATACACCTTTTCAATGGTGACTCCTTCTTGTATGTGGGTATGTGCAGGATCATGGGGGTTCAAACTAGGACCCTAAGTGGAAATGAAAATTCAAAAAAATAGATTTAGGAAACTTCACATAAAAAAATGAATAGGTTATTAACATAATTTGAAAAATATGTAAGAACAAAACTTGTAGTAAATTGAATATAGTTTCTAAGCTACTAGTTCTTTTTTGGAAAATGGTAAATCTATTTTGTGAAAATTTGAAATTTCAATTTAGTGGTACTAAATTTTCAAGAGAAAGATAAGAAATAGGTGTATACCTGACCACCCTAAGTACAAGAAAAAATAATATATTTTTCTGAAATTTTCAATATATGTAGAGGACATATGCCCAGATGTGTCGATTTTTTTTTTTGTAATTTTTTTGCATATAAATAATTAGTTATGATTTTTTTATTAGAACATTTCAAAATTATTAAAACGTCTGTGTTTGACCACCATAACTTGGTCAAAAATTTATGAAATTCAATTCTTTTTATCCTATATAGTATGCAAAGCATAGAATGTGACACATCTTTTAGGTTCAAAAATTGTGAAGTAGTTTTAAAGTTATAAAAAAAATTCAATCAGCCTTTCAATTAGGGATTTAGTCATAATGTGTATAGAAAATCAATAATAATTATTTGTTAAGTTAAAAATAAGACATATCTTATATTAGTGGAAAGCTGACAATTTTTTCTATAAACCCTTTTCGTTTCATGAAATTCAAATAAAAAAAAAGTCGTCAGGCACAAGGGTGAACTTCGAAAACCTAAGGAAATTTTGTAAACACATTTTTTCAGTTGAATTTCCAAGTTTGGAAATCCCAAGCCAAAATCCAAGGCAAACCCAAGGTACATCACAAGGCTACAAATTTTGCTAGAGAAAATGGATATTTGTTTCAAAACGAATATTCATTTCAAACGGATATCTGTTTTGGAAAATAGTTACCTATTCTTGAAAAACAAAATGGATATCCATTTGAAACAGATATCCATTTTGAAAAATTAAATAGATATCCATTTTGAAAAACAAAACGGATATCCGTGTTGAAGACCTAAAAAACCCTCTTTAGTAAAATGGACATAACTTTTGCATTTCTTATCAAAATTTTGATTTTTTATAGGCATTGGAAAGGTGATTGAGAGATATATGGAATGGAATAGGTATTGTTTCTATATTATACACAAAAATTAATTATAATCATTTGAACTTCATATTTATTTTTTGAAACATCAAATGCTCACTACGTTCACATGTTAAGTCTCTTTTTCATGATTTTTTTGTAACACTCATCTCAAAATACTTGAAACGTTAGAAAAAATAATCAATAATAAAATATTTATATTTTTTTAGTAAGGAGACGAAAAAATCTTCATAAATCATCATATATCTCTATACCTTTCTCTACATCTCTATATTTAACTATGTCTCCCCTTAAGCTTTGGACCTATCCCTGCACTTGTTTCTTCCTCCCTCCCTCCATCTCTTTTTACCTCTTTAGACCTCTCCCTATCAATATATTCTACACATAACTATCTGCTTCTCCATCCCTCCCTCCTTCCTTCTCTCTTTGTCCCTCTTTAGACCTATCTTTCTCTCTCTCTCTTAGGTCCCTCTCACTCCCTCTCCCCCCTCTCTCTCTCCCTCTCCCTCTCCCTCTCCCTCTCCCTCTCACTCTCCATCTGCCCCTCTCCCTCTCTCTCTCCCCCCCTTTGAAGTCTCCCTGCCTCTAAAGTCTCTATCCCTCTTAGGTCTCTCTCTCTCAGGTCTCTCCCACTCTCTCTCTCTCTCTCTCTCTCTCTCTCTTATGTCTCTCTCTCCCAGGTCTCTCCCACTCCCTCTCTCCCTCTTAGGTCTATTTATCTCTTAGGTCTCTCTCTCTCTCTCTCACACACACACACACACTCTCTCTCTCTCTCTCTCTCCATCTCCATCTCAGGTCTCTTTTTCCCTTTCTCTCTCTCTCTCTATATTTCACTGTCTCCCCTTAAGCTTTGGACCAATAATTCAACTTGTTTCTCCCACCCTCCCTCCCTCCCTCTCTTTTTACCTCTTTAGACCTCTACTTATCAATATATTAAAATCTAGACTTAACTATCTACTTCTCCATCCCTCCCTCTTTCCTTATCTCTTTGTCCCTCTTTAGACCTATCTTTCTCACTCTTGCTCTCCTTGAGCTCTAGACCTATCTCTCTACCTCTCTCCATCCTTCCTTCCCTCCCTCTTTGTCCCTATTTATCTCTCTCTCTCTCTCAAATCCCTCCCACTCCCACTCCCTCTCTCTCCCTCTCCATCTCCCTCTCTCCCTCTCCCTCTCCCTCTCTCCCTCCATTTGAAGTCTCCCCCCCTCTTAAGTATTTGTCCCTCTTAGGTCTCTCTCTGGTATCTCCCACTCCCTCCCTCTCTCTCTCTCACACACACATACACACACTCTCCATCTCTCTTTGAGGTATCTCTCTCTCTCCATATCAAGTCTATCTCCCTCTCCCTCCCTCTATATCTCTCCCTCTCTCTCCCTCTATTTCTCTATCCCTTCCTCTCTCTCCCTCTTGTCATATCAAGTCTTTATCTCTCCCTCTCTCTCTTAGGTCCCTCCCACTCCCTCTCCCTCTCTCCCTCTCCCTCTCCCTCTCCATCCCTCTAAAGACTCTCCCACTCTTAGATCTCTCTCTCAATTCTCTCTCTCTCTCTCTCACACACACACACACACACACACACTCCATATCCCTCTCAAGTCTCTCTCTCCTCTCTCCACTCCTCTCTCTCTCTCAAGTCTCTCTCCCTCTCCCTCTCTCTCTCTCTTTGAGGTCCCTCTCACTCCCTCTCCCTCTCCATATCCCTCTCTCACTCTCTCTATCTCCCTCCATTTGAAGTCTCTCTCCCTCTTAAGTCTCTCTCTCTCTTAGGTGTATCTCTCTCTCTCAGGTCTCTCCCTCTCTCTCTCTCTATCTCCCTCTTAGGTTTCTCTCTCTCTCTCAGATCTCTCTCTCTCATTCTCTCGATCTCTCTCTCTCACACACAAAAACTCACACTCTCCATCTCTCTCTCTCTCTCTCCATCTGACTTGTCTCTCTCCCTCTCAAGTCTCTCTCTCCCTCTCTCTCTCCCTCCCTCTTTACCTTTCACCCTCTCAAGTCTCTATCTCTCCCTCTCTCTCTCTATTAGGTACCTCATGTTAGAGTAAAGGTTTTAACTTAATTATGTTGATTAAGTTGCCTTTATTCCCTTCTTAAGATTTCACGTTAGTTTGCATAATGTGACATTTAATAATTATATTAATTATTAAATGTTTTCCTATTAGGGCTTCTATTAGGGTTTTTCCTATTAGGGTTTTATTAGGGTTTGCATGATCTCCTTTTTATAAGGATTGATCCCATTGTATTTCATATCAATTCATTCTCTCATTCTCTCTGATATATACATTTTCAGTTTTCAGAGAACCCTTGCTTGTTTGTCTCCATCTCTTCTTTTGTGACAGGTTATTTGCATGCAGGTGATCTTTGGGGTTTGTGAAGTTGTATTTTCTCAACTCCTACATGGTATCAGAGCTCCACACCTGCTGCTTCCTGTTCTTGTTTTGAAGATTTTTGGAGCTTCAAGGGTTTGGGGCTTGTTTTCTTGATCTAGGGAATACCTGCAATTTTGAAGTAGTTTTAGCTCAAACGGACTTCGCCATTGTGTTCGCAGCAGTCCAAAACCCCTAAATTGACTGTCCATTCATCTATTTTGGACAAAGTCAAAATTTGAGGCAAAATTTTTTTTGCAATACGGCCGTCACTTGCCTGGTAAATTTTATTTTTTGGAAAAAAAATTTCGCCTATTTTTCGGAAAAAATTTCATGTAATTTTTTTCTTATTGCAAAAACATATTTGTTAATGCAGTTTTTGTTTTGATTTTTTTTATTAAAAAAATCAAGAAAAATAAAATAAAATTGATAAGCAGTTTAAAGGCCTGCTCAGGCTTGTGGGCTCCCTGCGCAGGCAGGGACGGTACCCAAGGGTACCGCCGCCTGTCCTTATGGCAGGCGGTGGCCCCTTGGGCACCACCCCCACCCTGCAGCAGCTAGTGCCGCATGGGTACTGCCCTGCCACATTGGCAGGTGGCGGCCCATGCGGGACCCGCCATTCCTTTTTCAAAAAAAATTATTTTACAAAAAAATATGTATGTTTTTTAATGATTTTTTTTTTAAAATAAAAATCTTTTTTTATATAAAAAACAATTTTTTTAAAAACTAGCCCAATCGCACTTTTACGGTGACGGTCGTTTGGCCCTCAAATTTAACCTAGTGTTTTTTCTGCGATGGCCGTATGACTGTCAAATTTAACCAAGCATTGGTTTTTCCCTCTTTGGAGCTTATTTATTTTGGAGGCCATAACTTGGCCATATGATATCATTTTCTGGCAAATGAGATATTGTCGGAAAGCTGGTTTTCTCATCTTTCTAGTGGTGTGGGTCTCATCACTTATTTTTTCCGTTGGTGCATTCTACAACCAGTTGAAGCCAAAGGGGCTATTTTCAGTCTCAAGCTCATAAATTTTGATCAGTTTCTCTATTTTTCACAATCTCAGTGACGTTGGAACCGTATTTCAGAGCTTTTCAGTTTCATCCATGCCATTTTTCTAGATTTCACTCTAGGTATATTTTATTCAGTTATATGTGTTTTCACACTCTGGTGGATTACCTAGACATATTTGCTCTTGGAAAACTTGTTGTTCGTATGGGATGCTTTGTTTTTGGATATTCTTCATGTATTTCCAGCATTTTGTCCTTTGAGGGCATTTTGAGCATCATTTGTAAGCTATCTTTTATGTAAACGCACTGAGATAAAGTGTCACACTATTGTACATGCATCTTTTGGGGATTTTGCACATAAGGTTGTGCCATATTTTGTACTCGCACTGTTATTATAAAGTGCCATGAGGGGTTGTGTAGTTTGCCTTTGTTTTGCCATCACATCTTTGTCTGGTGAGTGTCCCTCCACAACGATAGTAGGATCCATATGATTCCAGCCTCATGCATGTGTGCTTTGTTTTGCACACCACTTTTTTCAGTTGTAGGTGCTATCTTGTGCACTTTCAGATGTTTCTTCTCCTTCATGGACTACAGGGTGTTTCACATCATTTTCAGTGGATCTGTCAGGCTCTCCTAGTTTAGCATTATGAGGGGGTTATTATATTGTTCGTGCTAATTCTTCCTTGGTTTTGCCTTGGAAGGAATCTTCCATTCTCAGTTGATCAGTGTTTCAGACTATTGGTTCTTGTGCCATCTATATCTTCGTTCCAGGTGTTTGCCTTTGTTTGCCATCTGATTTGAGTAGTGTCGTATGGACACTTATGCAGATTTTTGTCTTCTTGTTCCTGATCATCCTATCTTCAGCGGAGGTTCTTTAGCACCATAGCAGTCATCTTTCGACAGTTGTTTATAGCTTCTTCTACTTCAGTGATGTTTTGTTTTTGGCCTTCTGCATCGCTTTTTGGAGTAGAGCTTTTTCCCATGAGGTTTTCTTTATTTCTCCACTTTACAGAGATTTGGTTGTATTTGGGTACCTGATCTGGCCTAGTTGCCGGAACCCATGTTTGCCTTCTTGCATTGTAGTTACCTTTGCTTTCTTGCATTTGTTTGTAGCTGGACTATTGCTCATCTTAAGGGGGGGTGTTAGAGTAAAGGTTTTAACTTAATTATGTTGATTAAGTTACCTTTATTCCCTTCTTAAGATTTCATGCTAGTTTGCATAATGTGACATTTAATAATTATATTAATTATTAAATGTTTTCCTATTAGGGCTTCTATTAGGGTTTTATTAGGGTTTGCATGATCTCCTTTTTATAAGGATTGATCCCATTGTATTTCATATCAATTCATTCTATCATTCTCTTTGATATATACATTTTTAGTTTTCAGAGAACCCTTGCTTGTTTGTCTCCATCTCTTCTTTTGTGATAGGTTATTAGCATGCAGGTGATCTTCAGGGTTTGTGAAGTTGTATTTTCTCAACTCCTACACCTCACACTCCCTCTCCCTCTCACTCTTCATCTCCTTCTCTCCCTCTCTCTCCCTCCCTTCCTCTAAAGTCTCTCCCTCTTAGATCTCTCTCAAACATTTCTCTCTCACAAACACACACACACTTCATCTCCCTCTCAGGCATCTCTCTCCCACTCTCTCTCCACTCTCCATCCCTCTCTCCCTATATCTCTCTCTACCTCTCTCTTTCTCCCTCCCTTTTGAAGTCTCTCTCCCTCTTACATCTCTCTCTCTCTTAGGTCTCTCTCTCTTGTCTCTCCCACTCTCTCTCTCCCTTGTAGGTGTCTCTCATTCTCATCTCTCTCTCTCTTAGGTCTCTCTCTCATGTCTCTCCCACTCTCTCTCTCCCTCATAGGTGTCTCTCATTCTCATCTCTCTCTCTCTCCCACACACACACTCCATCTCCCTCTCAAGTATCTCTCTCCCTCTCTCCCTCTCAATTCTCTCTCTCTCCCCCTCTATCTCTCTCTCTTTCTCTCCCTCTCTCTCTCTCCCTCTCCATCTCCCTCTCTCTCTCTCCCTCTCCATCTCCCTCTCACTCTCCATCTCCCTCTTAGGTCTCTCTCTCTCTCATAGGGTGTGTGTGTGGACATAGCCAAAGAGATAGATATAGGGAGGCATAAATAGTGTGTGTGTATATATATGAGTGAGAGAGACATATGGAGATAACTTGATGAAAATTTAGATTATATAAATAAATAGAGGGAGAGAGAGAGAGAGAGAGATATGGAGTGATACAAATAGAGGGATATATGGAGATACGTAGATAGAAAGAGGGAGATATATGTAGAGATATATATAGCCTATGAAAGATAGAGGGGAAGAGAAAGAGAGAGAGCTAGTTAGAGAGGGAGCGAGAGAGGAGAGATATAGATAAACGCAAAGTAAGTGAAAAGTGGAGAGGTAGGTAGAAAGGGTAAATGAAGGAGAGGGGGAGAGAGGGATAAATAGCTAAATAGATCAAAGGAGATATATATATGTTCTCCTAGTTCAACTTGGGTAAAGGTGTGCATAGGATAAAAGACATCAAGGAGGCCTTCTATGATGATTTATGCAAATTTTTAGTCTCCTTAGTATAAAATATAATTTTTCATTACTTATTACTTTTTTAATGTTTCAAGTCATTTAGGATGATTATTGCAAAAATAAAAATGAGAAAAAGACTTTGTATGCAACAATTATGAGCATTTTAAATTTTAAAAATTAAGGAGGAACTTAAAATGATTGTAATTAATTTTTTTTGCGTAACCTATCAAAATAATCTTATCCATTGTGTATACTTTGAATCACCTTTCCAATGCTTGTAAAAAATCAAAATTTCGATCAATAACACAAAAGTTGTGCCCATTTTACTGAAGTGTGCTTTTGGGATTTTCAAAACGGATATCCATTTTGAAATGGATATTCATTTTGTTTCATCCATTTTGTTTTCATAAATTGATGAAAATTAATTTCAACAAACAAATTTTCGTTTATAATGGATATCTGTTTTGGTTTGGTATTACCAAACCAAAACAGATATTGTACCCGACCCATAAAAATAAAAAAAAATTCGCGATTTCGGAAAAGTAAAAATGCATTTTTTCCCTCATTGACACTTTTTGGACCCCCATGATCTTGCGCATGCCCATGCTATAATCAAGATTGCAGCCATAAAGAAAATTCCCAAGGAAATCCTTCTTTGTGTCAATAGAACACATTGGAAACAAGAAATGGAAGTAGAAGATGACAAACATTTTTGCCTTAAATGTTACAGTAGGGAGCATAGAGAAGAAGAATTCAAGAGAGAATAACCTCTGCAAAAAGAGAGGTAATAAAAAGAAAAAAACAAAACACTTCCATCACCAGTGGAAACCCTAAAAAGCAAAGAGCTGAGAAGATGGTTTGGAAAAATAAAGAAACTTGGAAGTGTTATATTTGATTGTGAAGTCACCCAAGATCAAAGTGATTGAAGGAAAGCAAGACAAGAACCCAGAGATGAATAAAATCAACACTCTCCTAGCACTAAACTAGCACTTTTGAATAAGTGAACTAGTGAACTTAGCATAGGGAGAGGTGAGGGTTGATTATATAGTAAAATAGAGGCAAACAAAACCAAGAGGAATAATAAATCCACTTTACCCATAATAGGTGGGACGTTTTACCTACTTGGTAAATGCCAAAATACATGGTTATTCCTACTAAGGTAAAGACAGGAAATGGTTATGAGAGGTGGCATAAGAATCCAAAAGAGGGTGTGAGATTCAACTACCTAAAGGTAGGTGTGAGTGACACATGTGAATGATGGATTTATGCCACATGTCCTCATCCTAACCATTATAATATAACCTAAGCAAGATTAATAATGTGTGTAGGAAAAATAAATATTCCCTAACATAAGGAAAATAGAAAACCTACACTAACACCCCCCTTAAGCGTAGCTTAGGTGGGTGAAAATACACTAGGATGGGTCCCATATACTAGGCCATGATAGGTACCCATGTACAAATGAAATCTCTAACAACCGGAGAAAAGGAGAAAACCTAGTGGTATAAAACTCCTCCCCAAAAGAGAGAAAAGAAAGCAAGTTTCCCAACACAAGAAGAATCCCATGCAAGGAAGAAGTCTGCTCCAAAATAGAAAGGAGAAGAAAGACTGTGTAGCCTTCCCTCAATTAGTCAATTTTACCATTGGTTGATGCTCGAAACTAGATGTAGAAGATAGACCATGATCATTGAAAAAGATTCCTCCCCTTAGGAAGAAACAAAACCAAAGGTGCATGAAAAATGTCTTCCCAATCCTGAAAGGAATATAAGGGAAGAAAGCTCAAAATGTAAGTTGTCTCTGAAAACTGTTCATGTGTCTCCATGTCGATGTCAAAAGCTATCATAATCAAATCGGGCATTCTAGGCCACACTGATCCAAAGACTCAATTACCTCCTCTGAAGAAAAAAATGCCTCCCCCAAATGTTGCTCAAAATTATCCACAATCATGTCAAACTATGATGAATGATCATGTGGAGAATGAACAAGAGGATCCAAAGGTTCCTCTACAACAACTAAAGAAGAGTCAACTTCATCAAAGAGAAAATGAATGCCATGAAGAGTGTCTCCCAAATCTAAAATATGAGACTCTATAAATAAACTTGCAATGTGTGCCAAGTAGTCATCCCAAGTAACTATATTTGGAAGACAATGTACATCCTGCTACATTGAATCACAAGTAGCCATGAATGTAGCAATGCAAGTATCCTTAGAAGAAATAGTACAGATGGAAGATAAGGAATGGAATTCTCAAGAACTAGATCACATGTGAGAATACCCAAGTTCAAGTACCCAAAGTTCTCCTCAAAATCAAAGCTCACACTAGGAGTGTGATCAACAACCAAAGGATCAAAATCATCATCAAGTGAAAAGTTTGAAAAGGTATATAGCCAAGATGCATGATCAACCATCTCAATAGAAATTATCTCTCTTCTCTCCAAGTCTCTGATGATAAGTGAATTAGGTGTGAATTCCATAGTCTTCCTTGTTCCACAATGAGGGATCTGATAGATGGAAAGAAGATTATTTATCAAGTGAGGTACAAACAAAACATCATTGAAGGTTCCATCCCCAATATCAATAGAACCCTTCCCAATTACACTCATGTAAGTGTTGTTTCTCATTAGAATCTATGGCGTAACACAAGGCTCAAAAGAAGAGAACATAGACTATGTAGAATCCATATGATGAGAAGCTCCAAAATCTAGGAGCCATCTCCCTAATCCAAGACCTATAGAAGCATAAAGAGCTTTACCTTTATTTTTCTTCGACTCAAAAGAAAATCCTGCATGACCTTTATCCTTGCTAGATCCGAGCTATTTAGAATGTGAAGAAGAAGAAGTGGACTCAAACATTCTAGAAGGTAGATCAATGTTATTCTTCTTAAGAAGATGTTTCGGTTCATCAATTTCCTTCTTATAAAAAATAATGTTCTTCATGTCTAGTCCTCTTGCAATATGAACAAGTAGACTTCTCCTTCTTAGATGAATCCTCCCTTGAAGAGGATTTGTGTTGTGCTTGATCTGCGTGTGGATTTTTCTTAGATTTCTTTTGTTTGTTTTCACATTGTCCTGACTCTTTTTGTCCCTTAGGTTGACAAACCAATAAAGCCCGAGTCTATGATGGCTTTATGAGACCCATAGAAATAAGCTTATGTTGTTCATGAATTAAAATCTCAGAAAAAGATGCAAATGAAGGCATAGTATATGCAAATCCCATAGTAAGTCTATGAGTATGAAAGCTAGAAACAAAAGTTGTAAATTCAGGACCAAGTTTATTCAGTACATTATAGATTAATTGAATGTCATTTTTATCAATACCACAAGCTTTACATTGTGCTCTCAGATCATTGAACTTAGTAATATAATCTTGGATGTTTCCAAAATTATTTGGATCAAGGTTCATCAGTTCATTATCAATCTAATAGCCTTTGACTTCATCTGTTGTACCATACAAATATTTTAAATTTTCCCAAGCATCATGTGAATATATACATACTTCAATCTAAAACATAAGATCAAGCGAAAAAAAAATATGAAGACATCCAAGAGATTTTGTATGTTCAAGCATCCATTTTATCTTTTCCTTATCATTTGTAGGTTCAACCACCTTCTTTTCAACATATGGAGTATACCAAAGTTGTATTAAGGCATTCCATGCATGTTGATTCCATGTTGCATAATTATAAGGTGTTAGAAAAGGAACCTTAGAATGATCCATGTGTGAATGAAAAGAAGAGCACAAATGAATAGATCAAAAACACACACACACAAAGAGAGACCCCCCCTTTTTCAATCAATCAAGGATCACCCCCAACAAAAAATGATTTGGCACTTTATAAATCAGTGTGTTTACAATTTTGGAGTTGTTTTCTATAATTTTACAATGTCCAAAAATGGACCCAAATATTGAAAGTACAATAAAATATCTAAATGAGAACTTCAAAATAGCACTGATATGTAGTGCTTGGAAAAATATTCACTTTCAAAATAAGAACCACCTCAATCTGAGGTCGTATGTGAATTTTTTTTTTTTGAGCAAAGGAAAAAAGCCTATATATTTATATTTATCGTAAAGTAAGTTTGTACATAAGATTATAGAATTGGATTTTGATAATCCATTATTTTCCCCAGCCATTACATAAAACTAGATCACTACAATGCTTAGGGTGATGCGAAATTCAGATAATTTTCCCTAGGTAATACTATTCATACAAGATCAAAAAATTGGACCCATTCTATATACCCCTCACTCATCATTTCATTAGCCTAGGTACAAAGAAAAAAACAAAAAAATCTTCATTTTCACATTTTGGCTATTCTTCCATTCGAACCACCTAGACAATATTTTCATCTTGAGCCTCTACATTCTCCAAAGCACAAGCAACAAGATCATCTTCTGCAACTGGAGCACAAATAACATGCAACCCACACACACAAGAGCCATGGCCTTCAATCGATGCACTTGCTATTTGTTTCCCCCAAGCCAGTCGTGGGTGAGCTATCAAACCCATTCCTCAACTAGTTTCATTTTTTGCATTTATATGGGCAATCTCCACTTCCACTCGACCCATGTTCAAACCAAATGATTTCCCTCAACCTTTGAACCCAATAGAGTTTATGGGAGAATGAGGAGTATGATCATTGAGGAAAGATATTGCATAGTATTTTTCTTTTATGGCCATATCCATGTTCACACAAACCCTTTTACAATTCTTCCTTAATGCATTCAACAACCTACTATCACTTTTGTATTGTAGGGCCAACCTAATAGATTCATAAATCTCCTCAAATCCTTGATGGTGCCTAATAAAATCCATTGGAAATAAACAACCTATGTCCCCATCCCCATCAAAGACATTGTAACTCTGAGTTGTAATTAACAAAGCATTGTTTTGAAGAAATTGGGGCTTGACAAATTCCTCTGCTATAAACACTAACTCCCTATAAGACTGCAACAAATCCATAATGTTTGAAAGGAAAATAGAAAGCACTTGAGAGGGGAAAATAATCCTTCTTGTTTGTGGGCTTTTCACCTCCATGCCTAAAATTGAGCGAATAACTTCCTCAACCCTAGGGTAAGTTAGGTTAAAAACCAACTTCAAACAATCATGGGAGAGGTATTCTTCAAACAAAAGCTCCCATGGTTGAACCGTCATATTCACTCTATAATTGTAGGGTTTGAAAGCCATTCTGCTAAACTCCACGCACAAACAAATTCATAGAATAAAAAATTAAGCAAGCCTTCAAATAAATTTCACTTATCAACGACCTCCCTTTATAGCCAATAAAAAACATGTGCATATATTTGTTGCAATTAATGAGGAATATTTTTCTATAATGAGAAGGCGAGATTAAAATACATCGTAGGATTAACTTGTGTTAGCTCGTGCGAAACTTTCTCCCCGAGCTCAAATTTCTATGTCGCACTACTAAACATCATAGCACTTTGTACCTGCAAAACAACAAACATTAAACAAAACTTGGTGTAGGAAACACATGTTCATTATTGGGCACAACTGCCGTAATCATCTCTAGGAGTGTGCCTTTCAAATCCATCAACACAAGGAGCAATGCGATCATTAAACATACATCAGCATGTTGACAACCCACTTTATCACTTAAAACAAAACTAGCCTCCTCATATGAGATGAATCGACATCTCCCAATCTAGTTGTCAAGCCACCTAAGCAAGCTTTTCCACACAACATATCCATCTTCCATGCCACTAACCCCTGAGTTTGTATGCGGAAGAAAGAAGTTTAAAAACTATTTTGTTACCCCTGAGCCTTGCACGGGATAATGAAATTTAAAAGTTGTTTTGTTTTCCTTCCTCAATCACATGATCAAGCAATTGAGGAAAAAAATTTTCTATCTCCTGATTCCCTACTACCTCAAAAAATTTACCATCACATCCCATATTTGCAATTCTATCAACCATTTTATTGGCCTCTCTATATGTGTGTGAAATTAGGATTTCAAAAAAAGTGTCCAAAATTTTCCAAGCTTTATCCAAAATATAATGTAGCCTCCAATTGTGTATGACTCTTTCTTTGCAAGCATTTATTACAATCAGAGAATCACCTTCGACATGTAGTTTATGAATATCCATTTGAAGTTCAAAAAATGATGACTATCCTTCAGATCTGATGAGAAAACTAAATTTATGGAAACACGGGATCACTTGAGTAGAAATGAGGGGTCAAAAATTTGAAAATCAACACCTTCGCCAGATTTAGCTAAGTTGTGCTAAATTTGGTTACAACCACCAAAATTGATTGAACCACCAACTTTTTTGCTAAATCTGGAGAAGGCACAAAGGCCAATGTTGCAGTACAGGCAATAATTTTATATTGAAATTTAATATTTTTAAATTAAAAAACCTTCAAAGAAGGGGTCAAACCCCTATGGAATAAAGTGCAACCTTAATTTTAGGCAATTTTTTGCTGAAAATTCATGTCCTTTCAAGTAAATGCAGCCTCCAAGGATGGTACGGGGCTTGTGCAAGCACCGCGGAGGTACCCTTTACCAGTTTTTTTAATTGAATTTTTTATTTTGACTTTTTGATTTTAGAAAAACAATATTTATAATAAAAAAATGAGTTGATTTTTTTTTTTTAACCAGAAATAATAATGCAAAAAAATTAATGATTTTTTTCGAAAAATGTGTCGTACCATGTGCAGGTGGGGCTGTACGGTCTTGCCTGCAAAATGCTTTTGCCTCAAAATTCAACTTCTTCATTTTTGATTAATTGGTAATCGATCCTTAGGTTTTGATGCCTTTTGAGTGCGATGGTGAGGTCCATTTGGGCTGAAAATGCTCTGATTTGATGACTAGCTTCTGGAACCTCTATAGAAACCTCCACTTCAACCCTTCATAGATCTCGCACCTGATGTCCGATTTTGATGAAATAAAAGCCTAATTTGTATTTTTTGGCTGCTTTGAACTTAATGGTGAGCTTAGAATATCTTCAGGAAGCTCCAAAATACATGTAACAAAATCTAATAGAAAGGAATCCCCTTAGAAACTAAGATCTATATCAAGCATTTATGATTCTCCAGGCCATCATCAGATGCAAGAGAAGAGAATAATTTTCTTTCAAGAATGGATTGAGATATTTCCTAACCCAAAAATCACAACCAACTCTAATACCATGTTATATTTGATTGTGAAGTCACCCAAGATCAAAGTGACTGAAGGAAAGCAAGACAAGAACCCAGAGATGAATAAATTGAACACTCTCCTAGCACTGAACTAGCATTTTTGAATAAGTGAACTGGTGAACTTAGCATAGGGGGAGGTGAGGGTTGATTATATAGAAAAATAGAGGCAAATAAAATAAAGAGGAATAATAACTCCCCTTTACCCATAATAGGTGGGAGGTTTTACCTACTTGGTAAATGAAAAATACATGTTTATGCCTACTCAGGTAAAGACAAGAAATGGTTATGAGAGGTGGCATAAGAATCCAAAAGAGGGTGTGAGACTCAACTACCTAAAGGTGGGTGTGAGTGACACATTTGAATGATGGATTTATGCCACATGTCCTCATCCTAACCATTGTCATATAACCTAATCAAGCTTAATAATGTGTGTAGGAAAAATAAATATTCCCTAACATAAGGAAAATGAAAAACCTACACTAACAAGAAGAATAATGGAAAGGCTACATGCAAACCAAAAGACAGGCAAAAAAAAAATAGGTATAGAGAAAAAATGAAGATAAGAACTTTCCCATGCATAAAATAGATTCAAGAGGTAAGGCACTAAGGGTATGTGTAGGATCATCATGGAAAAAATAGGCCCTTAAGTGGCAAAAAATTTAGAAAAATCAGAGTTAGGAAACTTGACGTAAAAAATTGAATAAGTTATCTATATTAATTAAAAAATATGTAAGAATAGAATCTGTAGCAAATTAAATTTAGTTTCTAAACTACTATGCTTATTTAAAAAAAATAAAAATCTATTTGGTGAAAATTTGAAATTTCAATGCAATAGTACTTAAATTTCAAGGAAAAAATAAGAAGTAGGTGTCTGTCTGACCATCCTAATCAGAATAAAATTGTAATATTTTTTAATAATATTTTAGATGTAAGTAGAGGAATCATGTCTTGATGTGATGCATATTTTTTTATAATTTGTTTCCAAGTAAATAATTAATTATGAATTTTTAATTACAAATTTTTAAAAATATAAAAAAATCGTATGTCTGACCAACTTAACTTGGTCAAAAATTCATAAAATTCATTTTTTTTTTAATCCTATAGTATACGAAGCATACACTGTGACACATGTTTTGGATTCAAAAAACATGATACCATTTGAAAGTTATAGATATTTTTCAATCAACCTATCAATTAGGACTTTATTCGTATTTCAAATAGAAAATGAATAATAATTGTATACACCTAAAATTGGTCTGGAGCATCCAATTAATTAAATACACATTATTTGATTAATTATTCTATTTCCTCTACTATTTAAATAAATAGAAATATTTATTTAATATAATTCACTTTCAAATTCATCTTAATTAAATAAACAAAATTAAATACTTTGTTCGATTTAATTATCAAATCCATATTTCAATCTATCACATCATTCTCAAATTAATTAAATAAGGTCAAACACTTTATGGATTAATTACCATATTCCTCTGATTAATTTAATAAACGACTATCCTATAGTTTGTTTTATTAAATTATTTATCTCCCTTTCCTAATTTAAATAAATCAAAATATTTGAACTAAGCATAAAGGAATATTCCAATCTACATTTTCTCAAAATGAATTAGATTTCCTATGTCTAATCTATGTATATATTTGTCACAATTAATGCTTTGAAACTTCACGGGAAGTTTTGGAGACAAATTGGAGACAAATTTGGAATTTGATCTCTCAATCCTCTTCCATCAATCCTTCCTCTTCTCTTGCCTGGTGTTTTCATGGGTAGAGACAATCTCCATCTTTCTCTCAATCTCCTCCATCTCTCACCATTCAATCCTCCAGATTGAATCCAAGCCTCTCAAAGCTTTCCCTATGCATTTCTACAGCCAGGAAATCTATAAATACAAGCCTCATTGAACCAAAAAAAGGATCCAGATAATCTAGCTTTTGCACCCTTACTCTGCAGAAATCCAGGCATCAACATTCAAGCAATCACACATCAAGCAATTCAATAATCAAGTTTCATAACAATGGCTGCCTCTTGGAGTTGCATTTATCTGTTTCACATCAATATCATGCTAGTTTAATTGATTTATCATTTAGCATTATATTATCATCATCTCGTTCTTCAGATAGTCATTTTAACAGTCTTATATGTTTACACAATCTGAGAGCAATTTAGATTTAATAAATCTTTGAGGATAGAGAGCAATAGGACACTTTCAATTGATTACTTTGTTGAATTGATTCAATATGTTTAATCATTGATATAATGTTGTATTAAGAAGTGTATTTATGTTATTTACCTCATTCCACACTTACAATTTGGCGCCCACCATGGGGCATTAACCCCATTTTTATCAAAATTACAATTTTTCTTGAAAGTGTTATGCAGGTTTATAGCGTGATTTATTTTAGCACTTTCGTTAAAAGTTTCGGCGCTTCCGGTTCCTATTCCAGTGCTTTCAGAGTTTTGGCGCTTTCGGTTACTATTCTAGGGCATCGGGTGTTTTAGCGCTTCTATGACAAACTTCAGCGCTTTGGTGATTTAGCGCTTCCAAGAAAAACTTCGGTGCTTCGGTACACTGTTTCGGCATTTTTGGGTTTTAGCGCCTTCGGTCACTGTTCTAGCGCTTCGGTTCCATATTCTGGCGCTTTTTTAAAAATAGTCTAGATCCGACACTTCGATGGCCAGATTGTATTTATTTTTCATAGTTGAGATAAAATTGATCAATCTAGGGTAGTCACTTCAAAGTTTCCTAAAAATTGATCAATCTAGGGTAGTCACTTCAAAGTTTTTAAAAATTGATCAATCCTAGGATAGTCATCACATTCTTACAGTAGAAGTTAAAAAGAACATCATGATTTCAGTGAAGCAACACCTTCACTTAGATTAAAGAATCTTTCTTTTTGGGCTTAAAACAAGACAAATCTATATGTTGTGCTTGTAGTGATTAGGCTTATGCTCTCCCATTAACTGGGTGACCAAAGTGCCAAATTCACTTTTCTTTTATGTCATTTACGCTTTATTAAATCCTTTAGCAAGCCTGTCATAGTGGGAAAAAGTACTCACCATACGGGAACGACCTAAGTGGGAACAACCAAAGCTAGGTTATCCAACCCACTATAATAAAAATGCAATTTGTTGATGAAAGTCCAAATTGATGGTAGTAGGCAAGATAACCATCCCCAAAATCTTTGTTCTAAAGATTGGGAGGTCTCCTGAGGGAGTTTATCTATTTGCCACACCAAATGGAACCCTATCTATGAACCATAGAGTAGTTTCCCACCGAGTCAGTATCCATACATTGTCATACTCACGGTGCAAAGGGAGGGAAGAATCTGCCCCCAAGACACTCACCATATAATTACCAAGGATTGTTTGCTCAAGGGATTCAGTATCTACGTCCATCACTTTGAGTACGTACTTGGCAACGACAAAAACATGGGTGCCCTCTAGGGGGTGACACTACTGTGTGAGTCAACGTAATTGCAAGATGTGGGCTGTGAGTATAATGATAACCTACTTGTCCTTAAGTGTGAGTCTGTTTGATTTGTGTACAAATGTTAAAACAACTCGTCAAAATCAATAAATATCATTCGTGATTTTTGAACATACACAATCTTTTCAGTTTTAAAATCAAATATTCAAAATTGCTTGCTGTGTTTTCACAAAGAATCATTAAAATCAGATTAAGGACCATCCTGAAAAAAAAAATTCAAGTCATATCAAACAAACTCTATGCTTAGAAAGTGGAAGTCCACCACGTTTCTCAAAAGGAAAATAAAAGTATCAAAACCTAAGAAACCTGACGGTTATAAATTGAGAAGATAACGTTTTCTATATCAAAATCGGAAACTCTTGTTACAACATAGAACATTCATCCATCACTATCACAATTTTGCTAGGGGTCATACATTAGATTTTGCAGTAGAACCACTGTTTTCATGAGCCTTCCTCCAAAGAAGAGCTCTCACTCAATTTTACAATCACATTCAGCGCATTCATCGTGCTTTTCTTCCACAGTCCCTGATACAATATGCCACAAGGCTAGATCAACTTTTATAGTAGAGAGTCTTTAAAGTCCCATTTTTAGAAGCTCTGGAAAAACCTGTTTCAGTGCTTCTGGTAAAATAGCGCTTTTGGGCACTGTTTTAGCGCTTACAGTCTTTGTTTCAGCTCTTCTGGTAAAATAGCGCTTTTATCACTTTCTGCAGTGCTTCTATGCACTGTTTTAGCGCTTTTGTCAAGTAGCGCTTCCATCAATTTCTGTAGCACTTTTATGCACTATTTCGGCACTTCAGGTAAAATAACATTTCTGGTCTCTATTTAAGCGCTTCTGGTCTCTATTCTAGCACTTCTGTGAAATAGCACTTTTGTACTTTGTTTTAGCACTTCTAAAATAGAGAGTTCAAAAATCTTACTAGTCAGTCAGTCTGTCTTTTATCCACAATCTTCACCAGAACATAAGTTTTTGTTCATCAGAACCACTATCAAAGGACCAAAATCAGAAAGGTTTATTCAAATTTCCAAACTTATCAACTGAAACAAGATCTTGCAAATTACAAGTGTCAAAATCAATTACACAATCAATTACTACACTGAAGTTTCAATATCAGGATAATACATCCTTCATCATGAAACAAAGTATAGTAATTAGTAATTAACTTTTTAAATATTGTCTCAAGCAATAAGATCAATCATCTTATTCAACTTTATTTTAAAAGGTTCAAATTGACACTATCTCACACATAAGATCAACATTTCAGAAGAAAGGGAAAAAAATTGTATTCCAATCTTCACTAGGTCCCACAAACAGAGACTCTTAGAACAAGAGCTTGAATCATCTAAAAACATGGCAGAGGAAAATCCTTGGAACATTCTAAACCATAATGACAAAAATGAAATAACTCAAGAGGAAATCCAAGCGGCTCAACAAGATCCCAAGTTTCACATGTTTATGGAAAAAGTTTTGGAACAAGACATGGAAAAATATCTTTTAATGTTGGTTGAATCAGGGGCGAAACTTCCATTTTTTTTTTATATAAACCGTTTAAAAGATGCAACTAAAACAAATAAAACAAAGATACCGTTACCAATGCAAACAATAGATCCAGTTGTTGCTTTAACTTCACAAATGCAATTATTACAGCAACAAATACATGACATGACGAAAGGGACAACCAAAAGATATGTGATATAGGACATTTGTCCTTATCCTTTTGATGCAACAGTTGGTTTGCTACCTTTTCCAAGACATTGCAAATTCCCAAAGTACGATAAGTACAATGGACGAACAGATCCAATAGATCATGTAAGAGAATTTAAAATGATGAGTCTTGAGTTCGCTCAAGAAGAGACTTATTTTATGAGGTTATTCCCAAGAAGTTTGGGAGGTGCATGTATGGAATGGTTCTCAAAACTACAACCTGGTATCAAAATGTTTGAGGAACTTGTTAACAAGTTTATCTCTCAATATTCATTCAAAATCCAAAATGATGTTACTATCAAGGATCTCTACAACTTAAAGCGAAACAAAGGAGAAACATTCTTGTCTTTTCTCCAAAGATGGCGATGACTGTTCGCTAGGTATCTTCGATCTATTCCAGAGGAAGAAAAGATGGAATTATTCATTGAGAACTTGATAGAAGAAATGAGCTATAGGCTAGAATTATAATGTCCACCCACTTTCAAAAAGGTCATAGAAAATGGTCTTAAGATTGAGGAAGCATTAGTGAAATGGGGAGTTATCAAACATTACAATGACAAATCAAATAACTACTCCAATCAACACTCAAGCAATGATAAACCAAAAATTTGGAAAAAGAATCGCAACAAAAATGAAATAACAAGCGATTCACAAAATGTCAAACCAGTTTTTAACTTGACTGCATCTTCTTCAAGCAATAAAAATAGTGACCAAAAATTCCAATCAAATACCATGCAGAACAACGAACGCGCAAAAACACTACGATATCAAAAACCATCAAATCGACTAAAGTTCACACCTTTAGGTCAATCAATGGAATCAATGATGAAGGAACTAGTTACCAGAGGCCTTCTCACTACATGAGAAGCTAGGTTTTGGGATCCAAAAGTCAAACCATCATGGTGGAATGATGTTGATTATTACAACTATCATAATAGAAAGGGTCATAAAACAAATGACTGTATGGAATTGAAACATGCAGTACAAGATTTGGTGGACAGCAACAAAGTGTATGTGGAAGGACCTCAAAATAATAACGATCATTCGGCCTTCAAAGATCCTTTGCCAAATTATGACAAAGGTGCATCATCATCAAATAGAAAAGGGAATAACGCCAATCATGTCTATAACACAACAATCTTGTGTCTATCTGAAGTCAAAAATGATCATGCAGTTAGTGATAACATTGATGAAAATGAAACCACCAACATTACCTCTTTGGATTTACTCCCAAGCGTGCAAAACTCTGATAATCAGAGAAAATCAAGAGCATCAACCAGCAAACGTCATGACTCGGGGGCAATCAAAAGTAATATAAAGGGGAATGGGATCCACACATGCGGTTCCACCTCCATCACATTATGATATTATCAATCAAATGCAAAACACCCCCCGAGAGAATCAAGAACGTCAAACAACAAACGTCATGACTAGGGGGCAAGCCAAGGTAGTATTAAAAGGAGTGGGATCTCAACGTACGGTTACACCTCAATGTCATTATAATATTGTTGATCAATTACAAAACATCCCCACCCAAATCTCAATACTGGAACTCCTTAGGTTGTCACCATCACATAAAAAATTTCTCGAGCAAGCATTAGTTGCCACAACCATACCAAATAATTTGGATGTTTGTCAATTCCAAGCTATGGTGGGACATTTGACTACCCCTCATTGTCTATCATTCTCTCAACAGGATGATGTCTCATTAAACCATCCGCATAACACAACATTGCATATTGAAGTCTGTATCCATAATCATCATGTTAAGAGAATTCTAATAGATGGGGGAGCTAGTTTGAACATTTGCACCATCAAATTAGTCCGTGCACTAGGATATTCTAAAGACACTATTGATGCTCGATGGAAGATGACCATCAAAGCCTATGATGAAGAGGAAAGATCATCCAAAGGTTTGATTGTATTACCCATTCAAGTGGAACCTATGATGAAGCATATAGCATGTCAAGTATTAGAAAGAGAATTGACATACAACATACTCTTAGGATGACCCTGGATTCATGGAATGCAGGCCGTACCTTCTACATACCATCAATGCTTGAAGTTTCTAGTAAACAGACAAGAGGTGACTATAGCTACTGATTATGATCACCCACAACATTGTGACACATTAAGAATATCTCAAGACACTTTTGTCCCTCACAACAGGGAAGCTTCAAGTTCATCATCATCCAAGAATGAACAAAGTCCAAGCATCTCTACCAAGTGGGTGCAAAAGAAAGGTAAACAAAAGGAAACAAGTCATGATGAAACAAAAAATCCAGATACACAAACTTCTCTATCAGACAAATTTCAAAAGCAAGTTCAGTTGACAGATAAAGGAATGGGATAGTATTTAATGGAGAAATCGCTTAACTTATCATAGTTAATGCCATATCCTAGGAAATATGGTCAACCATCACTAATCAAACCTCCAACATCTGTACCTGCCATGGTTCTTCAAGAAAAATTTGTAAAATATGGAACCATAGCAGAAGAAATGGACAACAAAGCAATCCTGGATTGGCTATACAAGGATGAAGAAACATCAACATCAGAGACTGATACCAAAAATATTAGCATCAACATAGACAAGTATGGAAAAGGGAAGGCTATTCTTGAAAAGATGGGTTATGAAGGACAAGGACCATTGGGATTAAGAAAGGAGGGAATCTCAAAATCTATCACACCTCTCACTCTCCATAAAAAAGAAAAACTAGGACTAGGATACTCTGAAGAAGAGATGCAGGAGATAAAAAAGACAACTATGGAAAATATCCTTCACTTTAGAGATGGTTCTGAAACAGACTCAAATGAATATGAGTGGGCATAACCTTGTGATCTACTTGTCATTGATATTCTAGTCGATGTGATTCAAAAATATGCACCTACACGTGAGGAGGGCCAAGGCTCTGGGTCTAGACCATTTATTGAGGGATCACTAAATATTGATGACTCTAGTGAGGACAAACAAAATTTGAGTGAACTAGATGATTTTGAAGAGGGTACCATCATGGATCTCGATATCCCAAATGACAATTATGACAATATTGCTGTCCTCACCCTTACTTCCATTGACCTAAATTAATCCGATGATACCATGCCATTAATCCATCTAGAACTTATTGATTGGGAACCTACCAAACCATTGACTATACCAAAATTTGAAAATGATGATGCTATCGTGCATTTCCTTTGTCATACCAAACCTGATACAAATGCTATCCATAATACTCATAACAATATGACTTAGCAGGAGGGTGTCAAATCTTCCAGTTGCAAAAATGAAAACAAGCAAAATAGATCTAATGGTGAAAACCATTCTATGGCAGCATTAGATTTGGAAAAAGTAAAAATAAAGAATGCATCCAATGGTGAAAACCTTTTTGAGGCACTAAAGGATGGAAGATTTGACACTCTCCCAGAACACTATCATGAGCGATCATCAGTTTTGGTCGAACCTACACAATCAATGGACATTGGCATAGAAGAGAGGGCAAAAGTTCTACATCTAGCAGAATCAATGACTGATCAAGAAAGATCAAAATTTATCAAATTCTTTAAAGCAAGAAGCATCAACTTCGCTTGGTCATACTCTGATATGCCAGGCTTAGATCCAAATCTGCTTATGCACCATTTGTCTTTGCCAATAGGAATCAAGCCTATTAAGAAAAAATTAAGAAAAATACATCCTCACATCGCATTAATGGTAAAGGCAGAATTAAAGAAATTATTGGATGCTCAATTCATAAGGTCTATAGATTATGCTGAGTGGATATCGAACATAGTACCTATTTCAAAGCTAGACAACAGCATCAGAATCTACACAAATTTCAGGGATCTCAATAAAGCATGTTCGAAGGATGATTTTCCACTACCAAACATAGACATCATTGTGGACTTGACGACAGTACATTCCATGATATCAATCATGGACGGCTTCTTTGGATACAATAAAATTAGAATAGCTCCAGAAGATCAGGAGAAGACGGCTTTCACATGTCCATGGGGAACTTTCTGCTGGAACATCATGCCATTTGGTTTAAAGAACACAGGAGCAACTTATCAAAGGGAAATGACTACGATCTTCCATGATATGATGCACACTTTCATGGAGGATCGTAGTCATTTCCCTTTGATAAGTTGCTCCTTGGAGGATTATGTGGATGACATCTTGGCGAAATCTACTACAAGGGAAGAACATCTACATATTCTTGATAAAATCTTCACACGGCTGGAGAAATTTAATGTCAGATTAAACCCTAACAAGTGTGTCTTCGGGGTTACATCAACAAAGCTACTAGGATACATTGTGTCAGCAAAGGGCATTGAGGTGGATCCAATGAAATTCAAAGCAATTATGGAGATGCCACCTCCTAAGAATATCAGCCAGCTTAGATCACTACAAGGACGACTTCAATCAATCCGAAGATTCATCTCTCAGTTGGCAGATAGAAGTCATCCTTTCAATCATCTATTGCATAAACACATAGTTTTCATATGGGATGAGAAGTGTGAAGCGACATTCAATCAGATCAAACAATATCTAATGTCACCACCTATTCTCATGCCACCAATAGAAGGAAGACCCCTCATTCTGTACATTGCCACGACAGATATATCTTTGGGGGCACTATTAGCACAAGAGGATCATGAAGGAAAAGAGCATGCCATCTACTACATCAGTAGAACTTTAAATGGCTATGAAATAAACTATACATTCATAGAAAATTCTTGTTTGGCAGTGGTGTTTGCTACTCAAAAGTTGAGACACTACATGATGGCTCATACAATCAGGTTAATTGCAAAGATCAACCCTTTGAAGTATCTACTAAGTAAAGCTACCTTATCAGGTAGACTGGAAAAATGGGTTATGCTCCTTAGTGAATTCGACATTCAATATGTCAAAAGAAAGGCAATCAAGGGACAAGCAATTGCTGAACAGCTAGCTGAAGCTCCTCTACTAGATAATCACCCAATGACAATGGAATTCCCAGATGAAGACATCATGATAGCAATGCCCCAGCAATGGATATTGTACTTTGATGGATCGTATACACAATGAGGATCAGGAGCAGGGATTTTGTTCATCTCTCCCCAAGGACACAAAATTCCAAAATCATATAGACTCATGTTTCAATGTACTAATAATGTGGCAGAATATGAAGCATTGATTATTGGGGTCAAGATTGCAATTCAATGGAAAATCACAGATTTACAGGTCTATGGGGACTCTCAACTAGTTATTTATCAATTCAATGATGAATATCAAACCAAAGATGACAAATTGATGCCTTACAAGTAGCAAATAGATAATCTGAAACAATCCTTTGCTAGTATCAAGTTTGATCAGATTCCAAGAGCGGAGAACAAAGTTGTAGATGTTATGGCTATGATTGCTTCATTACTACAATTGCCTGAGAAGCGTGTTTGTTATGAGTTTATGGTAGAACAAGTATCATGTCCTTCCCATTATCAATCAGAATCTACTACCATATGTCATCTAGAAACCACTAAAACCTCCATATACAAAAAAACCTATGCTTATCTGAAAGATGATATCCTACATCCTGACCTTTCCAGGAATCAAAAACGCAACTTTATCCATCAATCTGCCCGACACACTTTAATCACAGATGTCCTTTATCATCGAGGTCTTCATGGTACACTACTCCGATGTCTAGAATGCAATGAATCTGAAACAGCCCTACGAGAAGTTCACGAGGGTATTTGTGGTACTCACTCGAGTGGAATAACCCTAGCCAAGAAACTCCTCCGTTTGGGTTATTATTGGCCTTGCATGGAAAAAGAATCATATCATTTTGTTAAGAAATGTCAAAAATGTCAGGTTCATAGCAATCTGATTCATGCACTGGCACAAGAACTGCATCCTTTTACATCAACATGGCCTTTCTGTCAATGGGGCCTAGATTTGGTAGGAAAAATACATCCATCTTCATCTAATGGACATAAGTTCATTATCACGGCTACAAAATACTTCACGAAGTGGATAGAGGCAATACCTCTTACTACTATCACTGGGAAATAGATCTCCTCATTTATCTTGAACTACATCATCTGTCAATATGGAATCCCTCAATCTATGATCATAAACAATGGACGACCTTTCAAGAATCAAGATGTTCAAGAATTATGTGAAAAGTTCCACATCCAACATCATTTTTCAACACCATACTATCCTCAAGGGAATGGCCAAGTAGAGGCCTCAAACAAAACCATACTCAAAATTCTCAAAAAGATGGTTAACGATGTCAGGCGTGATTGGCATGTTCAACTCAATCCAACACTATGGGCCTACAAAACAAGCATCAGAACACCAATAGGAGCTAGACCATTTTCTTTGGTATATAGATCAGAAGCCATATTGCCCATTGAAGTTGAAATTCCATCCCTTCGTGTATCACTCAGAGGTATCATTTCAGATGAAGATTATAGGGTATCTAGATTGCAGGAACTAGAATTGCTAGATGAGCGTCGTCAACAAGCTGTAAATCATCTAACAACTTATCAACAAAGGATGTCAAGGAGTTACAATCAAAGGGTGAAACGAAGGGTCTTTCAAGTTGGTGACCTGGTACTAAAGGAAAACCCTAGGAATCGGTAGGACAGGGAGAAGAAAGGAAAATTTGAACCTAACTAGCTTGGTCCTTTTGTCATAATATCAGTGTATGGATCAGGAGCATATCAGCTATCAACGTTAGAAGGGGATCTATTTGATGAACCTATTAATAGTATTCATCTCAGAAAATTCTATGCTTAAAACTCCTAGTGCACGGGGCAAAAGTTTAAAATTGTTTCCTTGGTGAAAACCTAGCAAACAGGCATCTTGGCAAATGCAAAAATACAAAAGAAAATTAAAAAAAATAGAAAAACAAAAAAATGAGAAAAATACAAAAACAAAAAAAGGTGTAATCAAAGAATATGGTGAAAACCTAGAGATAGACATCGTATGTGATTCTATGATCAGCTTTCCCATCTATTATGAACATATTGGGATCATTCGTTTAGCAAGTCAGTACCATTCCATATCATGTCAGTCATCTTGCTATCATTACATCCATTATCAAAATCATGTCACATGGTCAACATATCACTCCATAGCTTGGGGGAAACATCTGGATATCATTAGGGGCAATTACAACATATCAATTTCACCAGTCTGGAAACACAAAAGTATGGCAGAAAACCAAAAAAGCATCAAACATCCATATCGTATCAAAAAATCCAAAAACATGTCAAAAAAGTAAGTCTGAAAAAGCAACTTTCAAAAACATAGGTCTATGTTAGTCGAACTACATGGTCTCTATGTGTGTAACGTAGGCAAGGCTAATCTTTGATCAGCCCCCGAGACCCCTAGGATTAGTTAGTAGGTTAGGTCTTTCGTCAAAAGCCTCAAAAAATCCAAAGCAAAAACATGTCAAAAAGTCAGGATGGATGATCTTAAATTTGAAAAATGATTGAAACACACTAAGTGAAAATGGATGAATTATATTTTGATTGTCATTTCTTTGGAGTAACTCAATAATGTATAAAAACTAGAGATACAAGGAAAAAGAATGATGTTTTATTATCTGCTGTCTATATGATAATCATATAAATGTGTGAATTATCGGGGGATGTGCTATGCAAATGTATCACCGATGACATTCAGAATTCACACATTGAAATGATTAATCACTGCTTGTTTACACAATGAATGCTTAGGTCATCTCGGTTCAATTGTACCTTGATGCTTGTATTCAATTGCAATATCAAAAATTATGAAAGTAATACCCAGGTCATCATTGGATTAACACAACCATTGATGCTTGTATTCACTTTCAACATCCAATAAAGCTCTATGATGATACCAAGCACAAGAAGACTGTAAAATGACATTTGTTTTACATATCATTGCATGATTAAATTAGATTGCATTCATCATCATTCATTATCTACAGAGTATTTGTTGCATAAAGAATTCCAATCAATGATTATCTAAGCTACAAAAGAGATCGAGTATACTTGACATAAAATCATCATTCATATATTTCATCATGCATCATAAAATTCTACTATCAAAAAATCAAGATCATTTTTACCATAACACATTCATTACATTACCATTTATCCAACATCATATGCCTACATTAATTACCATCCATACATTTTTTTCATTCATTATAAAATCATCATTTATCATCATCACATATGAAAATAACAAAAAAGGCATTCATCCATCTATTTCATACATTTTGATCACATTTAAAAGCATTCATATAAATCATCATATATCCGCATATTATCCAACTATCCATACATGTTATCAAATCACATCATTTATCTATATATCATATTCCATCCATACATACATCATTACATCATTACATTAAAATAAATCAACATTTATCATCACCACATTTAGAATTAACTCATCACATAAAGCATATAACAACATCCATCACATAGAAATCATAAAGCCATCATCATTATCATATCAAATGCATCTCATATATATATCATCAAGTGTCAAGTATACAATGAAGTCATAAAAATACATCATCATACAAGAGAGGTACATCATAAAATACATCAGTGAGGATCAAAATGGCATCTATGACCTGCTACTGCCAAAGTGAGCAAGCCTACCAGGACCTATACCACTACCACCACCACCCCGTGAAGGACCCGGATCTCTGGGATCTCTACGTGGAGGCTGAGTCACCCCCTTACTGACTGTCCATATGTGAGTCTGCCCAGATCTCAATGGGGCATAACTGACTTAGCGCTCGGCAGGCACTACATCATGATACCAACCTATGTAATACTCAGCCTCTCGGGCAGCCTGCAAAACCTCTTATATAATCACCTATAGAGGTGCCATCAACCACTCTCTGGAGGGTCTCGGCTCTCTCCTATGCCCTCTCGACAATCTTTCGAGCATTGTCTCGCTCCACTGTCAGGGTATCAACCTGTGTCTGCATGGCGGCTAACTGCCCCTGTACCTATGCCAAGGCCTATGCGTGAGTCTATGCCTGTGCCTACATCTATGTCTAAGTCTGCACAACCATGCCCTGAGCCTGTACCAACTGCCCCTGCAGTGTCTGAACCTATGCCTATAGAGTCTGAACCTATGCTTGGAGCCCAGCTACCTATCTCTGCTGCCCAACTACTGGCACTGTCACTGCCTGCCTCTTATGAGGTCTACTGGAGGAAGGTGCACTGTGCATATCTGGACTTGCCCTTTTGTATCCTCCACTCCCACCATCACTGTCCCCAGTGCCGCTGCTATCCTCACTATTCAAACTACTTCTCTCTGAGCTCTCATCTACTAGGATATCACCCTCACCACCGGTGACATCCTATGCCACATCCTCCTCTACTAGTAAAGGTGTTGGCTCATCAGGGATAGTAATACGAGGATGAGGGACCAAGGCCAAGAATGTTGCGTAATCCTCTGTAACAGCTGCCTCTAATATATCTCTCCGCATGTCCCACTAAGATGGCTATAACACTCTGTAACCCTCTACTATGACATCATAAGATAGTGTGGGGCCCCAATCCGGAATGTGCATCCATCGTCGTGCATAGTGGGCTACTCCCTGTGGCGTGCACTAAAAAATGCCATACTTTCTGTAAACTCGACAGAGCAAGAATCTCTCAAGAATAAAAGGAGTCCAACCAATGAGATACATAGAATCACACAAGAACCCCAACACTGTACCATCCTCCTCCCACTCCTCACAATCAAGGTAGGGGAGCCATATCACTGTCTTAGTATCATCAAAAACTCACCTCTAGTGCTCTAACTTTCCCATCCGGGCCTATGTAAATCAACCACTATATCGAAAAATATAGGGCCTGTCAGCTGGTCTGTCTGCAATGGGAAACGACCGACAAATAGCAAAGTGCTCCCAAACCCATATCTGTAATAGGGTCATCCTTGCAGATATACTGCATGTACCTAAGTACACAATGGAATGAAGATCATGGTAAAGATGTGCTAACATGCACATCCCCCACGCATATCTGGTACCATGTACCAACATGCTCTCCAGTGTCCTACCCCAGCCAATGAGGAATCCCTTTGACCTACGATCAGGGCAAAGGAATCCTCCAATAAATCCAGCTAGCACTACTAGTAGTGTCGCATAAGAGTTTGCGATCCTCTACCATCGAATGCTCGGACCCTCTATATCCTAATCCTGAAATACTCTATGGAGAGTATCTCTGCTGCTGGTCCCATGTGAATCATATGTCACAATCTCCCCCATGAAGGGAATGTGCAATATACGCCACACATCCTCTGGTGTGACTATTATCTCACCGGTGGGTAGGTGAAAGGTGTTGTGGTCACTATGCCACCTCTTAGCCAATGCGGTCAACAAACCTTGATTAATCCTAATCTAGGGAATATCAAGTAAACTCGTGAGGCCACACTGGCCTATCACCTAGAGCTCATTTGGTGTCAAATGCGATATCAAATCTATAGTCTGTGGAAACCTCTCTCACATCTGGAGAGTACCCAGATCCTCCTATCATCATAACAAATAAATCTACAATCAATGAACTATGTCAAGGAATCAAAGGTCATTCTACTATCAGTCTATTTCGAAAGCTTTGGTATGAATTTTTGATCAAAATTCATAGGCGAACATCCAACCTCACCTATCATGAGGTTCATCAAAACATTATCTAGATCTCGCCTATCATGAGATTTATCAGATATTGAATCAAACCTCACCTATCATGAGGTTCATCAAAACACTTATCTAGATCTCACCTATCATGAGATTTATCAGATATTGAATCATGTCCTCAGCTATCATGAGGATCATCAATAAATGGGGTTTTCTTCTCGCCTATCATGAGAGTTAGTCTTATTTAAATCATCAAATCCAACATCAAGAATGTGGATTGTCAATCATACCAATCAGAAGAATGAACATGATCGGAATTGACATAATCAAAGTTCACTAAGTTAAAATCTTCAATTCTGACATGGAAGCGCTAAAACAGTCATCCAAAGCGCTAAATCCCAAAAGTGCTACTATATCACCTAAAAGTGCTCAAACAGGGACCCAAAGTGCTAAAACCATGAAAGCGCTATTTCAGCACATGGAAGCGCTAAAACAGTCTTCTGAAGCACTAAAAAACTCAAAGCGCTACTTTTCTGCATCAAAGCGCTAAAACAGGCCGTCTAAGTGCCACTTTACCAGAAGCACTAGAACAAACCTTAAAAGCGCTAATCCACTGACTCAAAGTGCTTAAAATCTCAAAACGCTAAACTCCAGCTTTATAGTGCTAATTCTTGACTCCTAAGCGCTAATTTGCTGAAAGCGCTACTCTACCAACCGAAAGCGCTAGAGTTTTATATGCAGGCGCTAAAAATCAAAGCACTAGACAACCTAATGGAAGCGCTACATCAGGATGTAAGCACTACAGTGCGGCTTCAAAGCGCTAAAAGACACCTAGACATGCCTAGGACCTAAAAAGCATAAAAGATAAAAGTGCATGAATTACGAGGAGGTCGAAGGGTACATATCGGAGGTCCATACACAGGCGGCTATCTATGGTGTCGAATGTGCTCGAATCAGTGAGTGTGGTAGGGGATAGGCATCTCGCTCCAGTTGGCAAAAAAGTCTTTATCACTGAGAATTTTGAACTCAAAAAGCAAATAATTAATTGAAAATGACCTTTTAGCACTATTTATAATTTTTGAAAGGTATTTTTGGTGGATTTTTATTACATTTTGATTAATTTTATCCATGAAATTAATTAAAACTCATCTGAGGGCTTTATTTCTTCATCATTTGTCGGGAGATAAATTATTTCATCATCGAAACATCATAAAATCATCAAAAAATCATAAATTTTTGAAAAATTCTAAAAATCATCAGATTATTAATTTATCTCCTGAGGGGGTATATCATTATCAAATGATCTGAAAATCATGTCTGGGGCATATGTAATTTTTTTTTTTGAAATCATCGATCCTGGCAGTAGCAGCAAAAATATTCTTCGAACCAATGTGTAAACACATCACTTTGAAGAGGGGCAAAATGTATACACCTAAAATTGGTCTGGAGCATTCGATTAATTAAATACACATTATTTGATTAATTATTCTATTTCCTCTACTATTTAAATAAATAGAAATATTTATTTAATATAATTCACTTTCAAATTCATCTTAATTAAATAAACAAAATTAAATACTTTGTTTGATTTAATAATCAAATCCCTATTTCAATCTATCACATCATTCTCAAATTAATTAAATAAGGTCAAACACTTTATGGATTAATTACCATATTCCTCTAGTTAATTTAATAAATGACTGTCCTATAGTTTGTTTTATTAAATTATTTATCTACCTTTCCTAATTTAAATAAATCAAAATATTTGAATTAAGCATAAAGGAATATTCCAATCTACATTTTCTCAAAAATGAATTAGATTTCCTATGTCTAATCTATGTCTAAATTTGTCACAATTAATGCTTTGAAACTTCACGAGAAGTTTTGGAGACAAATTGGAGACAAATTTGGAATTTGATCTCTCAATCCTCTTCCATCAATCCTTCCTCTTCTCTTGCCTAGTGTTTTCATGGGTAGAGACAATCTCCATCTTTCTCTCAATCTCCTCCATCTCTCACCATTCAATCCTCCAGATTGAATCCAAGCCTCTCAAAGCTTTCCCTATGCATTTCTACAGCTAGGAAATCTATAAATACAAGCCTCATTGAACCAAAAAAAGGATCCAGATAATCAAGCTTTTGCACCCTTACTCTGCAGAAATCCAGGCATCAACATTCAAGCAATCACACATCAAGCAATTCAATAATCAAGTTTCACAACAATGGCTGCCTCTTGGAGCTGCATTTATCTGTTTGACATCAATATCATGCTAGTTTAATTGATTTATCATTTAGCATTATATTATCATCATCTCATTCTTCAGATAGTCATTTTAATAGTCTTGTATGCTTACACAATCTGAGAGCAATAAGATGCTTTCAATTGATTACTTTGTTGAATTGATTCAATATGTTTAATCATTGATATAATGTCATATTAAGTAGTGTATTTATGTTATTTACCTCATTCCACATTTACAATAATTATTTATTAAATTCAATGTAAAGCTTAATTTATATTGGTGGAAAGCCGAAAATCTCCTTTAAAAACCCTTTTTGTTTCATCAATTTTGGGTTAGAAAAAAGTCATCAGCTACATACCCATCATATCGCCACTTTTTGGCCCTTCATGATCTTGCACATACCCCTAACAATAATAAGAGTTAACTCTCGTCCACAAAAAAAATATGGGGAGGAAATAAAGATAAGCGAATGAGAAGAGCACGATAGCTCAAAGGGTTTGGCTGCAATAGAGAATGTAACCTATGAAAACTACATGGAGGAAGAAGGATCCGACTATGTGGACATATACATGGATAAAGAACTATTGGAAGTAGATGAAATAGACATTATTGACCTAAGATGCATAAGCCAATCTGCAACAAAGAAAATGGGAAAAACCAAGAAAGGAAGGGAAAGATTTAGACAAGAAAACAAAAGCGAGAGGAGGAGGCAATTGAGAAAGGCTTTAAGAGCATATCTAGTTTTCTGATATCCAAGGGAGGAAAGACCTCCCTTGGAGAGAAATGGAGATAACCATGTGGAATGTCAAGGGGCTGAATTCCCCTGAAAAATGGTGCTTGGTTAAGTGCCACATGGAAAAAGTAGCCTCATACATAATAATTATATAGGAAACAAAGCTAGATAAATAGGATTTAGAAAGGTTTCTGAAGTATTACAAAACATGGGAAAGAATATTTCATGAAGCTATAGGCACATCAGGAGAGCTAGCCATTTTTTTGAAAAATATTGGCATTAAGACGAGTTTAATCCAAGCACATAAAAATTGACTAGAATGTAAAATAATAGAATTTTAACACTAACATAGAGTTCAACCTTTTCAACGTATATGGGCCCATCAAAAGATAGGAGAAGAAAGAAACCTAGGAATCCTTAAGCAATAAAATAATCAAATTGGAAATACCCTGTACATAGTGGGTGGCGATTTCAATGCCATCATGGATCTATCAAAAAAAAGTGGAGGCCTAAAGAAAATCACTAGGAATACAGAAGGTTTTAGGGAATTTGTGGAAGAAATCAAATTCATAGACTATCAAGCTTCTAATGAGACATACACATGGAAGAACATAAGGGAAGGGTTTACAAATATTGTGGAAAGGCTGGACTGGCTCCTCATTTATAATAATTGGATGGAGATGGACTTAACCATGGGAGTCGCCATACTACCAAATTCAGTCTCAGACCACTTCCTAGTTTTGATGGAAATAAGAGTTGGCCTTACCAAAGTCAAGAACTACTTCAAGTTTGAAAACACATGGTGGAGAAAAGAAATTTGTATCTCCTCCATCGAAACATGGTGGAAGGAAACTAGAATGAATGGTGCACCAAGTTACATATTTATGAAAAAGCTCCAAATGCTAAAGACAAAATAAAAAAAGTGGAATAAGGAGGTATTCAAAAATATCTTCCAAGAGAAGGAAAAAATAGAAAAAGAACTTGAAGAGGTATGAATAATAAAATCATAAAGTATGGTATGTTCAAAGAAGACTATTTGAAAGAAAAATAATTGAAAAAATATCACAAGGAAATATTAGCAAGAGAGGAAGTATTCTAGAGGGACAAACGTAGGGAGGCATGGCTGCAAAAAGGTGATGCAAAAACCAAATATTTCCATGCGAAAACAAAACTAGAAGAGCCACCAATAGAATCAATGAGATAAGAACAAAAAATAGAATAATTGAAAAACACAAAGAGGCCATAGAAGCAAAAGCAGTTAAGTTTTTTGAGAACATACTGGGAGTAGAAACAACCACAACCACTTATGAAAGGGAACCAATCCTCGACTGTATCCCAAGAGGCATCTCCTAGGAAGATAAATGCATGTTAACTGAACCCATAACATTGGAAGAGGTTAGAAATTATACCTTTCAAATTCATTTAGAGAGAGCACTTGTACATGATGGATTCCCAACAAGTTTCTACCCTGAAATGTTGGAACATAGTAGGTGTGGATGTATGGAAAGTTGCTAAAGAGTTTAGAGAAAATGGAAAATTTGTCAAAGATATGAACAATACAATTATAGATCTCATCCCAAAAATGTAGGGATGTGAAAATCTCAATGACTACAAACCAATATCATTATGCAACACAATATACAAGATCACTACCAAGATATTAGCCAATCAACTCAACAAGGTGCTTAATTCTATAATATCATAAGAATAAAGTAGATTTTGTCCAGGGAGGGAAATCATTGATAGCATAATTGTGGCTAATGAATATGTGCACTCCATGCACTTAGAAAAAAGAAAGAATTCTGATCAAATTAGACATAAGCAAATCTTATGACAAAGTTAAATGGAACTTTATGCTAGAAGTTCTCAAAAGATTTGGCTTTGATGATAAATGGATATCCCTAATACAACAATGCATCATATATGCAAGGTACTCTCTAATTGTGAATATATCAATATGTGGATTCTTTGAAGGAAAAAATGGCCTCTGGGAAGGAGACCTGTTGTCTCCCTTCATTTTCATCATTATGGCAGAAGTGATGGGGACAACCACTAAAAAGAAGAGAGAAAGCAATGAATGAAAATAAATGAAAGTGGCTCTTGATATGAACTCAATGACACACACACAATTTTTAGATGGAACCCTTTTATTTGGAGAAACTATCCTAAGATAAGAAATAGTAATTAAAGAAGCGATGGAAGAATACATGGCTTGCTCATGACAACTAGTGAATAAAGATAATTCCTCAATTATTTTCTTCAATACAAAAAAAGCCATGCAAAAAAGAATAGAAAATTATTTAGGTTTCTCAATTGCAACTCTATTCTCAAAGCCTTGCTAGACACAACATTGAATGGAATTTATAGAAAAATGTAGATAAAAATATGTGGCATCGAAAAAGAAGCGGTTGATACTAGCAAGAAGAATACTCATGATTAAGATAGTTCTCTCAGTCGTCTTGATATATGTAATGCCATGTTTCAGAATAAAATAAAATAGAAGCTAACCTAGAGATCTACTTAAATAAATTCTAATGGGAAGGGGCTAAGGAAGATAAGAAAATCCCATTGGTTCATTGGGATAAGGCATGCCTACCCAAAAAAGATAGTGGAGTAGGGCTAAGAAAAATGAAAGAACATAACTTGGCCCTTGGTGTCAAGCTTGCATGGAAAATGTATAGAGATTATGGAAGGCTATGGTGCAAAATAATTCAAGCTAAATACCTAGACACGATTGATCCAAACAAAATAATAATAATAGAAGCAGTAAATGGGGGGATCAATGATATGGAAGTTCCTATAGGAAAGCAGGAACCTAACAACGAATCATTTCACATGGAAAATAACCAATGGGAAACAAGTTGATATCTAGATGGAATCATGGAATGGATACAAGCCATAAGGAGAGATTGAAGGGATAAAAGAGCATAGGGATCTAATCACAAGTCTAATGGGAAGCAAGGTCATATATTAAATTAATCGAAGAAGGTCTAAAAATGACTTTCAACATGAATAGATAGATGCAAAAGGGCTCCCAATTCTTATTGAAGCTAAAACACAACTAAAGAAAGAATTGAGCAATAGGAACATCATATTGAGTGAAGGGGATGATGATACCATGCCATGTGGAATGAAATTAGGAGAATACTCGATCAAGATGGGATACCTAATATAGATAGCTACAAGAGAAAACCTAAGTTGGCCAACTAAACCACGTTAGCACCCAATAGTACTCCCTAAGGCTGGAGCCTTTTTATGGTCAACCCTTCATAAATGAATACTCACAATGGAAAGATTGAATATAATTGAGATACAAGGTCCAAACAAGTGCAACATGTGCTAGAATGATTGCAAGACAGTTAACCACCTCTTGTTGGAATGCCCATACACATCCAAGTGTTGGGACTAGATTTGGAATGTAATTGAATGACATAGACCAAGGTAGAAGGAATTTAAAGAGTGGATTGCCAGCTAGCCACGAGGTAGAAAGAACACACTATGGACAGACTTATGGATAGTTACTCCATCCATGATAACATGGCACATATGGAAGGAAGGAATCAATGAATTATTCAAGGAAAAAAATGAATGTGGGTAAGGTTATATCAAAAGTAGAAGAAGGGATATGGGTATGTGTAGGATCATGATGGGCCAAAAAGTGGCGATATCTAAGTGATGTGATGGCCCATGTGGTTGATGACTTTTTTTTAACCCAAAATTGATGAAACGAAAAGGGTTTTTAAAGGATATTCTCAACTTTCCACCAATATAAATTATGCTTTACTTTGAATTTAATAAATAATTATTATTCATTTTCTATTTGAATTATGACTAAAGTCCTAATTGATAGGTTGATTGAAAAAAATCTATAGCTTTCAAATGGTATCACATTTTTTGAATCCAAAACATGTGTCACATTCTATGCTTCACATACTATAGGATTACAAAAAAAATAAAATTTAATTTCATGAAGTTTTGACCAAGTTAAGGTGGTCAGACATACAAGTTTTTATATTTTTTAAAAGTTGTAATAAAAAAATCATAATTAATTATTTACTTGGAAAAAAATTACAAAAAAATATGCATCACATCGGGACATGACTCTTCTACTTATATTTTAAATATTATAAAAAAATATTATTATTTTATTGTGGTTAGGGTGGTCAGACAGACACCTACTTCTTATTTTTTCCCTTAAATTTAAGTACTATTGCATTGAAATTTGAAATTTTCACCAAATATATATATATTTTTTGAATAAACCTAGTAGTTTATAAACTACTTCTAATTTTCTACATATTCTATTCTTACATATTTTTGAAATAATATAGATAACTTATTCAAATTTTTACGTCAACTTGCCTAACTCTACTTTTGTGAATTTTATTGCCACTTAAGGGCTTGTTTTTTCCATGATGATCCTGCACATACCCATATGTGAAGTTCTTAATGTGAAAAATTAAATAAATAATGGAACTGTGTTCTCAAGGTGGGATGAGGTGCTACAAAAGAAATGGTAAAATCTAAAAAGAGTAAAAGGAGAATTCAAAGATTAGACAAAAAATATGAAGGATGAAAAATGGAAGGGACCAGAGCATGATAGGCACAAGTTAAACCTTGATGGATCTACAAAAGGGAACCCAGGACCAAGTGGAGTAGGAAGTATTCTAAGAAATAGTAAAGACCAACTTGTTTGGACTATATCCATGAAAATTTGATCCGCAACAAAAAATGAAGGAGAAACTAAGGCTTTAGCCATAGGCCTTTGGATGTGCGTAGAGAAAAACATCAAGAGAGTGGATATAGAAGGGGATTGATTATTATGCATACATGACATTTCAAAAAGAGATACCCCAAATTGGAAAGTTAAGAGCTGGATACAAAGGATATGAGAGCAATTAGAAAGATTAGAAGATTTTACAATATCCCATATTTACAAAGAAGCAAATAGGGTGGCAAATGCTCTAGCCAATTTTGATGTACAATAAACTAAAGAGTGCATAATAGAAGCAGACTCTAAGAAATGGATTGGCTTGGCAGAAATCCTGGTTAAGGATCAAGAGGAATTAGGTAGAGTGGCAGTAGCATAATAAAACAAGGGGCCAGGTAAGTATGATAAGACTCTGATCGACTATGATGTAAATACCTACATCCTTCATGTAAGATTTTTCAAACTATAGTAGAGTATTTGCATCCCTAAGCTATACTGACATCCTTAGTAAATAAGAAAATGAACTCATTGGAACACCATCCTCCAATATGGGCACCATTAAAACAAAGGAACCTATTGGAACTCCACTAATGAATCCAACCTAAACCAAAACATCTAAAATCGAAAATGCACAATGTTGATGCACTGACTAAGAGTCTACCATGAAAGGAAATCCATGGAAGACACAAATCATTTCCCATGCCATGACATAAAACACTGAACCACAGGCCCACAAGGGGAATTTTTGAAGTAAAACTAGATTTGAGGCCTTTGGTCCAAAATCTTGGTTGCCTTGATGAAATCCTTGAGGATAGCTGAAGTTTACCCCCCCCGCCCCCCCCCAAAAAAAAAAATTAAAACTATTGGAAAGGGGACAATGTCAATTCACATAGAAAATATAGAACCATTGGAGGTGAACAAGGTTTACATTATGCATCATTATCCTATTCACCTCAAATTAGAATCAAAAATAAAAAATCCTCAAGATGTAAGTTCTATCACCCTATATATGAAAGGTGATGAAGCTTTGGTGATAAAAAAATAAAATATCATGACATACATTCCAATCCTTTTGCACATACTCCAAGTTTGAACCAAAACCTTGTAATCCCTTATGAAAACTAGTATAATGAAGAAGAGGTCTATGCTACCCCACCCTTGTGGTAGTTAATGGGAAAAAAACTCCCCCAACACTGAATCAAAGAACTAATCCATTGGCCCTCCAAGAATGATAAACCCTCAACCTAAGCCGATAAAACGAGGCCATCTAGGTGGCACCCAAGGGAGCCCACAAAGGAAGTGTAGGAAATGGAAAACGTATAGCCACACTAGCAACAAAATAATTCACTAAAGATTCTTATAAATTGACTAACACAAGATCCACATGTCACCACACACAAGAATATAAAGTTTAATTTTAACTATGCATTGAAGTCTATGCCATAATTTGAATAACTCAAAATAGGGTTTCTTGTATATCTCATAGTTTCGATGAATTTCCATGATCTCCAAAGCAATACCATTTAGATTGATCATAAGTACTAGTAACATTTATTTTGATTTTGAGTATTAGAATAGAAACATAAAGTAATTGTGAGCTGGCAAAAATAAATACATGCAATTAACCATTGTGAATCATGAATATGAGAAAATGAAACAAAGAGATAAGTATGCCCTTTTCGATAGAAATAAAACAAAAGGAGGAGTCATTGAATGCAAAGATGAGCTATTAAAGAGACATCATCCACAATTAAAGGCCTTAATTTGATCTCAATCACCACATAAAGACCAAAACCACCAAAATTAACATTTTTCATGAAAAGAAATAGAATCCCTAGCAAAATTGTTTGGAAAAAGAACAAGTAGAGAGGAAATTTGCATATAAAGTTTAAGTTTAAGAATGCATTGAAGTCTATACTATAATATGAATAACTCAAAATAGGGTTTCATGTACACCTCAAAATCTTGATGAATTTTCCAATGACCTCCAAAGAAATACCATTCAGATTGCTCAAAACTACTAGTAACATTTCTTTTACTTTGAGTATTAGAAATTGTGAACTAGCAAATAGAAATATAGGCAACTAACCATTGTGACTCAATATGTGAAAATGAAATAGAGAGATAAGTAGATCCTTTCCTATGGAAAGAAAACACAAGAAGGAATCATATTCTTAGCAGCCCATGTAATACTAGTTAAAATGAACAAAAAGACTAGCTATTAAAGAGGCATCATTCATAATTTACTAGTTATTAAAGAGATATCATCCATAATTAAATGATTATAAAAGAAACATCACTGTTAATTTTCTCTCTTTCACCACGTAAAGACCTAAACCACCAAAATTAACATCTGTCATCAAAAGAAATAGAAACCCTAGAAACATTGCTTACTATGATTGCATTAATATGTAACATTAATGTTCAAAATAGGATCTTTAGTGAAATTGGCCACAATTTTTCCACACAAACCAAAGTTTGAAATTGAAATGTTAGGAAACTATAATGGAACCCTTGTCCATGAAACCCTAGAATTCAAAATTGGGCTCTTAATTTTATACACTTTATGATTTAAGATAAACCAAGCCTCTAGGAAAACACAAAACTGGGCTAATATTTATATAATTCTATGCACATTCTATAAAATTGGTGTTGGAAACCACATACCCTAATCTTCATAAGTGATGAAATGGAAAATCTATTTAGAATCTTTCACCAACACGAGATGATATAGACGCTTGAGAAAGTCATAAGTGGTCTTAGTGCAAAAATTGTTGGGATGTGAAGCCCAACGGTCACATGACCGTTCATATTCTCCCAGCCTTGTATAGATATGTGGTTGATCATGTACTGTATAAGGAGTAGAATTGGTGATTGATAATAAAGTGATTCCCTGCTTGAGAGTGGATGTAGGAAATTGCTGAACCACTATAAAATTGTGTCTCATGTCTTGTTCTTTATTTTTCTGTTTTATTCTATTTCTCTGTTTGTTTAATATTTACAATTGGTATCAGAGCTATGGAGAAGTGTTGGGTTGTTGGTTAGAACCAAGGAGCAGAGATGGAAGTAGAAGAAGAAGAAGAAGGTGACATTTGGGAAATGGATAATGGTTTCTCATTTTGTGCCTCTCGGTACTTCCCATATATTTTAATGGGTATAACTAATTTTGTAGTTGATGATGACGAGGGTGATTCTGTCAATGAGGAATTTCTTGGCAGTTTGGATTCGGCTGAAGAAGAGGGTTTGAAAAAATCACTGGTTGAAGGAGAGACTGTGGAGTTAGTATTTCAAGATGAGGAGGATGCCTCCCTAGAAGAGGAGGATGCATTCTGGTACCAGGTGAGTGAAGATGAACCCGAGGAAGAGGTCGAGAATTGGGAGGAACATCTAAACAAAGAAATTGTATTTCTAAAGGAGGATATTTTGATACTGAGAGAGCGAATACACTATATGGAGAAGGAAAAATAAAAAATTTACAAAAGAATTGGAGTTTTCTAGAAAGGAAAAAAATGAAGAGCTGAAACAGGAATTGGCTGAGCTTCGTTCTATTTTTACGGATTTCGGCATCGATTGTCAAGAAGTGAAATCGGTGAATGAAGATGTGGAGGCACATAATTCTATTTTGTCTGAGATGACAGATGATAGAGGGAAGGGTGTTGAAGGCGCCTAGAGTCCCGTGAAGGAAGAGGCTCCTGATGAGGATGCTTCTGTTTTATGCATTTCTAGGGAGGTAGACTCCACGCAGCCCCCTCCTCACTCCTCCTTATGTGAGGAATTTACTTTTCCTGTGTCCTCCTTGCAGTAGACTTTCCCAAACACAGAGTGGGTAATGACAATAGAGGAGGATGCTAGTGATGTGGAGGAACACGTAGAGATGGAGCACCATTTGGACCATGATTTGAGCCCATTTGTGATGACCTACCCCTCGACGTTGTCACATGGCTTCGCAGTGGTGGTTTCTCCTCTGAGTAGAATATATATTCTATTAATGGTTGTAAGTTCCAATGGAGGAGGATTAGTTGGTTTATGGGATACTTGATATAGTCAACTGTGGGTAGTTGTCGATTTTTTGGAAGGTGCACATTATGATGTTACGAGATAGGAGGAAATTAAAAAAGAGCCAACATTTGATGAGAAGGACCAGACTACTTATTATGCCAACATTTTGAAGAATGATGTTCCCAAAGCCCTCAATATTTTGGCAGATATTTTGGAAGCCTCCATGGAGTTTGGAGCTACGAGCTTCTTTGTGCCTGCCACTTTGGGCGGATTGTTGCCTGCAAGTGCCATCGTCGGTGCCATTTCCAGGGGTAAGAAACAAGTTTTGGATGTGCCAAAGGATAAAGTACAGTAGACAAATTACTTGGGGTCTCTCACCCAAGCCTTCACTTGTAGAATCAGTTCTTATAATGGCGAAGAGAATTATGCCCCTTTCAAGAGCCTTTTTCCCATGGTAATATTGTATTTGGGGGATGGGACATTAGCAACCTGAATTTGGTGAATGCCATGGCCCGAGCCAAGGTACTCGACATTGATCTCCAAAAGCATCTACGAACCTACATGCAAGACATGGTGCCTCTTCTTGGCATCTTTGATCCTGATTTTATAGCTGCAAACCAAGGTGAAAGGGAAAATCATATCATTAAGGGCACCAAGAAGCAACAAGTGCAACAAATTGTTCAAGACATTAGGGAGTTCAAGGAGAAAATGAAGGTGGATAGAATAGTTGTTCTCTGGACCGCCAATACAGAATGATACAATGATGTTATGGTGGGGCTGAATGAGACAGAGGAGGCTCTGCTGGCATCTTTGGAAAGGGACGAGCCTGAGATCATTGATCCTACACTATTAACTGTGAATGATGATGCATTTTGGGAAGAAGTATCTCCTATGGAGCTGAGTTTTCACTTGGAAAAGTTGCAAGAAAATATTTCTTTGCCTTTGATCGAATTTGGAGATGATTGATCTCAAGTGTTCGTGAACAATATTTGGTGAAGTTGAAAACTTCAAGCCTTGTCTTCACATCACAACAAGGCTTGAAAAATTGTTGGGATGTGAAGCCCAATGGTCACATGACCGTTCATATTCTCCCAGCCTTGTATAAATATGTGGTTGATCATGTACTGCATAAGGAGTATAATTGATGATTGATAATAAAGTGATTCCTTGCTTGAGAGTGGATGTAGGCATTTTCTGAACCACTATAAAATTGTGTCTCGTATCTTGTTCTTAATTTTTCTATTTTATTCTAATTCTCTAGTTGTTTAATATTTACAAAAATGATGTATCCAGTAGTCTGAATTGTAAACATCTGGTAAAAAATAAAGAAGATCGATGATGGCCCTGCTAGGGAGCAGCAAGTTGAGGGGGCGGGGAATTCCTTCTCCTAGTTGTGCAATGACCAACACCACTTCTAAACCTTAGAGAAAAGATGCTTTAGAGATTCATTGTGTTAATTAGAATTCTCCTTACTTGCATTAAGATCCAATAAAGATGCCACAAAGCGAGAGGTGATGTCATAATTTCCCTACACCTCTCACTTGCATCCATGAGCCTCCTCCCCAAAACCATTTTTACAGCCTTAATGGTTAAGGAGTCTAGATTATGCAATATCTGTTTCAGCCGCCTATCAGAAATTTGACCAAGAAATTCCAACTGCATCTTCGAACTGGTCAAGAAAACTGGGGTGTCAATGCTTAGGCTCTCTCCGACCTCTGGTACTAATGACAATGCAAAAAGACACAAACAAAATGATATATGCCCCATTTTGCATACCAAACAATTAGATTGAGGCATGGCAACCAGAGCATTTCTCTACACACGTGCCTCTAGTCATTTCGATGCCAACGTCACCAAATCATCATAAGCAAGCATAGCTCGAACGACTCAGGGAAACACTTAAGGTGAAATGATTGCAACATAAGGTTTTAACTTAAGGTCCTAGCTGAACTATGGCCTTTGGCTCCTCAAATGGAATAAATTATGATATGACCACATCTTTCAATAACACATTCATGAGTGCCTCTGATCATTAGGTCACTTCACTCCCTCAATATGGAGGTTGAAATACAATAATAGGGACAACATTAATAAATCAACATGCCCAACGTGAATAGCGACATGACAAACAACTTGGAAATTAAAATAAAAAGTAAGGAAAAAGCAAAAAGAAAATGAACCATATGACAAATTAGATTTTTTTCAATTTGCATGATAAACAAAGGTTAACATTGGGACCTACCCCATTTCGAAGTAGAATTTACTATAAAAAAAATAAAAAATAAAAATTAAAATATTCTCTCTATGCAAGGGTTATCTAGTCTAATGTAGAATTATCTATTGATAACAATTCAATTTCATAACCATAGTGACACTTACATTGCAAAATTGAATATTTCCTCTTTTTGTTGGTAACTAAAACATTACCAGTTATCAAGTTTGTACAAGACCATCGATGTTTTAAAATTATCATCCAAATATTTCCCAGCACTTCTCATATTAAATTTGAGTTCATGGAGTAACAATGTCTTCTTATCTAAGACAGTTTGATTTTTTTTGTGAAGATTTGGAAAAAATCTTAATGAAACTCCAAACCAAGTTTGATTAAAATAGTTGAAGGAAAGAACAAATATCAACCAACTCCCAAAACTAAAACTACCTATTAAATAATGCCTATTGAAGGATAGAGGCAAAGACTAAAAGACTTAGTCAAAAAATTTCACACACAAAAATAGATTATATTATTATAAAATTTTCTCACATAACAACTACAATATTTTTTCTTCTTCTGAGGAATCTTGACCTACTTCATAAAAATATATCCAAAATATACAAGTTTATATTAAACTTCCACAACAAGAGATAAAAGACATCATTATTAACAATATTAATGGTAATTAAAGATATGCCAACAAAACACGTCAATATCATATTAAAACTTGTCCTATCGATTTAAATATTTGCTAGATTGAAGCCATAAAGAAATGCCACCAAAAACGTCCAAAACCGCACTACCACAGAAGAGAGAGAAAGGCCCAGTGGTACCACGGGGTATCGCTCTATCGCAAAGAGATAAGAGGGAGACTGCAACGCCGTGGTGAAGTCGATGAAGCCACACTACCATGGAGTAGAAAAAGTGAGGCTGTAGTAAACCGCACCACTGCAGGCGATTGGAATATAGGCTGCAGTATCACGGTGGACACCACAATACCACGAGCATTAAGAAGCTTGGTGCCGGTAAGGCGGTAGACCGCCCAACCGTGGGGCATGGAATGTCTTTTGGTGGTAACAAGGTAGTCACTGCACTACCGCGGGGGCATAATCCTGAAGGTGAGGTAACATGGTGAAGGTTGGAGAGATGAGTGGGAGTTGGGAGAAATTCCAACACTCCCCCTTGATCACAACTCCTGCATTCTTTTATGCCTAGTCATTCCCTTTGAAAAATGAAAGTCTCTTTTCTGAGTGCCTTTGTGAAGATGTCTACAACTTGATCCTCCGACCTGCAAAACTTCAAAGTTATCTCCCCAATGTTGATCAAATCCCTGATAAAATGATACCGGGTGTCAATATGTTTGCTCCTCTTGTGGAAAACTTGATTTTTTGAAAGTAAAATTGCTAAATTATTATCACAAAAAATTCTTGTTGCTTCCAGCTGTTCATTTTGAAGTTCTTTCAGAACTCTCCTCATCTAGACTGCTTGGCATGATGCACTCGTTGCAGATATATATTCAACTTCAACTAATGAAAAAGTGACAATTGTTTACTTTTTCAAAGCCCATGAAACTACTCCAATGCCAAAATAAAAAATGTATCCAGATGTGCTCTTCCTGTCATCAATTCTCCCAACACAGTCATTGTCAGTATAACCAGTCAACATGAATTCATCTGATCTTGAATACTGAATCCCATAGTTCTTTGTTCCACTTATGTATCTCATAATTCTTTTCCCAACTTTCTAATGTGTGACTTTTGGAACTTCCATAAATCTGGAGATTAAACTAACTGCAAACATTATGTCTGGCCTTGTGGCTGTCAAATACATAAGACTCCCAACTAGTATTTATACAAGGTTGAATCAATATCTGAACCTATATCCTCTTTTCTTAGCTTCAAACTAATCACCATAGGAGTGGGTGTAGGTTTACAATTCATCATATGAAATCTTGTAAAAACATCACATGCATACTTAGCCTAGGAAATAAAAATACCTTATTTTATCTTGATCTACCTCAATACCTAAAAAGTATTTCATTAGACCCAAGTCTATCATTTAAAATTATTTCATCATGACTCATTTAAACAATTCAACTCTTATATCTCTAGTGAAAATTAAATCATCAACATAGAGGCATATAATTATAATTTCAACTTTTTCATTCATTTTGGTATACAATGTAGGCTCACTGTTGCATCTGATGAAGCCATTCTGTATAAAATAACTATCAATCCTATTGTACCAAGCTCTTGGGGCTTATTTAAGACCATACAATGCTTTCTTCAACTTGTAGATAGCCATTTAAAAATGTTGATTTCACATCCATTTGATGAACTAACCATTTGTTTTGTGCTACTATGGCTAATATCATTCTCACCATGTCAAGACATGCTACAGGTGCAAAAGTCTCAGTATAATCAACTCCAGGTTTTTGTGAATAACATTTTTCAACTAATCTTTCTTTATGCTTTTGCACTTCACCATTTGCATTTAGCTTGGGTTTATAGACCCATTTAACTCCTATTATACATCCTTGTCTTTTGGAAGACTAGCCAGGTCCCATGTCTGATTATTGTCAATTGCATCAATCTCTTCATCCATTGCACTTATCCACTTATCTTCTTTAATTGCATCTTCAAAATGAATTGGATCTTCAGCTTGAGGATAAAATGCAAAAAGTGTAAACTATTGTGAATTATTTTCACCTTCATTTTGATTGTAGATATCACTTATGTTTCTGATTTTTTGTCTTCTCATGCTTGTCAGTATTGGATTTGACAAATCACTTGAATCTGCAGAATGTGGACTTGATGGTCCTGTGCTAGAAGTTCTTATTGTAGAAGGCATCTGTATTCCTCTTATTGCTTCTCTCACATTGGATGATGGTGTCACTTGTTGACCACTTTCTTGAGCTTGAATTGGTATAAAAGAGGTCATAGTAGTAGGAACATTTGCTAGAAATTTTTATTTATTTTACTCTTGAGGAATACTAACAGATACATTAACTATACTTTCTCTACTTCCATCCCATGCTTCATCTTCAACAAACTGTACATCTCTACTAATTATGACCTTCTTAGTTGTTGGATTATAAATCTTATACACTTTGGATTCATCACTATATCCAAAAAATATATATTTCTCTCCTTTATTTTCTAACTTCCTTCTCAATTCATTAGGTACATGTGCGTATGAAACACATCCAAAAAATATCATATGTGATACATTATGTTTTCTGCCAATCCATGCTTCTTCAGGAATAATATTCATAACACTTTTTGTTGGAAACTTGTTCATTGTATATGCTGTACATGATACAACTTCAACCCAAAATTCATTTGTCAAATGTTTGGCTCTCAACATACTTCTAGCCATTTCCATGATTGTTCTATTCTTCATTTCAGCTACCCCATTTTGCTGAGGTGTATATCTGGTAGTGAACTGCTTATGAATACCATGATCTCTACAGAAATTTATTCTCCTCCTCTATCCATCCTCAACACTTTTATATAATGACCACTCTATTGTTTAGAAAGAGATTTTAACTGATGGAAGAAATCAAACACATCACTCTTATGCTTTAAAAAATAAACCCATGTCTTCCTTGAATAGTCATCTATAAAAGTCAAGAAGTAAAACACTGCCACCTATTGAAGGTGTCTACATTGGACCACACAGATCTTAATGAAGAATCTCCAAAGGAGCTTTTGCTCTAGTTGACTTCCCTACTGGGAATGACTCTCTCTATGTTATTTCCCTAAAATACATCCTTCACAAACTTTCTCAGGTTTTTCAATTAGTGGTAATCCCTTAACCATACACTTCCTATGGAGAAAATTTAAACCTCCAAAATTTAATGGCCAAATCTCAAATTCCATAGCCAATTTTCATCTTTTACTTATTACTGAAAGACTATTTGCACACCAGTTGTTATTTCTTGTGCTTGTGCATAATTTGTATACAAATCTGACTAAATTCTCAAGGGAAACATTTTGTTGTTTGTCATTTTGATCTTAGCAATAAGATGACTAGGGTATTTGTCTAAAATTGTGCACATACCATTCTTGAAGGTTACTCTATAACCCTTTTGAACTAACTGACCAACACTCATTAAATTGTGTTTTAGACCTAGCACAAAATACACATCTAAAATATACTTTTGCTCCCCCTGCTTAGCTAGAATCTTGACATTTCCCTTTCCTTTTACTGACACTTTGTTGTCATTACCCAATGTAACATCAGACTTAATATTTTCATCTAAACTTGTGCACAATTCTAAATTTCTTGTCATATGGCTGCTACAACTCGAGTCTAAAAACCAAAAAAAAATTTCACTAGCTTGTGCTACATTACATGCCAAAAACATTGTACTCTTATCTGGTTTTTGGTCTTGACTCTCTTTTGTAAAATTTGCATTTTTTCTACCAAAATCATACTATTTCTTCCTACACTCATTCATATAATGTCCAAATTTTTTGCAGTAGTGGCATTGGACTTGAGACTTTTCATACCTTTGACCTTGAGGTTGATTTTGAGATGGGTTTTGGTTGCTGCCTCTTCCACTTGAACTTGACGGGCTGCTTCTTCCACCTCTATTGAAACTTATTCCTCTTCCTTTGAAATTTGATCTTCCTTTTCCTCTTCCTTGATTTATTGAAGCTTGTGACTTGAAAGCATGCTCCAATGACATATTAGTTGTTCTTCTCAGTCTGTGCTCGTGAGAAATGAGTGAAGCAAAAAGCTCATCAACTGAATACTTGGTGAGGTCCTTTGTTTCCTCTATGGTCACAACTATTGTTTCAAATCTTGTGGGTAAAATTCTTAAAATATTCTCAATAACTTTGACATCTTCAAGTCTCTCACCATGTGTTCTAATCTGGTTTACTAGTCCAATTATCTAGGTAAAGAATAAATCTACATATTCATTATCCTTCATGTACAAAGTTTTAAACTCCCTTCTCAGTAATTGTAACTTAGCTATTTTGACTTTCTCCATTCCTTGATACGCAATTTGAAGTATGTCCCATGGTTGTATGGACCTCATCACTAATGAAATTCTTGGAAAAATGCTCTCATGCACTTCTTGTAGTATAAAAAAGAGAGCTTTTCAGTCTTTCTTCTTATTGTCTTTTAGTAAGTTTTTCTCTGCTTGTGTCAAGGCATTGAATGCTGTTGGAGTTGAAAAGATACAACTTCATAGGAGCCCAGGGACCTCTGCAAGCAAATAATACCTGTTACAAGGAGAAGCAAAGAGAAGCAACAAAGAGAATGCTCAAGAATGTGGAGCAATGTATTCACCCAAAATGTAAAATGAAATAATGATACAAAAGAGAAGTATACAACCTCATATAGGTCAAAACCCTAAAAAGGAAAACCCTAGGTTTGCACAGTAATAATTAATAAAGTAATTAATTATTATGCACCTAATGTTAGCTTAAGTGTGAAAAAAGATAAAAAAGAACTTTAAGTAATAAAACAAATATTGTTTAATTAATAAAGTAAATAACCAATTACTCTAACACCCCCCCTTAAGCTAGACTTAGGGAGAAGCTAAAACCTAGAAGAAGCTACTAAAAGAAAAAACAATGGGTCTCGACAACAAGGCCAAATCAGGTACCTATTCAATAAAAAATTGTCCATGCCTTGGCCATTTTCTTTTCTTTGCGGCCACGCCATATTTTTGTATGCTCACTATCTTCGGAGCTCGCCACGTGGCTGCCTCATGAAGCTTTTTGCTTTAGCTTCGTTTCACTTTTTGACAGTCTCCTTTTGCTTGCCGCGTGGCTTGAGTTGGCTGCTCTTCCAAGTCGGACCCACCTTCGTCCTTTGCTTTCTGCCTCGTTCTTCGCTTTTGCTCGGAGCTCTACACGTGGCTCCCTCTCGCGGCTTTCTGCTGGGCGTTCTTGCTGGTTTCTACCAAGCTTTGTCTAGATGACACGTGGTGTTTATTTTTCATGCACCGGTTACCTTGGAAATGCCGATGAATCTTTTGTGCTTCCTGCTGCCGCGTGCATGGTTTTCCGTTTCAGATTGTGGCCTCGCTGGCGTGTTGTTGATCGATAGATGTTTGCTGTGGCGGGTCGGATCATCTAGGCCGAGGATTGCCGCGCGTGGTCTGCTCTTCCATGATGCATTTTCAGGCAGTGGGATGGCCTATATATGGGGCCTGGTTTTTCTTTTATGAGTTTGTTCATGAAGTTGAAGAAATCTCTTAAGCACTAAGGATTAAGCCTTGTGTAATAGTTACTTTCAATTCAAAGACTTCAGACTATGCCAAATAGACTCAGCCTTTCTGTTTTCAATTGTTCACTGGTACTATTGACCTGTGCTATTGTCTTTATTTTTGTATGAATGTCTGTTCTTCAATTTTTGTAACCTTTCATAGCTAATATAAATACAAATCATGTTTCTTTGACTCTTCTGTGTTAAAGAAAAGTTATGTTCAATTACATTATACATATAGAAGGATGGTGTTGGATGACAAGTGCTTTTGAGAAAATTTATCTTAATTAATAGCAATTTAATGGTTTGGGCCTTCGCATTATGCACTGTGCTCTAGTAAAATTCGTCTAAGACTTTGGTGCATCGCCTATAGTGTAAGCTTTACATTCATGTTATTCTCCTTATCTTTTTCCTAAAACCACTAAGCGAAGAGCCGACTTCGATAAAATCTTGAAGGTAACTTAGCTAGCACACCATGTCCCCCAATAGTTAAGTTTCCCATAAGATTGCTGCTACATGCAAAATTCTGCGTCAACAGTTCTTTTTCTGGCACGCCCGGTGGGATAGTGAACTAGCACATTCGCCTGATCTTTATAAGTGTGTATGAGCCATCGGCTTGTAACTAGGTCGCAATCTACAAGATTCCCTGGCCAGCTTGTACCGCCTTTAGTTTCCGTACATCCGAGAGGTCACTGAAATAGCCCTTCACCTCCTTCGTCACCTCCTGCTCCATTATCACCTAATCCATCTGCACCCATGGCTGCTAGAAATTATGTAGCCTGGGACTCCGTTAGTCTGTTGGTAGCACTTGTGACTCCTGTAGTATGGGCCTCCATCCCTATTTCGGCCCTAAAAGCTATTCCTAAATATTCTAGGGATGAATCAAAAACACCCATAGAGCATCTACAAGATGTAGCTGACATATGTCTGGTACATGGCATATCAAACAAAAATGTAGCCCTTAGATTGGTGGCCACCTCATTTCGAGGAAAGGCGTTGAACTGGTACCGAACCATTCAAGCAGGCACTATAACTACTTGGGACCAACTTGGAACCCCTTTTTATGAACGTTTCTCCAATGCTGGTGATAGATCTTCGCTGTACCATCAATTGGCCAACATAAAGTGAGATCCTCATGAAGCTCTGCCTGATTTTAATGCAAGATTTCACTCAACTTGGCAGAGAGTGCCTGTTGGTAGCCGACCACCTCCTGATTTGGCTTTTATGTTCTACCTGAAGTCGATAAATGTTGATATCTCTATGATGTTACAAGATCTGGGCAGAGAAACTCTTCTTGATGCTTATGTTCTAGCTGTTACTGTAGAAAATAATCTGATCAATGCAGGGAAATTGGCCCCAAGACCAATCATGCCATTGTTCCCCGAGTGCAATGCTCTAGAAGCTGAAGTCCCTTCCACCAGTGCACCTATGGCTTCCCCCCAATCTATGTACATCTATCTCGGGAGTGCTTCAAGCACAGCCCCGACGACAACTCCTGTAATAGCTCCTGTGCCGAACCCCATGGCTGTTGAGATGAACGAAATGAGAGAACAGATGCAGGCTATGACTAATGAACTGACTACTTTGAAGCGGCAGCAATACAGCTATCAAAAGTCGGCATATCAAAATTACCAAGGCGAAAATCCTCCATACCAATCAAATTAGTGGTAAGATAAGTCACGTGGGAATACCTCAGCTCAATCGAGTAACCAAATGGTTCTGGTAACCTTGCCTATGCAGACTGTTCACCCTAGTTCAAATAAGGAGCTGATAGCAGGACAAAATAATTTGGCAGAAGATGCTAATTCATGGTGCTTTCCTTGCAATGATGAACATATGCCGTGAAACTTCCCACGAGAAAATTTGCAACAAAAAATTGTAGATCAACGTAGCCAAGGCACCACATCCATTTCCAGTAACACACCATATGCCTCTCAACAAATGAATAATGCCATCCTTATAGCTCAAATGCAGGGGATGTCCATCCAACAAGAATCAAAAATTATTCCTGACCAGGCTCTCTTTTCTTGGATGGAGGGAGAAGAGTCAGCATTTCCAAATGACATCCCTATGGATAAAGTACCTCAAGTGCAATCAGATTACAATACGTGTTCAAAGCGACGATTCACCAGAGAGTTTGCAAACTCATCTAATCAAGCGTCAGCACCACCGGTGCCTGGTCCTGTAGCGAGCCCATTGCCCATCCCACCACAGTCTGAAGCGGTTATTCTTGGCCCTCCGAAGCCGCTTCTTCTGAAGGTCATAACTCCTGCAGTCATCCCTGTCGTGGTTAAACAATCAGACACACCAGCCATCAGGCTCGTATCAACTGTCAAACTAAAGGAGCAAACCACTGTAATTCACCAGTCCTGAGCGCAATTCAATGTAGTGGAACAACTAAAAAATTCATCTGCCAATGCTTCCCTATGGGATGTCTTGGCTATTCCGGAGCAGAAGGTGTTGCTACAAAAGGCGTTATCGGGTGAAGAAGATGCGAAGATTTCTTCTCAATCCCATGAAGAGAAGGTATCCAAACCCGAACTGGACAAGGTGCTGACAATTTCGCATGAAGAGAAGGTATCCAAACCTGAATTGGACAATGTGCTAACAATTCCGCATGAAGAGAAGCTAGAATCTTAAAAGGAAGGTAAGCCTAAGCCTAGGCCTTTCTTTCTAACACTGATTGTTGGTGAAAAATTACTGCATAACTGTATGATTGACTTTGGTGCTAGCACCACTGTCATGCCAAAGCAAGTCACTAATGCTTTGGGACTAAAGTATGAGTCACTAAATAAAGGAGTCATATAGCTTGATGGAAACAAGGTTGATACTGTTGGGATAATCAAGGGATTACCTATGACCCTGTTTGCCTGCCCCAGTATCACTGTAAATCAGGATATTGTGCTTATCGACATCCCTCCCTTGTTCAGGATCTGCTTATCCCGAGAGTTCACTACAAACGTAGGAGGATATCTGGCTTTAGATTGGTCCCACTTGATTCTGAGGATGAGGCACAGGGCTAAGATGAAGTTATTGTCGGAAAACCCGAATTCTGCACATGTTGCTGATGAAGCTTTGCTAAATTTTGAAACAACACACACTTCTATTTCTCAGGAAGAGAGGTGCAATGTAGAGTCCCTTGAAGACGAGGAGGCTACTAGCTCCCGGACACAAGATGAAGAGAAGCTGTTGGAAGAGTTTATTGATATAGATCCTTTCAGAAATTATCATGCAACTGGCCTCAGAACCTATGTAATACATGAAGAAGGGCAAATCATGCCTAAGGTTACTAAAGAACCTAAAGGTGAAGAGTCTCCGGAAATATGGATGTTATATTTTGATGGAGCTCGATGTAAAGTAGGAGCCGGAGTGGGAATTTGTTTGATATCCCCAACTGATGAAAATACATTGAGGTCTTACTACTTCCGGTTTGCATGTTCCAACAATGAAGCTGAATATGAAGGGCTCGTCCATGGTTTAAGCCTTGCAGAGCAAATGGGTGCAAAGAAAATAAGTGTCTTCAGAGATTCTGAGCTGGTAGTTAATCAGGTCCGCAGAACTTTGGCTGCGAAAAATATCCGTATGCGATCTTACCAGCATAGATTCTGGGATCTAATTGACAGTTTTGAGGCATTCAACATTCAGGCAATTCCGAGAGAAACAAACGTCGAAGCCGACAAGATGGCAGCTATTGGAGCTCAGTTCGAGCCGGCGTCGAACCTGTTAAAAAATAGACATGCTGTTGTAGACATCCAAAAATAGCATTATGCATTCCGCTTTAAACTGACATCATACATCTCGCTCTAACTAATATCAAATTATGCTATTAATCAATTAAAGCAATTTATTGATTAATTTACTAAGGTTCATTAAATAAATCAAAATTATTTAATCAAATCCTTAAAGTTCTTCTCATTTGATTTATCAAATGTCACCTCTTAATATCATCCAAGTTAATTAATCTACATTAATTAACTTCTAATCATGATTATCATTCTCTAGCTTTTGACTCAACTAGAGTCAAATCCAAACTCCTAACTAACCCACCCACTTGCACCAATAAATCATTTATTTGATTTATTATTTCCTCTAATTACATTCAAAATGGAATATTCTTCCAATTTGAATCTTCCCCCCAAAAGGGACTTGTCCCTTCCAACAAGGTTTTAAATGCTATTTGCACAAGTCAACATAGCATTTATTACACCTTTCATCCCCCCAAAACATGTCAAGTCATGCAAAATTCAAATTCAAATTGGCACATTGGCCAAGACTTGCACATTCCTCACCCTCTCACAACTTGACAAGTGGCACCTTGTCATTGGTTTGTGAATAATCCCACATTCCTCAAAATCTCTCAATCTTTCAATCTTTCAATCTATAAAATGCAAAGCATTTCAACACAAATCATCAACAACACACAACACATTCTCACTTGCAAGGTTACTCTCTTCATGAGAGAATCTTGCTCATCACAACACCATTTTCTTAGCAACTACATCTTGAGGCAAGGTTGCTCTCTTCATTTGAGAGTCAATTTTGCTCTTCATCATCTATCATTTGGCATTTTGCTTATCATGGATTGGGAAAGGGCAGCTTTCTACAACACTAAGTTGCACCAATCCACCATAGGATAGATATACTCCATGTCTTCTTTGCATGCTTAGATTATTTTTATCATTTACTTTGAAGAATGTTGTATTATCCTATGAAGATGTTAGAATCATCGCTAACCATGATGCAGATTTTCACATCCTACAAATGGTGCTAGAAGGAGGGCTTGGGATTTCTTCTCTTTGTTCATGCTGATATAACGTGGCCTCTTGCTGGAGCATTTGGCATCTCTTTATTTTTGCATAATTTTAACAAAGAAAACCTAAGCCTACATTTTCAAAGCATGTTATAAATATTATTGTACTGTTTTAAATCTGCTATGATAGCTTTTGAAGCTTGATCTGATTAGGCAAAACACACTCATTTTGTTTCATTCACTGTGATTTGATAGATGTTCAGGCTTTGTCCTAAAGCCTTTTTGCTTTGTGTGTACATAGGAGGCTGGCAGGGGTCAAAGAAATTAACATCACATCTATTAACTACGTTTAGTGGCATTTATTCCCTGTGTTATATTTACACATGTCAGCTGCATTAGATTTGACACACTTTCATTTATATGACTAATGTTTTGTTAGATGTTCGTTCAAATGCTTAAGGATTGTATGCTTTTGGTTTGTCTATCTGTCTTAATAATAGTTCTAAAAGTATCGATTCTACCATTGTAACTTGTGGAATTTTTTTGAGACAGGAGTCCAAATCAACTACGCAGCCATATATGCACTCCAGCCAGGAACAACATTTGTAGTAGCCACTATTATAGGTTTTGAGAGCCCCAGTCGAATTGCAATATTGTCCACATTGATCGTAGTGATTTGAAGTGCACTCATGTACAAAGCACATGCTAGTATTTTATCCCCGTGAGTGAAGTTCAAAAGCCTTTTGCGCGTGCCTATCAAATCCTCATGGTGCAAAATGCTCGCCCCAGCATTCATGCAAGACCACCCCCTACCTGTGTCTGCCTTTGCTGATAGGTTCACAGTAGATTTTTGTGAACTGAGAACCATGTTGCACTATTCCCATGCTCTCCACGACCGCCAAATCCCCGACTTCCACAGTCTCTTCTCCTCCACATTGAACATAAACTATATTTACCAGGAGCTGTGTGCCAAATTAGAGAACTGACTGGGATCTTTTTTATGCGCATACCGTGGGATCATTGCATTCTGTGGGATCACATGTGAATCCCTGTGTTGAAAGATATTAAGAGGGGCAGGTGAAGGATAGAGCTGTTACCCCTACCAACTGCATTTTCCTTAGAGATTTTTGGCTCTTTGAACTTACCTAATTCTACCAGGTAAAACATGTTTTTGAGCAGTGTGCATGCCTTTCTTTAAGGCGTCATGTCAAACAGTAATGTGCCGTGTTGAGGCGTCATACCAAAATAGTAAAGGACGTACCAGAAATTCAAGCCTTCCCCATGGGTCATCCACAAATTCGAAGGGAGTTAATGGTGAACTTATAAGTGGCTGCTTGGCTTGACTCTTAGCCTTATTCTGATCTGACAAGGAGACTAGAAACAACTGTGGTAGCGGTCACATCAAGCAGTGTTATATAGTTATGTCTGTTTTGTTTTGTTTTGTTTTTTTTTTCTCTATCGCTAAGTATACTTATATACTAGTTGGAGGGGTCATGGCCAACATAAATGTGTTCCCTCTGTGGATGGGAAAGAAGACACTAATATTGGTATAATTTTGTGGCTGGTGAAATCTGTGACCACAGATTCGGTGTAAGGTTCACAGTATGAGTCTAATCAGCATTAGTAAGTTGCACCATTTTCTCCAAGAAAAGGATAGCGTGTGAGATATGAGGCATGCTCTTAGACCCCCTACCATCATGTCCCTTCAAGATCATGTCCCAACTTCAATATTCAAGCCTTAGGAATCATTTAATTCACCTTGGGATAAGACGCCATCAAGATAATTTTTTGCTAAAACAAAGCAGTGAATCTACTTTTCCACTCTTAGCATGCTTAGCATTGTACCTCTGTGCTTCAGAGTTGCCAACTGTTGTTCTTCCTAAAAATCCATGCTTAATGTAGTTATCCCTTTGGGAACATTGCATGTCTCAAACCGTAGTTATAGATCATGATTCCGCTATGTTGGGCATGGATATTGCGTCCTCATAGCACCACATTTTAATTGCATGCATAGTCAGTCTATAGGCTGCATGGAGGTGTAAAAGCCCTCGAGTTTATTCTTCTGTCTACTGGTTGTCAAGTGTATGCTGAGCCAATGTGCTATCTAAGGCTATGTCTTCTCAAGACCACAAAACCCGAGAGGCTAGCATACCAAAGTTGGTCAATGAAGCTCGAGTGCCAACAATAGTGATCTCTACAATATCATCTTCTGCGAAAGCAGATCTGATCTAACAGAGCGTACATGTTTATTTTTAAAATCAATCTCTGACATTTTAGATCTGTGTCCGTAGTTTAATCAACATGGGAAATTAGAGATGTCTATTATCATTTACTGTCACTCATGATGTTGTTGACCTCCATCAGAAGAAAGAACAATGTTGTCAATTAATTGCTTATGTTAAAGATTAATGGTCCTTTGGACAATAGCTTGGGAGATCCATTTGAGGCATTTGTCATTTATTGTCAACATTGGCTTATGTTTGATTACATTGGATTTGGTCTAGATATTTTGGATTAACATCATCTCTTTCTTTTTTTATAGGGCCACTATACAAGATTCAAATTTGATGTAACTTGGTAAAGCAGGGTGGAATCTCTCAGTTAAATTTGATTGGTTCTTCAGGCTTATAGACATAATCTTGTGTATCAACTTTTTTCATGCCAAAAGAATGAATTGATATTATCATATTTAATCTTACTATCTAATTTTATCTTTGATCATATATTTTTTTTTTGGGGGGTTTACTAAAATCTGATTTCTAGTGTCTTAACAATTGTTTATTTTTGTTATTTTCACAGGGGAACTACTTTGCGTCAAGACAAATAAATCACAAACAAATTTGAGTTGGAAAGTGGACATTGAACTTGAAAACTATACAGAAGCATTTTTAAATGCTTGATGTAATAGCTTGAAATGTCCATTTGCTGCTTTTATTTTCTATTTCAAACCAACTAGGACAGTTTGGAATTATAATTAATCAGTGATTGATTTTTTCTTTTTTCTTTTTCAAAGTTGGTTAAAATTGAACCTAGAAACACACTAGAATTTGGATTTTGGTCTAAAATTGAACAAGGCAACTTCACATGTCAATTGGTGCTTTTAAAATGAACTCATCACTGCTTTTTGGATAAAAAATGAACAAGTGTCTTTCATGTTTTGCAATCTTTTTCACAAATTAATATCACCAAAATGCGTATGCGCTTCACAACGATTTTGAGAATCAAAAGAATTTTGATGATATTAACTTGTCAAAAAGACTGCCTCCACACTTCAATTTGGGCATTTTAAAATTGAACAAAACATGCGAGTGTGAGCACGATATATTGCGGAGGTTCTCCCCTTTGTTTTTCAACAAAGGTTGTGTGAACGACGGGAAATGTTAGCTTGCTTTTGTTAACTTAGAGGGCCTGCCTTGTGGGAAAAAGTAATCACCCAAGGGAATGACCCAACCGAGAACACGCTAAAGCCAAGCGACTTCCACCTGGGATATAAGTGTGGATATTGGAACAAAGGCCAATATCACGAGGATTATTCCGACGAGATGGAAAGCAATGGACTCTCGCCGACGTTGGATAATCCCCCACGAATGGAATGCCCGAATTAGAAACCCTTGTTTAGAAATTGGCCAAAACCTTATCTATCTTGTTGGTGCAAGAGGTCATGTCCTCTGAAGCCGCCCCACATAACATGCGGTCTTGTTGTGGAAATGGAAAGTATTCCATGGGAGATTCATGGGTACTAATGCTTGGCTGACCCGAATAAGTGAGTGCCATGGAGGGGAGCCAGTGTGGTCAAGCATTTAGCCATTCGCACAAGATATGTGTAGCTAGATTTATCCAAGTGGGAACCCAACAAGATATTGCCTCAGCATCCTAGGGTTGTAAAAAGTGCTTGGAATCAAAAACATTTTGCTTGGATTCAAAACATTGAAAAATGAACATTCACATGAGCCTCAAATTTCAAACACCTTGGAAGAAACAAATATCCTTGACGAATTTGAGTACTCTTGCTTTCCCTAGGGATCATATCCTTAGAGGTTTCTAAGTGCTCGAATTCTATCGTCATTTGTTTCCAATAAGGATAAACATAAGGAACTTTTGCCCTATTTTCCTCGATTTCCGCATAAAGGACCTTGTGGAATGAGAAAGAGAATGGGACATTAGACATATAGTTTGAAAATCTAAGCAAGCAAGTGTCTTGGATAAAAATAACCTCATTTAACCAAGATAAATAGAAAAACTGGATTACACATGTGTTTTCTAACATGATTTCCCGCAAGATCAAAATCCCAAAACCGAAGTTCAAAAAGCTTAGTGTGAAAGCTAGTGAGGAGCATATTGAGAGACTTTTCGAGTTCAGAATATAGCGTGTTCTTCAACACCAAGGTCTTGTAAGTAGAAGTGTCATCTAGGTCAAGTCTAGGATCAAATCCCATCACTTTCATCCATCTTTTCAACCATCAAAATCAGTCAAATTTCCACCTCACCAACAACTCTTGGGATGTTTGACATCTTTTATGCTAAACTCTTAGGCGAAATCAAATCACTTTGTTTGACTTAACACATCTAGTCAAACCATCATCCTATACACAAGTTCTCTCTTGGATAATACAACTTCCTAGAGTTTACGAGTTCATCTTGTTTGGCTTAACACAACTAGCCAAATTATCAAATCATCATCACGTTTGACTTGACACAATTAGTCAAACTACCATCTTGTAGGAGTTCACTCTTGGATAACACAACTTCCAAGAGTTTTATAATTACATTCATCACATTTTGGTTGACTTAACACACCTAGTCGAACCATCAATCCAATCACGAATCAATCAAGTCAAGTCCTAAAAGTTTAGCATTTCCTTCAAAGTTTCTTTAAGAGTTCCATTCATCCATATCACTCATCTTTCATTTATCTCATCCTCATCATCGCTTTGATCCTTCAAATTATCCTAGTTCTTCGCTTCTTTGAACCTAAGGTTTAGACCGATCTAAAGGATTAGAGGTTCATCTCTTACATTCTTGAAAATTGATCTTCATTTTATGGTTCAAACTCGATCTCAACACAAGAGGGACATGGAATATAAACTTGATCCATCCATCATGAGCAATTCGATTCAACCAAACTATCCAAACCTTGCAATACCATTTGATTATCAAAGCTTGTACAATGCATACATGGGAGCATTATCTCATACAAACATCAATGGTACAACGAATGTGAGAATGCCCGATCCAAAGTTTAGAACACCTTTCCCAATGATAGATTTAAATCCAAGTCCAAATCTGCAAATCTATCAACCAAACGCTCAATGCATGAGTTTTCCAAACAACATTATCCCACCAAATCCATTCATGCCAAGTGCAACTTTACCAAACATGACCATTTCAAATCCACACTTGGTAAACTTTGGGGTCGACATGTTTACAAATCCCCCTAATGTTTTTCAAAATCCTAGTAATATGTTGACTACTCTAGGTATTGATCCAAGTCAAGGTAACGCCATGCAAAATCAAAGTTACCTAAATCCAAGCAATATGATTCCCAACCACAACAATGTTCAATTTCAATCTATCATTCCAAATCAAAACATCACACCAAATCATCCCATTTTGCCATCGATATCACAACAGCAGATGGCAACTATCCAAGCAACCCCAACAATCAATAGCATTCCCATTCCACCACCACCACCACCACTGCCAAAGCACAACACGACCAATTCATTCTCCATCATGTTGCAAGAAGCTTCCCGCAAAAAGGCACTCCAAGCCCAACAAGCACAAGCGGCTCAAGTAGCCCAACAAGCGCAATCGCAAGTAGAATTCTACGCACTATTGCAAGCAATCCAAGAAGAAGTAGCACAACAAAGAGCCCAACAAAAAGCTTTGTTGGCACAAAAACAACATGACGAACAACAAGCGTTGTTGGCTCAGTAGAAAATGCAGGCCTTACTCCCACAACAGAGCTTGCAACAGATTCCCACCACAATTGTTGAAATCAAAAATCAAGATCAATCTATCAATAAGCACTTTGAAGATGTTTCAACCTTGACCAATGATCAAATCAACATACACCAAGAGCTACTTTTCAATTATGATCAAGACTCACCAACGATGCCCAACAATGATCAAATTCAAGAAATATCAACATCACTTGATCATATGGTTCAAGATCTTGAAGATGCTTCTACCCCATCCAGTGATGAACTCAACATTCATCAAGAGCCACTTTTTAGTGATCTATTTCAAGATGTGTTACAATTATTTGATCCCATTGACATAATCTATGATCCATCGACCAATGATAATGTTGAAAATGTCTCTACATCACCTAATGAGTTAGAGGACATATCTCAAGAACATATTCCAAAGCATGATCAAAATCTTCCATCAAGGTCTAGCAATGGCCCTTCCAACAACATATTGAAATCCTTTGACCTCATGGTTAAAGATATTGAAGGAATCCCTATCTCAACATTTGATCCAAATCCTCTCAAAGTTCAAGAGAATATTGAGCCACTTCCTAATGAAGATATCCAAGAAAGAAGTCCATTCTTTGAAATTGACCCATGTCAAGAACTTGATCCAAAGCATGTTGAAAGCAATTCCAAAATCACTCAAGATCGAGAATTTGTATCTCCAAGCTACTACAACGATATAATGGACACTCTCCTATCTATACAAGATGTTGCAAATGATGACCATATTCGCATAGGACATACTCCTCCATCTATCCATGAGATGCTTTCTTTGGATGGACCTGTAGATGATCTTCATTCAAAACAAGAGTCTCATACTCTTCAAATCATTACCAACGAACAAGAGTCTCCTACTTTTAACATTTGTACACATGATCAAGATGTGGGCAAATGCAGAGACATATTAGAAATGGATCATGAAGAAGGCTTGTACATAATTCATGAATCAGAAACATCCTATGAAGTGAATCATGAGGAAGACTTTTGTGTAGACAGCGAAGCATCAACACCTCTTGAAGAAGAACTACAATCTGATATCTCACAAGATCAAGCTAAAGATATCAATCAAGCATTCATCCCACATATGGAGGATCCTATCACTTATGAAGTTGGATCACTTACCTTTCTTAGAGCAAGCTATCTCGTTAATAAAGAAGCTGACACATTTGAAGGTCCACCACAAAGCAGAGAAGGAGCAACACCTTGTTTCCAAGGTAAATCATATCCTATGGCAAATAATTTTTTTCAACAAATGAATTATCAAGGTAGACGATTAGGCATACATGAACAGGGTATCCTAGAACCAGTGCAGATTTTTGGCAATCCTAAGTGTCAAGGCCTTGGTTACTCAACAATCAAGGGATCTCAACATATCAGTAATACTATCACCATACTGGGGGTAGCTTCGCCTCAAGCAAATGTCAACATAGGGAGCACAAAGAATCCTTATGATGAAACCAATGCCAATACTACAACCCGCCATATCACGAATCTTCATCCACCCATCACCCCATCCACGAATTGGGACCAACATCAAAAGAAAGACTTGAATCAAAGCATGAAGAACGTTATCAAAGAAAAAGAATCTAAGAAGCATATTGGACAAATCAAGTACATATGGATACCAAAAAATACAAAGAAAGATTATCCCTATCAAACTCCATCAGTCAAAGAAACTATGGGGCAAAATAAAAATGGGGCAAGTATCCATCAAAGATGTCCACAAAGGAAAAAGCAGGCTTCTCAAGCAACATACAAAGTGTATCAAGAAGTTGGTCCTAATCCCACATACACTTCTGTATCCACCCATTATTGCTCATCTTCCCAAGTTTGGAGAGTCAAAGGCTCCAAACTGTCAACCAATCCATCTTTTATACCTAAACACACTCCATCCACGCCTCCACGCAGGATATCCAATTCTCACATTGACCATGTATTGGCAGCGACCCTTCATCATAAGGATTCAGAAGGCACTCTATCGCGATGTGCGCACAAAGACAGAGTTAACTCCGGTATCAGCAAAGCAGATCAAGAATCTCAAAAGTTGCATTCAAGTGCACGTATCTTGGCAAAACAACTTATTCAAGCAGGATACCGATGGCACGTTATGATAGAAGCATCAACATCAGCACCACCAAGTGGTTCAGCATCAGCTTAAAATCTCCTAGAAAATACAAAAACAATTAGAAAAAGTCCTGAAAAAATGGTCACCTTGATGAAAACCTGGCAAACAGGCATCTTGGTGACAACAAAAAAAAATCAAAAAATGTAAAAAATCCAAAAAAAATCAGAAAAAAAGGATTGAAAACAGTAAAGAAAAAAATCGTCCTCTAACAAAACCATTTCGGTGGCGCTTTGGACAAGTACCATGATGAAAACCTGGCAAACAGGCATCATGTGTAGAATCGAGCATCTACGTGCACCAGTTCAAAAGAAAGCATCTTATCACATCCATAATAAAGCTATCATTCCAGTCATATCATCCGTTCATCCATGAACCATTTATCCAATCCATTTTCCATCTGCATCCATACTCCAAGTTATCTTGATCTTGGAAAATTTTGGTGCACACTTTACGCTTGCTTATGGTAAACATCTTGACATGGGTCATTTTCATTGATCCTATCCTACCCAACACTATCTGAGCCTTGAAGCATTATCCGAATGAGAATCCTCTATTCGAACACCCTTATCTTATCGCAAGATGATCCATATCCATTCATATCCAAGAATCTACCCATGGTCGTTCAAACATTGCTAGACACTGGGGGCAGATATTTGCATCTTGCTTCGAGAATAAATCTTGATGTATATCATCCAACTTATGAAGTGATCCGAACATTGGAAAACATGAAATCAAATTGGTTAAATCATTTGTGAACAAAATCCAAATCACTAGCCCATGGCATATTTTGACAAGAAGACATTCCTTATCATGCTTTATCTTTCATTCGAACATCAATCCAACAATCCATATCAGTGGCATCTAATGCGCACATCAGCATCACATCAAATCATCAAAGCAATTTTGTTCTAACTCAAGCTTCATCGATCTTGATCAATTGAATCCAATCAATCATCATCTTGTTTGACTTAACACACTTAGTCAAACTATCATCTTGTGCACGAGTTTACTCTAGGATAACACAACTTCCTTGGGTTTACAAGTTCATTATCAGCACTTTGTTTGGCTTAACACACTTAGCCAAATTATCAAATCCATAATCACCTCGTTTGGCTTAACACACCTAGCCAAATTATCCTTTTTGTACGAGTTTACTCTAGGATAACACAACTTCCTGGAACTTACGAGTGCATTATCACTTTTGTTTGACTTAACACACTTAGTCAAACTATCAATCCATCAGTCCGATTGATCAACATTAAGCTTGGTTTTCAACAAAATCCCAAAACAAAGCACTGATATCATATCATGTCCATATCCAAATCGTCAAAATCATGCGAAAAGCCAAAAACATTCAGAAAAACTCATCAAAAATTCAAAAACATTCAAAAAATTCATCAAAAAACCAAAAACATTCATAAAAATCATCAAAAATCCAAAAACATGTCAAAATATCAGAAAATCTTCAAAAAAAATTTCATCATTAAGTCTTGTCAATTTTTCCACCTTGTCGAACTACGTCGTCTCTGAGCTTGAACGTAGGCAAGGTTGATCTTTGATCATCCCCCGAGACGGTTAGGGTCAGTCCTTTAGGCATCCGTCGCATTGGCAATTTGTTTGCCCATCCATCTTTTCATTGAGTCAAAGTTTGTCGTCAGTCGAACTACGTGGTCTCTGCGTGTATAACGTAGGCAAGGCTAATCTATGGATCAGCTCCCGAGACCCCTAGGATAGGTCTTTAAGTTAGTCTGTTTGTCATAAATCTTGAAAATACCAAAAACATTTGTAAAAGCATCTCAAAATACCAAAAACAGCCTCAAAACATTTGAAAACCCAAAATGGTGCACCCGTCCCATCTCGCGTTCACCCGTGATTATCATCACTCATAATAAAATCACCGCCTTTCACCCTTTGGTGAGTCAATTAGAAGCAAGTTTAGCAGGTTCCAAAGTGAACACCTAATCGTCAAAGTCTCAAGTCTAGATCCGTAAGTCAACAAGTTGGTCAACTCGGAGTATCAATAGCTTATCACCCAATCAGTCCTACCAAAACCCTGATCACTACATGTCCTAGGATGAAGCTTTCCCACGATGGACATAAGCATCAGGTACCCCATTAGTTTAGTCTTGGCTAGCGATACGAAGAACATCAGCTTGTTTGTTTACTTTATTTTGGTCTTTTTGACTTATCTTATTTTGCGCTCATTCCAAGGACCTCTCGATGATGCCTAAACAAAACAGGTTTAGAGAGAAAGGAATGGGGCAACGATCATTATCTTTTTATCTGTTGTGCTTGTTGGATGTTCTTGTAAAATAACTTGGCGAATACTTGCTTTGTTGGGTCCATCCTAGCAGGGTTTCCGTATGTCAAGTGTGAACAAGATCACTCCTATCTGATTGTCGAGTCAGAGTCCATCACACTAGGTGCAACGCCATCCTGGTTCTTAATACCTTGATGCATCGCACCTATGTGTGTTATCAAACATAAAGAAAGTTACGCTCTTTATCTCCCATTCCTGGATAAGCAATACATCATCATCTTTCATCATCATCTCTAATAAAGTTGGCTTGTTGAAATTTTGCATCTTCTTGGATTCAAACGTTCATCCCTCTCATTCTTCTACCTTCTTTCATGCTAACAATGCATCCATCTCATTCATCTCACATGCATTTTCATAATCATTCAAGATGTTTAAGATAATATAGATTTGTTATTCTAAGCATCTTTCGAACGTCTCATTTACATCATCATTATCATCCATACATCCATTTTGAACCTCTTTGTCGTGAGATCGACCTCAAATCGAATCTTTTCACTCGATCTCTTGAGGGGGCAATGTACTAACGTACTTATTTTCACCGGGGCATCTGAAAAATCAGAAATTTTTTAGTTTCGATGTCGGAAGAATCATTCTTTGAACCAATGCAATAAGTGCATTGCTTCAAAGAGGGGCAAAATGTAGACATCCAAAAATAGCATTATGCATTCCGCTTTAAACTGACATCATACATCTCGCTCTAACTAATATCAAATTCTGCTATTAATCAATTAAAGCAATTTATTGATTAATTTACTAAGGTTCATTAAATAAATCAAAATTATTTAATCAAATCCTTAAAGTTCTTCTCATTTGATTTATCAAATGTCACCTCTTAATATCATCCAAGTTAATTAATCTACATTAATTAACTTCTAGGCATGATTATCATTCTCTAGCTTTTGAGTCAACCAGAGTCAAATCCAAACTCCTAACTAAACCCACCCACTTGCACCAATAAATCATTTATTTGATTTATTATTTCCTCTAATTACATTCAAAATGGAATATTATTCCAATTTGAATCTTCCCCCCAAAAGGGACTTGTCCCTTCCAACAAGGTTTTAAATGCTATTTGCACAAGTCAACATAGCATTTATTACACCTTTCATCCCCCCAAAACATGTCAAGTCATGCAAAATTCAAATTCAAATTGGCACATTGGCCAAGACTTGCACATTCCTCACCCTCTCACAACTTGACAAGTGGCACCTTGTCATTGGTTTGTGAATAATCCCACATTCCTCAAAATCTCTCAATCTTTCAATCTTTCAATCTATAAAATGCAAAGCATTTCAACACAAATCATCAACAACACACAACACATTCTGACTTGCAAGGTTACTCTCTTCATGAGAGAACTAATCTTGCTCATCACAACACCATTTGCTTAGCAACTACATCTTGAGGCAAGGTTGCTCTCTTCATTTGAGAGTCAATTTTGCTCTTCATCATCTATCATTTGGCATTTTACTTATCATGGATTGGGAAAGGGCAGCTTTCTACAACACTAAGTTGCACCAATCCACCATAGGATAGATATACTCCATGTCTTCTTTGCATGCTTAGATTAGTTTTATCATTTACTTTGAAGAATGTTGTATTATCCTATGAAGATGTTAGAATCATGCTAACCATGATGCAGATTTTCACATCCTACAGCTGTGAAGGTAATTATAAGACCTGCTGTCCCAGATAACAATCAAGATTGGCAAGTATTTGATAGTGATGCTCATATTGCATCATTCCTTCATTCATCTGGAGAGTTCGCCGATCAGCTGCAGCTGAAGATCGCTAAGGCTTACGGAGATCAAATTATTCAGCTGAAATCTAACAAGCTTCCGAGGGGTCTAGTCACTTTGGAAAGTCTTCTTGATCTCGATGATGCAACAAGAGATAAAAGGAAGCTCGTGGCTGACAAAGGTGATTATACCGATCTGCATGTCAGAGAAGATAGAAAGCTCAAAGTTGGAAAGGAACTGTCAAAAAAGAATAAAGATAGACTAAGACATTTCTATGAAGAATATCCAAGTGTAGTTTCCTGGTCATATGATGATTTAAAAGGATATGATCCTGGAATCATTGAGCATACTATTGAGCTGACGAAGGGGGCAAAGCCAGTCCATCAAAAGCAGAGCCCTGTGAATCCAAACATAGAGTCCCTAATGTCACAGGAGCTGAACAAATTGATCGCATCCCAGATAGTGTTTCCGATCAAACACAACACTTGGGTGTCTAACCTGGTGCCAGTCCGGAAGAAAAATGGAGATATACGCTTGTGCATAGAATTTCGCGACCTAAATAGGGCATGCTTAAAGGATCACTACCCCCTACCTTCAATGGAGGTAATTCTTCAGACTGTAGCTTGTTCTGAAATGTTTTCGATGCTGGATGGTTTTTTAGGATATAACCAGATACGGGTAAACGAAGAAGACCAATACAAAACGACGTTCACCACGAAGTGGGGAACGTATGCTTATGCCAAAATGCCTTTTGGGCTCTCAAATGCCTGAGCCACATTTCAGCAAGCTATGGACATTGCTTTTAAGGATTTGATCCACAAGAGAATACTCATCTACCTGGACGACCTAACCATATTCTCAAAATCTGCTGATGATCATTTTGATCATTTGGAGCTTGTCTTCCAGAAATGCCAGGAATTTGGAATCTCCTTGAATCCGAAGAAGTGCGTGTTCGGAGTTCCCCAAGGGAAACTATTGGGATATGTCATCTCTAAGGAGGGCATTACTATTGATCCAGAAAGAGTCGATGCGATCCAGGAGCTCCAGTTGCTAGTTAGCAAAAAAGGTGTGCAGTCTTTTCTGGGAAAGTTTAATTTTATTAGTCGTTTTATTGCGGACTTTGCAAGAATTGTTCATCCAATTACTTTAATTCTTAAGAAGGATCAATTTTTCAAATGGACGATGGAAGCTAGAAGATCTTTCGAATTTGTAAAAAAGGCTATTTCTTCTGCTCCTGTGCTGGTTAATCCGGACCTGTCAAAAGATTTTATCATGTATGTTTTTGGTGGTGGTAGTAGTATTGCTACAGTGCTTATGCAGAAAGATGATAAAGATGCAAGGGAGTCCCCTATTGCCTTTTATTCCTGAACTTTAAAAGAATACAAAGTAAAGTATAACTTTGTAGAGAAACAAACCTTCGCCATTGTTAAAGGGCTTAAGAAGTTCCAGCATCTAATATCATATAATAAGGTGATTGTATGTGTTCTGCATCCAAGTGTGCAAGAATATATCATGAAAGTGGAAATCATGGAAAAGAGAGCTAACTGGATCACCAAGATCCTAGAATATGACATTGAGGTCAGACCTATCAAGACTGTCAATGGGAAAGGACTATGTGAGTATATCACTGAAAATAGTGAAACAGCCGCAAAATGTGATGCTCCGAAACCTGTGTTAATAAACGAAGAGAATCTCCAGAGTAACTGGCTTGATGACAAGATAAATTTTATGCAGACAAGAAAGTATCCGACGGACCTCCCATCTTTTAAAAATCATTTCTATCGCCTACATAATGGTAATTTTGTCCTTTTGGAGGGTGTCCTATTTAAAAGAAATTTCAACGACATCCTGCTGAGATGTGTCAATGAGGAGCAGGCTCGAAGGATATTAGATCAATATCATAACAGCCTTGCCAGAGGACATTTTTCCGCAAGAACCATGGCAATTAAAATCATATGTGCTGGTTATTATTGGCCAACACTTTTTAATGATGCATTTTCCTTAATTAGGTCTTGGAAAGAATGTCAGTTCTATGTTGGAAGGAGAAGGAATGCTGCTATGCCTTTAAGGCCTATAGTGACAGATGAACCTTTTGCTCAATGGGGTTTAGACTTCATCAGGATGATCAACCCTCTTTCCTCAGTAGGACATAAGTGGATATTACCAGCAACCGACTATTTTACCAGGTGGGCAGAAGCAGTGCCGTTAAAAAAACAATTGAATCAGAGATTGTTAATTTCCTAGAAGAACTGGTAGCCAGATTCGGCCCACCTAAGACAATTATCTCTGACAATGCCAAAGCTTTTCTCGGCTCGAAAATGAGTCAATTCGCTCTAGAATACGGGGTGTTCTTGAAGACCTCCTCTAACTATTATCCCCAGGAAAATGGTCTCGTGGAGTCCACTAATAAGAACCTCATCCAGTTGATCAAACGGATAGGCTCGAAACATCAAAAGGAATGGCATAGGAACCTCTGGACAGCACTCTGGGTAGATCAAAATACGCCCAAGCAGGTATTGAAAACATCTCCTTATGAGATGGTATACGGAAAGGAGGCATTGCTGCCTATTGCTACAGAAATTCCCACCCTACAATTGCTCAAGTCTCTAGAAGTTGAACAAAATGGAGCGATGGAAGTAAGGTTTTATGAGTTGCTTGAGGTGCAGGAGAAAAGAGAACATGCCCTAGAAGCAATGAATAGTCGCCAACAGGTAGTGAAGAAATGGTTCGACAAAAGGGCTTTAGATCAGGGACTGCAATGTGGAGATTTGGTTCTCAAATTCAATGAACACGAAACAAAACCCGGACAACATAGCAAATTTGGCAGCCTCTGGGAAGGGCCATTCAAGATCTACCATTGCAAACAGTTTAACTCTTTTGAGTTAGAAGATATGGAAGACAATGCTCTAAGTATTCCAGTTAATGGAATACATCTTAAAAGGTTCTATTAATTCTGTATATGGGTTAATTTTGTACATTTGTATATATGTAATTACTCTTTGTCGCTTTAGGTTTTGGGTCTTCTCGGCATAGGATTGAAATAATACAGCGATGTTGTAAGCAATTGAAAGAAAGTTATAAATGAACCAAGTGTTGACAAAAGAAGCATAGTGGATTATATTCATTAAAGTCAAAAATTTACAATATAGTGGGGCTGGAAGGCCTTGGATTAACATTTACATATGCCCGCTAAGGCACGGGACTTGTAAGTAGAAAGAAGCAAAATTGGTAAAACATTTTTATCTGTAGAACACTAGCGAGAAGGACCGGTGATCATAGCAGCAGGCAGCTTAGGCTCTGGAAATACCATTCTCTCGAAGTTTTTGTACCATTGAAAACTGGAGAAAGGCTCAAGATAATGAATGCGCATCAGAAAATGGTAGCCTTCGTGGACCCTGGCGTGGTGCTCTTCATGGGTTTCCAGCTCGAAGCCAAATAGAAAGGGCCTGGTTGGGATGATGCCTCCACGCAGCTGCTACAGGCGAATGTTCCGGACTGAAGGAATGCCTTGACCCAATTAGGCTGCATGCACAATCTGCTCCAAATCTCCGATGTAGCGTGCAGGGAACACCAACTTTGTCAGTTTTATAATTTTACATTTGCTGACGCTGATGTTCAACAACGAGGTGACAAAGTGAGAGCAGACATTGGTGTTCACCCGATATTGCTCTTCATAACACACACAGTCCTTCTCGAGGACCCATTTGATGGATTTCACGTACAACTGGTTTTTGGCACCTGTCATATGCTTCAAGCGTCTGCAAGTAATCTTGCCAAGGAATGATTCCTGGGTCTTTCTGCAAGTGAGCCTCACTGGTGTTTCCATGATTTCTGTTTTCTAGGCTAAGAGATTAAAAATACTATCTAGCAAGATATTGCTAAATTGAAAGGTTAGTCAATATTGTGATTCATAATGTTACACAAGAGGCTAATTTATAGGCTGGATAAGCTGTGTTTGCTAAAGAAATCATGATTAACAATTTCGCGAAGTGGGTCACTTAGCCTTGGTTTTTCGTGTCGTAGCATGCGAACTGACGGAGAGGTGGAGGATCAGCTTGCAACTTGCTCCGCCAAGCTATCACATCGTAAATAGATTAGCCAATTGTCAGTAATACAAAGCGCCATCGTCTCATTGGAATCAGATGAAGTTATTGAGAAAGATTCGGTTGGGCAATGTGCCCTGTATGAGCATTAATGTGAATCAATACAAATAGCCTACAGAGAAATGATCATGAGGTTTACCTGGGTTCGTTTTCCAAGACAAGGATCCGTTTCTGTCACAGGCGAAAGATTGTCTTTTAATTTTTAGGCAGTTCAGTTGGTTGGCGATCTTTTTGCACGAGTAAAGCTGATAATGCATAGTAACAACTTGGCGTAAACGGATGGCACGTACCTTTTTTGGCCGCCATTCCCAAGAAAGCTGAAAAGGCAAGTTATGGCATGCAGGGAAACACATTTATTGCAAAATTTGCCAAAGAATTAAGTAATTAAGGCATTCACAAGAAGAGAGAAGTTTGAAAAAAAGCTAAGTCATTTGCCAAAGGATTTGCACAGAGACCCTTGTGGAGACAAAATGGCTGAAATTACAAAAAACCCTGCACAGACTTCAGTTCAAGTAGCTCTAAGCGAGCAGATGACGAATGCGCCCTACGTACAGCTTTATGATGGAGATTCTTATGCCACTCCAGGCATACCTACAAAGCCTAACTAGCCTTTCACTCACCCAGTGAACCAGAGGTCGTTGAGCACGGTTCCTCACAGGGACCAGGCAGTGGTTTTGGAGGATTGGGACAATGTCTTTGACCTCGAGATGTTGAGTAATCCTAAGAGCCTTCGGGAAGCTGCATGTGAAAGGATGAAGAATACAACTGACCAATTTTCCAAATGGCTATGATACTGTGGGCTTGCATAGTACATGGTTCCTTTGGTGCACCCTTGCCCAGAGATTGTAGTAGCATGCGCGACACAGTTCGACCCAAGCACTGGGGTTATCAATGACAAAGATTTTCGGGTAGTCATTAGCCCCGTGGATATTCAGGATATGTTGTGCATCCTGTTTCCTTTGGGTAAGGAGGTTGAAAATTTCGACATGGAAATAATGCAGAAAAAGTGGGGAGAGTTCCAATTTGGGCCACAATTTTATCGCTCTGAGCTTCAACATTTGAGCAGTTCAGCCCTGCCTAAATTCCCTTTCAATTTGAAAGCTCCGAGAGGTGCGGTACAATCTGTCGTTTCTATGCTGGCAATGGTGTTCGGTTTGGACTCTGACGTAGAGGTCCATCAGTTTCAAATGTCCCTCTACTTTATGTTAAGGAAAAATCACGAGGGCCCACTTTTTGATTTTGCAAAGATTATTAGCGATGGCATCCGGCTACAGTTAAAATAATTTAGGGTCGGCTCTAGGTTCAGGTATTCATCTTTCCTGGCCTATTTAATTTTGCACCAAAATCTGGATTACTTTTCAATATTTTTGCCCCTGTCTGTTTTTGATGAGAATGGCTTGAGGAAGCTGGTTTCGACATGGACTCCTGTCATGTCAAAAACCTTTGATTATTACGTGTTCTCAGATGCGTTCATAGCCCCGACTATGAGGGCTTTGGGAAAAACTGGTATAAATATGACCAAATGCATTTCACCCCGCTAGAGGTCCTAGCTTGGGAAGTTAGTACCACCCTGTGACTGGTTCTTTAGCACGGATTTCACTATGCTCTGTTTGCTGGGTTTCATTTGGGAGCCTTTCCGGCTTCCCTGTTTCCTCTCCGACAGAGTGCTGGCCCTAGAGGCAATGAGACAGCTATGCACCCTTGATGATGATTATTGGGAAGGAAAACACCAGACCTCCTATTTACTATTGCCAATCATGTTTGGTTCAGTGTCACTGGCAAAGAAAAGGACCCAGCAGTTTGATACCTCGGTGACTCTACTTTCGAAATTGGGTCGTCTCGGGCTGGTACTGATAGATGATTCCTGGAATTACAACCCTGACAATAATTTATTGGACATTGGCATCAGGATCGCGCACTCACCTTGGCCATTCTAGGACTTCTGGAGGGATCCCGAGGAAGGAAACCTAAGTAGATATGTAGGCTTTGAATATTTTCCTACAGTGGATGGTCGACCACCTTGGCTGAATTTTTATCACATCATAGGGAGGGTCAACCCAAAGCTCACAATCAATCCCCCTTTGGTTACCTAATTGAAGAAGCTTTATTGGGAACCCAACAAGATGTAAGCTTTCTGGATATACCGGCAAGAGATTCTGGCATCTGGCAAGTTATACAATGAAGTCGCCCTCGATGAGAAGTTTGATGATATCTAGGAAAATGAGCATCTAGATGTTGAGTATTCTCTGAACCATTCAACATCCATGCAATAATATGGAGAAGAGGAGGCTGCTGCGAAATTTGAGGAGGAAGTAACTCAGATTCCCCCCGCCATCGCCACGAATCCAGTAATTGAAGGAAACACTGCTAAGCAGCCTGTGTAGGAGGAAGAGCCATGCGTGCTGGCATCCATGCCAGCTGCCTCTTCTAAGCCAAAACAAAAGAAAACAAGGACCACTAGTAGTAAGAATCGGGTCATTCTTGACCTCGATGATGTCCCAAGGGAGAAGCGAAAACGTACCAAAAAGGCTGGTGTGGAGGAGAAGCAACCAGCAACAGAGGCGGTCAAGACATCTGTGGCTCCACCGGAACATCAAGTAAGCTTTCCTCCCTCTTTTCTCTCCTTTGTCTTTGGTCCCACCATAGTCTGCCCCTGCTGCCTCATTCGCGCCAACTTTCTTAGCTCCTGGATTTGCTGGTCATTCCGGTCTTGCTCCTCCCATTTTCTCTTCTGTGTCAGTACCAGAATCATGGGTCAACAATTTTTATCCCCAAGGCCTAACCCTGCAGTTGGTGCGTCTCCAGTTTTTCCCTACTCCGTCACCTCATTTTCATCCCCTCCAAGTGGCCAATTTATCCCGCCTTTCTCCCCGGCTATTATAATGTGACCCAGCAAAACCTCTGATGCCTTAGCTACACTATCTTTCCCACTGGTTGTCTCTCAGGAATATCCTTTTGCTGGTGGACTGGGTATCCTGGCCCAGGAATATTTCTCACAGGTCGACACAAATAAAAGTGCCCGCGCCAACCGGATCAACAAGTGAAGAGCGAAGGATGTGACCAGGCAGGCGGAGCCCCACTTGCAAACTCTTTTTAATGAAGCCCAGAACTCCTTGATGTATGCGAAGATCACCCCTAATGTGATCAGGGCAGTAAGCGAGATGCAGCCCAATGACTATTCTGTGAATGTTGTAGGGTTAGACTTGCGGCAGGCCCGACCGCAAGATAAAGTTGAACTCATGGAGGAGTCTCAAAAGATAGTGACTACTGATTTCCTCAAGTTCAGCTAGCAGGACAGGAAGAAAGATGATCTAATTCTGGAGTTGAAAAAGAAGGTTGACATCTAGGTGAAGAAATTCAAAGCCCAAGAGAACGAAATAGGTCGGCTGGAGAAGGAGAGGGGTACCTTCAAAAATAAAATCAAAGAGTTACAAAATTTGGGCCAAAAGGTTATTCCGGCTCTTGAGAAGCAAGTTGAACTGCTCCGAGCAAGTGAAGAAAAGTTTCAGGCAAAGAAAAAAGAGCTCCATGCTAAGTCCAACCTGCTAATTGAAGGCATGAGGGAGCTCCTACAGAATACAGCTGCCAAGATTACTAAAGTGAACGCCAACCTAGAGTTGGAGGTTCAAAAGGCTAAGCAGGCCGAATCGGCCTTCGCAGAGAGGGAAAACGAAATTCTTGCCCTAAGGGCGCAGATGTTTGCATTAGATAAAAGATTCGCAGAAGCAGTGGCAAGTTTAAGCAGCAAAGAAGTAGAGTTGGCTACCCTAAGAACCCAACCCATTGTGCCTCAGATGAGTTCCTTGGAAATTTCCAAGGGGCTGCATGCATCATACTGAGATAAGGTAAAAGCTTTGTGTCTTACCCTACAACCCACTTTAAAGTTTATGGCACAAGCGGCTAGCCTCTACGGAACGATGAGTGAATCGATACAATAGGTTCAAGAGTTAACCTCTGACAAGGTTCCCGAGGCTAGGATATTATTGGGTAAGTTATACACTGCTTCAGATGAAGCATTGAGTAGTGTGGGCATCAACGATTGAATGACGACAACTTTGGGCGCAAGTAGCCTCATTTCCATGCATGAGGTTGTTCAATAGGTGGCAGATTGCATAGCTCGGTTGAACCAGATCACAAGTGACATGCAAACAAAGTTTTCCCATTTGACTCAAACAGGCCTCCCCTTGCCTTTCATTACAGAGCAAGCAATAGCAGGAGTGGAGCATATTATTGAAATGATCGAAGAGAAGAAGCAGGACCTTTCTATCTTCCAGACCTTTGATCAATCTCTGACTACTGAAGAGATCGAGGCGATCATACATCAACTGGCACAAATTTTCTTCCAATTGGAATTGGAAACAAAATTATCAGGTGGATTTCCCTTCAAAGCAATCATCGATCTCCGATTGGCTCACGAGCATCTGCGAACTCTCTCCGCACCATCAGAGGAAATATGGAGCAATCTGCAAGCCGCCCTCTCAAAGTTGTGAGCATTGTGTTGTCGAGCCAAAGGTTTCTGGGGTTCTCTTTTCCGCAAAGCGAAAAGCCCCTATGAGTCACCAGACTATTCAATAAAAAACCGTCCATGCCTTGGCCGTTTTCTTTTCCTTGCGGCCATGCCATATTTTTGTATGCTCACTATCTTCGGAGCTCGCCATGTGGCTGCCTCATGAAACTTTTTGCTTTAGCTTCATTTCGCTTTTCGGCAATCTCCTTTTGCTTGCCGCATGGCTCGAGCTGGCTGCTCTTCCAAGCTGGACCCACCTTCGTCCTTTTCTTTCTGCCTCGTTCTTTGCTTTTGCTCGGAGCTCTACACGTGGCTCCCTCTCGCGGCTTTCTGCTGGGCGTTCTTGCTGCTTTCTGCTGAGCTTCGTCTGGATGACACGTGGCATTTCTTTTTCATGCATCGGTTACCTTGGAAATGCCGACAGATCTTTTGTGCTTCCCGCTGTCGTGTGTCTTCTCCTATTGCTGCATGGTTTTCCGTTTCGGATCGTGGCCTCGCTGGCATGTTGCTGATCGATAGATGTTTGTTGTGGCGGCTCGGATCATCTGGGCCGAGGATTGCCACGCGTGGTCTTCTCTTCCATGATGCATTTTCAGGTGGTGGGATGGCCTATATATGGGGCCTGGTTTTTCTTTTATGAGGTTGTTGATGAAGTTTAAGAAATCTCTTAAGCACTAAGGATTAAGCCTTGTGTAATAGTTACTTTCAATTCAAAGACTTTGGACTGTGCCAAATAGACTCAGCCTTTCTGTTTTCAATTATTCGCTGGTACTATTGACCTGTGCTATTGTCTTTATTTTTGTATGATTGCCTGTTCTTCAATTTTTGTAACCTTCCATAGATAATATAAATACAAATCATGTTTCTTTGACTCTACTGTGTTAAAGAAAAGTTATGTTCAATTACATTATACATATAGAAGGATGGTGTTGAATGACAAGTGCTTTTGAGAAAATTTATCTTAATTAATAGAAATTTAATGGTTCGGGCCTTTGCATTATGCACTGTGCTCTGGTAAAATTCATCTAAGACTTTGGTGCATCGCCTGTAGTGTAAGCTTTACATTCATGTTATTCTCCCTATCTTTTTCCTCAAACCACTAAGTGAAGAGCCGGCTTCGATAAAATCCCGGAGGTCACTTAGCTAGCGCACCATGTCCCCCAATAGTTAAGTTTCCCATAAGACTGCTGCTACATGCAAAATTCTGCGTCAACAGTACCTAAGTACAAAGAAATCTCTATGAAAAGGAGAAAAAGAGAAAACCTAGTGGGAAAAAACTCCTCTCCAAAAAGAGATAAAAGAACATGCTGAAAGAAACATGAAGGAAGGAAGGCCTCATAAAGACCCCCCAAGGACAACTTCCTTCACCCCAAGCATAGAGCGTAACTGAAGGTAGCGCGGAGATGCAAAAGGTTTCGTGAAGATGTTTGTAACCTACTCAATAGTGGGAATATACTCCAAGATGATAGAACCATCCTGAATCAACTGTCTAATGAAATGCATATGAAGCTCAATGTGCTTCATCTACTGATGCTCCACCGGGTTGTGAGAAATGTGTATAGCAATCTAATTGTCACACGAAAGAATAGTGGGACTATTAGGAGGAAAACCAAACTCAGTCATCAATTGACGAAGCCATAAAATCTCCTAACTAGCGAGCACAGCAGCTCGGTACTCAACCTCTGTAGATGATAATGCATGAGCAGTCTGCTTCTTGCAAGACCATGTGATAGGAACAAAGCCAAGACAGAAAACAAAGCCAGAAGTAGACTTTCGGTCATTGACATCACCAGCGCAATTTGAGTCAGTGTAGCCAACAATGTGAGGATCCCCCGATGTGTAGTGAATGCCATAAGAAGTGGTGCCCTAAATGTACCTCAAAATATGTTTGGAAGCTTGCCAATGACTCTCATGAGGTTCATGGGAGAATCGAGAGACAAGGCCAACCACAAAGGAAAGATCAAGATGAGTGTGAGTCAAGTACAGCAAACTGCCAACCAACTGCCTATAAAGTGTAGAATCTACTGAAGGAGTGGGGCAAGTAGTAGTCAAAACAACCCCTGACTAAAAAGGTGTGGGGACAGGCTTACAATCAAGCATTCCAAAGCATTGAAGCATATCAAGAGAATACTTCTACAGGTAAATGGAGATCCCTTCTGAAGATTGAATCACCTGAAGACCAAGAAAATAGTGCAGAAGTTCGAGATCTGTCATCTCAAACTACTCCATCAAAGCTAGCTGAGCATGCTGAATCATAGAGGATGAGCTACCTGTGATGAAAAGATCATCAACATAGAGCACAAGAATCGGGATCTCACCCTCAAGATTGGGATCAAAATGATAGCGTGTAAAACTAGTGGAGAGCAAAAAGAGTCCATCTTCTCATACCAAGCCCGAGGGGCCTGTTTGAGACCATATAATGAATGCTGAAGTCTGCAAACCAAAGAAGCATCATGCAAAAATCCATGAGGCTGCTCCATATAGATCTCCTCCTGTAGGTCACCATGCAATAAGGAACACTTCACATCCATCTAGAAAATGGGCCATCCCCTAGAAGCTGCAAGTAATAGTACAAAATGAATAGAATTCATCTTGGCAATAGGGGCAAATGTCTCAGAGTAATCAATACCCTCAACCTGGGAGAAACCCTTCGCAACAAGATGTGCTTTGTACTTATCAATAGAACCATCAACAACATACTTGGTGCGATACAACCATCGACATTGAACCATCTTTTTGCCCTTAAGAAGAGGACAAAGATCCCATGTACTATTCCTCATCAAAGAAGAATACTCCTCATCCATAGCACTATCCCACTCAGGGTGACCTATCGCCTCTGGAAACCTTTGAGGATCCTCTAAAAGAGCATGAATCAAAAGACTAGAAGCCGCAGTATGAGAATGGGTGTGACGAGTGTCTGAAGGATCACCGACCATAGATCCTGCTACCTCAATAGTAAAGAGAGCCCATTTGGGCCTCTGAGGTGGAGCAAGTGGAGGTGGAGATGGGGGATCATCAATATCTTCATCAGAATCATCTTCAAAATAATCGTGAAGAGCTGCAGTGGGTGGAGTAGGTAGTGAAGTAGACACTGTAGACAGGGTATCAACTATAGGATGACGCTCATCAAAATGGACATCCCGTCGAAACAAGACCTCTCTAGAATCAGGATCAAACAACCTGTACACCTTAACATCCTCACAGTAGCCGACAAAAATGAGGGGTCGACTCTTCTACTCCATGGCTCTCCTCTGAGCATCAGGAATAAATGCCCATGCCTCACTACCAAATACTCGAAATGATGAAATATCAGGGTTTTCATGAGACCAAGCCTCCTCAGGAGTCACATGTCGAATCACCTTATGAGGCATTCGATTTTGAATATAGTTGGCACAATTGACTGCCTCAGCCCAAAAAAATGAATCCATGGACCTAGATTGAATCATACAATTAGCCATCTCCCATAAAGTCTCATTCTTTCTCTCAGCGACACCATTCTACTAAGGAGTGTGGAACAAAAAACTAATGCTGTAAACCATGCTCAGTGCAAAAATCTCTGAAAGCCTGATTCACATACTCCCCCGCATTATCTGTACATATCCACCGAATAGAAAGGCCAAACTGCTTCTCTACAAATATGTTGAAGATTTGAAATGAATCAAAGACATCAAACTTGTACTTAAAAAAGTACACCCATGTGCATCTGGAGAAGTCATCAATGAGTGTGAGTACATACTTGACCCCTGAAAAAGAAGGAGTGGGAAATGACATGAGGTCACTATGAATCAACTCCAAGGGTGCCAAAGCAGGAGTGGCACTTCCCTTCCGAAAGAGATCCCTGTGATTCTTGCCAAGCAGACAACCATGACAAATACCGTTAGTGCAGGAAATTTGTGGAAGACCAAGAACAAGTGCCTATGTACTCATCTGCTGAAGATATCTGTAATTGACATGGCCCAAATGCTCATGCCAAAGCTAATGCACTGAATCTACATGTGCTATAAGAGAGAACCTGTACCCTCAGATGGCTCAAATCCATCAAATCTATAAAGAGGAGATGCAGTATCAACACTCCCAGTAGCCACAACAAAATCAAAGTCATGGAGGTCCCGAATAACCACATCATGTGGTGAGAACTCAACTGTCTTACCAGAGCTAGTGTGGCAAATCTGATAAACGGACAAGAGGTTCATCGAGATGTCAGGAACAACCAGAACATCCTGTAGAGTGCCCCCATCCAAAGAGACAGAACCTGAACCCAAGACGGAAAGCTATGAAGAGTCGCCCTCTATAATCTGTGAAGTACCACAAGAGGCAAGAGAAGTTACCAACTGCTGAGTGTGATTCATATGGTGAGAAGCACCAGAGTCTAAAATCCAAGTGGACCCATTGGTCGATGCTCTAGCAGTGAGAGCATGGCCTTTCCCTATGGAAGAAGAAGAAGATTGAGGTGAGGAGATGTGTTGTTGCTACATGGCTTCCTCTAAAGCCTCTAATCATTTCCAACACCTAGAAATTGGATGTCCTTGCTTGCCACATAAACTGCAAGTGTCTCATGATTTCTCCTTAGTCTTGGAGGAAGACTCACCAGACTTCGAAGATTTCTCATGTTTTGGATTAAATGGTGGTTTAGAATTAGACCTAGAAGGAGGTTTGGAGGAATTCTCACTGCTTGCAAAATCTTTCTTGGGCCTTAGTTTCTGCTTCTATTTCCCTTTAGGTGGCTGAGCAACCAATGCTTCGTTCTTTGATCCTGAGAGCATATCCATCTGAGAAAGGTGAGACTGATCCCGAGACAAACGCTCACAAAACAAATCAAAGGTAGGTATGGTAAAACTGGCACCCAGACCATCCATGGTGGAATAGAAGGAAGAAGCAAATATCTGAAATGGACCATGAAGCTTCGAAAGAATCAAGTAAATGGACTATGTGTCTGAATTATTCTTGCCTCAACCCTGTAAAATAGTGTGGATAGTTTTGAACTTGTTCAAAAAATCCTCAATAGTGGGAAATGATTCAGGTAACAGTGAAGTCAGCTCTACCTCAATCTGTAATGCTCAGAACTCATTAATGGCCCCAAAAAGTGTCTCAAACTTCAACCACATGGCTCGAGGAGTGAGTAAAGCATGAAGGTGAAACAAAAGACTGTCTGAAACATGCATGCATAGCAAACCCATAGCTTCATCCATCTTGTTCCTGTGTTGCATAATCTCAAAAGGATGCTACAACTAAGGCTGAACCTCATCTAAACAAGACCACAACCCTCATGACTTGAGTATCCTCATCATGCGAGACTTCCAAGTGTGATAGTTGTGTGATGTGAGTAACTCAACTAAAGAGTTTGCCATGAAACCCTGCACCTGTACCTACTTGTGTTTTTATTATTATGTGATATTTTAGAATAGATAGAAGATGTAGAAGGGTTTGATTACTTTTTTGAGAGTTTTGGTGTTCTGGTTTTTTGATATAAATGATAGAAAGCAAGAAAAAACACCCTCCACAAGAGATAAACCCAAACCCTAGTACAAACTAAGAAAGAGGAAGCAATGCATAAGCAAAAAATACTTCAAAACCAATTCTCATGTACTTGGTGAAAATTCTGATAAAATAAATCACATATCTGAATAGAGCATGTTGAGAGCTTTCCAACACCTATTCGAGTTTGAAAAACGGAGTCTGTTTGCACCTTTTACGACCCCAAAAGTGAAGAAAGAAGACCTCAATTTGACTAGAAAAATAATATCCAGATTGATAAAATTTTGAAAAAATACTTGCACCATCAGATTGATGCCAACACCAATTTTTCAACGCCTATTTCCATTCGAAAAATGGAGCTAAAATGCCTGAGTTATGCCCGTTTGAATGAAAGTTGCTCCAATGTGCCTAAGAAGACCACCATGACCCTCAAGGGCTAAGAAAAAGGGCCCCTGGTCCTATCAGCGACTAGGGGTTTGGTGGCCAGGGGGTAAGTCCGAAGCCCTTGGTCACGAATGTGACCACAGGCGGGTGCTAGAAGGGCCGATAGGGGGTTGGCAGAGCTTGGAGTCCGTGAGGTCGGCGAAGCGGGTGGCGACTGAGGGCGGTGCGAGCGAACTGAGGGTGGCACGGCGGACGAGGGCGGTGTAGTGGCTGAGCGGCCAAGTGATGGTGCGACCGATGTGTGTGCGCAACACACAAAATATTTAAAAAACCTTAGGTTTTTCTTTTTTTTTTTCTTTTTTTTTTGCGATTTTTGCTGCAGACGATCTGCCCTGGGGTCGTATGGCCTTAGAGCAAAATTTTTTTTGCTTCCCAGGTCGACTGTAACCAAAATCAACGAATTGACAATCGATTTAGAGGTTTTTTGGCGCTGCAAATCCAATGGCAATGTCCGTTTTGGCCCAAAGTGAACCCAAACATAGGAGTATGCTGAATCCACAAAAAAAACCTTAGAACCCTAGATCTACTTCCAATGCAAAAAACTTGAAACAAGAACAAGCAACTGCAAATTTGAAGCTCTAATACCATGTTGGAGTTGAAAAGGTACAATTTCATAGGAGCCCAGTGACCTTTGCAAGCAAATAATACCTGTTACAAGGAGAAGCAAAGAGAAGCAGCAAAGAGAATGCTCAAGAATGTGGAGCAATGTATTCACCCAAAATGTAAAATGAAATAATGATACAAAAGAGAAGTTTACAACCTCATATAGGTTAAAACCCTAAAAATGAAAACCCTAGGTTTGCACAATAATAATTAATAAAGTAATTAATTATTACGCACCTAATGTTAGCTTAAAAAAGAGATAAAAGAGAACTTTAAGTAATTAAACAAATATTGTTTAATTAATAAAGTAAATAACCAATTACTCTAACAAATGTTGTTGCATCTGCTGGCTCTAGAAAAGCATTCTCCACTAACTCCCCTAAATTTTGTGAACAAAATAATGCTTTCATTGTAATTGCCCAATAATCATAGTTCTTCCCATTCAACTGTGGGATTTGGGGATTAGACAAGTTTGTGCTTTCTGTCATTCTTGCATAGATACTTTAAAACAACACTAGTTATGAAGAAACTGCTCTGATACCACGTGAAGGACAGACGGGTAAATCCATAATAGTGGTGTACAATTTTGGTGAGGAAGTAAATTTGTAAAAATGCTCACACATTCAAAATTTCATGTTTTTAAGGGTTCGTTCGAACTAGGGGGTTCACACAAACCCAAAAGAGGGGTTCCATCAAACCCCTAGTTCGAGTGAACCCCCTTTTGCATGGTGGGTTCGCTTGAACCCTATGATGTCATGTTTCTTCATAGAAACGAATGGAAAATAAAATAAAATGGGGGTTCACGAATGAACCCCCCTTCACCCTTTTGAGCGAAGGGGGGTTTGCTCGAACCCCCCTTTTTTGCCCTTCTCCCCCTCTTCCATCAAATTTTAGCAGATTTCTGCCCTTCAAAGATCGGTTGAGGATGAAAATGGAGGAGAATTCACAAACCCAATTGGAAGATGGTAGTCCTCAGAATGAGTTATCCAAAGAATTAAATTTTAATATATTTTGGTTTTATTATGTATGTATTTTTTTAGTTTTATTAAAGATAGGTTTTTCACTGAAAGTCAAGTTCTCTGTTTTGCACATGTGGAAAAATAGCAGATTACCAAAATATATATTTTTTAAAATATGTTGAGTCTGGGCATTGATGTCCTTGATCCATTAAAAAAAATAAAATTGAATTTCGATTCATACAAAAAAAGTTATGTTGTATACAGTCTGCCTATGTCTGAATTGCAATTGGTTTCACTTTGAAACTTGATTAAGGAAAAACTATGAGACCAAATGAAAGTGCTATATATCGTAGTTACAAATCTAAATTCGAAAAAATTAGAGTTTTATCCTTCATACAAAAAAAGTTATGTTGTATACGGTGAGCGTCACTTTTTAAAAATGTTGTTTTCTATAAAAACCCAGTTTTCGTAGGAGATGGAAAAAAAATTGCAATTTGATTCCAAAAATTTTGAAAAAATATTTTTAGAATCTATAGAGAAAAATTGATTGGACTCTAGTTTGCATCATCTTCAAATTCCTCATGGTTTAGCTGCTATAGGTTCCCAAATATGAAGATTTAGTTAAAAATAATAATTGCAGTGTCCAGTTTGGCCAAAAATTGTAAACCACTATTGTGGGATCACCTAGAGGCACAGACTAAAAGACTTAGAAAAAAAAATTGACACACATAAATAGATTATATTATTATAAAAATTTCTCACAAAAAAGCTACAATATTTTTGCTTCTTCTAAGCAATCTTGACCTACTTCATAAAAATAAATCCAAAATATACAAGTTTATATCAAAATTCCACGACAAGAGATAAAAGACATCATTAATAACAATATTAATGGTAATTAAAGATATGCCATCAAAACATGCCAATATCATATTAAAATTTGTCCTATCAATTTAAATATTCGTCAGATCGAAGCCATAAAGAACCACTGCCAAAAACGTCCAAAATTGTACTACCATAGAAGAGAGAGAAAGGCCCAGCGGTACCGCGAGGTACTACTCTACCGCAAGGAGGCAACAGGGAGACCGCGGGGCCATGGTGAAGCTGATGAAGCCATGCTACCAGAGAGCAGAAAAAAGTGAGGCCGCGGTGTGACGGTAAACCACGACATTGCGGGTGACTGGAAGATAGGCCATGGTATCGCGGTGGACACCGTGGTACTGTAAGCATTAAGAAGCTCGATGGCGGTAGAACGCCCAACTGCGGGGTGTGAAATGTTTCCTGGTGGTAACGAGGTAGTCACCACACTGCCGCGGGGGCAGAATCCTGAAGGCGAGGTAACACAATGAAGGTTGGAGAGATGAGTGGGAGTTGGGAGAAATTTGAACACATATTCCTTCTAGTATTTGATCCTTTATCTCCAACAATTTAGAATGTGTTTGATGATTTATTTTCAGGTTAAAATGTGATAGCAGATAGTAATGCAGAGAGAAGGCTATATGTATATCTCTTAAAAGATCAATCATAGCTTTGATTTAAGCCTAACCTGAAGCACATAAACATGGACTCGTTCTACAGGAGAGACAAATCACAAAGTCGACAACTTGCCGACAAGCCAAAATTCATGTTTTAACTGCAAGGCACCAAACCGTTCATTGGAAATTCACAAAGTAGTTTCCTGATACGATCCACCTTATCAAATTGGTCTCCTCAATTGGGTGTTGCCATTTGAATACCAATTTCCTCAAATTCTTTTCTCATTTAATCCTTCCTGATTGTTTCTTTTCTAATTTGTTGATTTTCTACAGGTTCATTATTGTAGACAGATTTAATCATATGCCGATTTGAATGATTTACAAGGTTGCCCTTCCCATTGATTGTATGTATATTCCCGAATGTCTTAACAAAATAGTATGGAAAATGATTCAAGGTATGATTAGTTTTTATAATATAAATTTGTTTCATTGTATGGTAGGAGGAAGAAAAATACAGGATGAAACTAACATAAAAGTGTCTAGTTTTTAACCCTTATTGAAATGCAGATCAGAAGAAATACATTACCTTTACAGGCATACCCGAATGCATAACTGGCAAATGGACAGTATTAACAACAATAATAGTTTCAAACAACAATGCAATCCCCTTTTGTTTGATGCATTATATGCCCCCAACTGGTGGGCGCCTTGATGGCAGCCCACAAGGTTCCTCATAGGTTCCCATGGCTATGGGCCCCTTAGAGGAGGTGGCCTATGCATAAATGCACAGCCGACTCCCCTTGGATTGACTCCCTCCTTTGTTCGATGCAAGATAATATGAGTTTATATTTTAAACTTATATCCATATATTTATATTACATGAATGATACTTTATAAAATTTAATTAAATGTTTAAGCCATATTTATTCATATATTTGTAGTTTATTATTAATTCTAAATTTATTTATTTTACTTCTTTTAAAAATTTGAAAAGGGAATAAATATGTATTTATTTGCATGAACAAATTCATATAATTAGTTATCCACATGCATATAACTATATCTATGTATATTAACATCACAAAATCTGGGTATGGTTTCAGCAAAATGGTGCAAACAAGGTTTCCTCTAAGAAGGAACAATTCATGTGTAAGATATATTCAAATTTAGGTCCTCCTTTTGAACTTTCATGATTTAATTTATGTTACTTGAATTAAAGGAACAAAAGTTTTCTAACTTAAATTTCCAAGTAATGTCAATGGGCCCTTGGTCTACTGGTGAAGTTGAAAGGTTCTCAATGAGCCCACTAGGGATCAAGTCTTGCTGAGTGCAAAGGCTCCGACATCGAAAAAAGGGATGAGGCCAGGATCGTGCCTCGGGCGAATTTGGTGGAATGGAGACCCCTCAGTCCTTGGCTCTTAGCCGAAGAGGTTCAACCCTAGAAGGCTCATGCTCTCGTATTGCGTAGCAAAAAAGAATTTGTGGAAGACCTCCATCAAAAAAAATAAAAATAAATTCCAAGTAATTACCATCCAACATTTCTAATATACATTATGATAAGAGAAATAAGAATTAATTTTACAAATAGAACCTTACCCCTATTTTTCAAATTTCTTTTCATAGTTTACTTATTACTTATGTGCATCTGCACAACCACTCAATTGCATAAATTCACCTACAAAACTTGAATCTCTCCTAGGTTCGTAAAACCCACCAATATGAAAGATTTGGAACTTGTTTCCAACGTGATATATAAACTCGAGAAGAAACAAAAGTAATAATATGGCCAAAAGATCTCCTCCCAACCATAGGACTTAAATTCAATCCACCCCCAAGCTCTAAGGATCACATAGCTCTCCTAACTTACTTTACACATGGATTACATTACCAACCTTGACACAAATCAACCAATCATTCACATAACTCAAATGCTTTATTTTAAAACACAAAATGGCTATTCATGTACAAATTAACAAGGAGGATCTCCTACTCAAAACAAGTCCCAACACACATAACATCATCCTTAAAGGATCCAACATTAAATATTCACATAGATTTCAAACCACCAATTAACATACACATTAAACAAGAATCGAAAAGATATAAATAAATCAACAAAACACCCCAAAATTCATTTACATATCAATGAAAAAAAACCCAAACCATAAAAGGTAGATCTTACCAAGAGATTTTCCAACCCAAGTATAGAAGAATCTATCTTTCTTCAAGCCCTTTCCTCCATTCTTTCTCACCTATCCTTTCCTTTTTCCATCAAGAGATCTCCTCCCTAATGAGAAAGCATCCCAAACACAAGAACTAACCAAAAGAAAAAAGAGAGAATCCAAGGCAAATGAGAGAAGCCCCTTCTCCTTTCAAAGAGAAATTATATATAGAAGAAAAAAGACAACCAACTCCCCATAACTTCCCAACCACTAAACCGACTCCAATTTTCGCCACTTTTCATAAGTGGGTAATTAGAGTAGGCTTTAGACTTTATTTAAGCGGTTTTATAGAATAAAAAGACCCCTAACCCATAGACCTACAACTTAGGAAACTTTTTATACAATTAAAACCACATAAACAGCTCATAAAATGTACAATAGGTGATCACATTTAAAAGGTGACTCAAGGGTCTAATAAAATAACCTCTCACATATGCACAACCCTTACAAAAAAGGTTAAAACACATATCCCTGACAAGACTAAAATTCACTAGAATAACATAAGGGAAGTAGCTATGTGACCCCTTGATCAACATTTTCCAGTTTTAACCTGTTTACTCAACTAGAAAAAGGTGTCAACATTTTTCATGATTAATAGTAATTGAAACACATGGCATATGAAAATTAACCTTCTAATAATAACTGACTAGAGAACTAAATCTACACAAGTAACATACAATTTGAATCTCCCTACTTGCATAATAATTTTTAGAGAAACAATAAGTGTTCATACTATTTATTATCAAAATATCACCAATAATTGAACATCTTGGTCATTGAATATCTACGTAGATAAGGAATAAAGATCATCTAACTACCACAAAAAATCACAACAACTATTAATTATATAAGATTAGTTAGTTAACAATCAAATTATGAGAATCTTTGATGTATAGGAACATTCATCACTAATGTGTATTATCCAATAAAAAAGGACATAAAATATATACCATCAACGACTAATAGGATCAACAAGGCCATAAAGGACGAAGTCTTACATTATCATTTGAGTAGAATAACAATAGTCACCCCATCCTTTAGAATTTAAATTAATAGCTAGATGTGAACAAAATAACAATTCAAAATAAAATTAAAAAAGACATGTATTTTTACTACCCCAACTTGGTGAGATCATACTCTTAGCTTGATGGTCAAAAATTGAACTTATTTACATTTTTGGAAAGATCTCAAAGAGCTCTAAATTCAATCCCAAAAACCTATGCCATTAGTTATCTTTTTTAGGGATTGTTGATAGTATTTGATTATTCATACAATTTATAATTTAATTTCTTAAAATAACATATTTTTATAAGTACTTATAAAGACACATTTATAAGTCAAAAACCTTCTTTAATTTCTAAATCTATAGCTCCTAAATCATTATTATCAACATGTATAAGATTTTACAAAACTATTGTAACTAACATATTCAATTATATTTTTTAGTTATGATTCAATAAAAACATTTTGTTTTGTTTTGGAAAATAAAAGTGTTAGGTTACCAAGATCAAGATTTTTTGAATATAAATTTTGTAATACTCTAAAGAGATAAATTCATCATTATACTTAGATGACTTTAGCCAAATAAATATTCACCCTACAATCTTTGAATTTAAATAAGTATCTAATCATTCATACACTTTATAATTCAATTTCTTAAAATAGCATATTTTTATAGATATACACTTATAATCCAAAACCCTTTTTTAATTTCTATGTCTATAGTTCCTACCATAAGGAAGGCTGAAAATTGTTAGAAATACGTCTAATCTTAACTAATTTATTACACCAGTTATCTTCCAGCTCATCTCCACTATTTCAGCATTAATGGCAATTTTTAAGGGAAACTTTTTGGAGAAGATTACAAGAGATTTGATTTGATCCTCATTAACTGCTATTTAATTTCACACACTTTGTGGGTATTAAAATTAGTAATAATTTATTGCTTCTTTTTTGTCCTCTGTTGCTTTAGTTTTAATACCTATTTTTTTGTCATTTTCATATATATGGAAAAGAAGCTGAAACTAGAGCAATGTAGCTTTGCAAAAACTAGCAAGAATAGGAAGGTTGAAGAAGGGCATCGAAGCTTTGTTAAAATTATTTTTGTTTGAATATATGAATATAAATCTGTTGTGCATTTTCTATGTCTGGTGAACAACAATCTCTGTGCATTATCATTTGTCTTTTATTGCTGCATGCAAATATTTGTTTATTGTTACATGAATTTTCTGCTCTATTTTTATTCTTGCTCCTGTGCCCCTATTCCCACATATGGTATCAGAGCCATTGGTTCAAACTTCTAGTTTCTTTTCAAGGTCTTCTCATTTTCTATTTGACAACCATCAATGGCTTCCACAACTTGAACATCTGGTGCTTCCTTGTCTAGCTTGCAAACCCCTATTTTCATAGGAAAAAATTATCTATATTGGTCTCTAACCATGAAAGCCCTATTTAGGTCTCAGGATGTTTGGGAAATTATTGAGAATGGCTATGTAGAGCCAGCAAACCAAGCAACTTACAATGCACTCACCCAGGCATATAAAGATCTCTTGAAAGAGCAGAGAAAAAGGGATGGAAAAGCCCTCTTCTACATTCATCAAGCAATGCATGAAAGCATACTGCCAAGAGTTGAAGCAAAAACACAAGCTAAGGAGGTATGGGAAACACTGTAAACAACTTATCAAGGTAAGGACAAAGCTAAATCTGCAAAACTCTAAAGACTTAGAGGAGAATTTGAAAATATAAGTATGAAAGATTCAAATTCTGTGGAATTATTTTTGACGCATGTTGTTGGGCTATTAAATCAAATAAAATCTCATGGGGAAACATTATAAGAGACAAGAATAGTTGATAAAATGCGAAGGGTTTTTCCTACTAAGTTTGATCCTTTAGTTGTTTCCATAGAAGAAACTAAACATTTATCCCAACTGACAATGGATGAATTGCATGCATCCCTGATAAATCATGAGTATAGGCTAAATAGATCACTCACCTCCATTGAGAATGCTTTCTCATCTGAGGATTCAATAAGCCATGGAAGAGGTAGAGGTAGATTCACTCCTAGGGGTAGAGGAAGAAACTCATTTAGAGGACGTAGCAGTAGTCGTATAAATCAAGGTGGAAGAGGAAATAACAATGAACCCTTTCATAGCCATCCAACTGGTCAAAGATAAGAAAAGTCAAATTTCCAATGTCATTACTACAAGAAATATGGTCATTATGCTTCTGAGTGTAGGAAGAAACAACATGATCAAGGAAGACAAAATCAAAACCCCCCAGAAAATTCTATAAAAAGTTCTATGTTTATTGCATGTGCACAAATTGCTGAAGCAATTTATACAAAATAACCAGTTGAATGTAATATGGTTCAAGAGAGTCCAACTGATATTTGGTATTTAGATTCTAGTTGTAGCAATCAAATGTCTGGAAATTTAGAGTTATTTTCTAGCTTGGACAAATTAGTCACTTTAAATGTCACTATTGGGAACAATAATCAAGTGAATGTTATGGGAAAAGGCACTGTTGATATTCTAACCAAAAAGGGGGAGCAAAAAGTCATTCATGATGTTTTCTATGTTGTTGGTCTGAAACATAATCTAATGAGTATTGGTCAATTGGTGCAAAAAGGATACAAAGTTTATATGAAAAATAATGCATGTTTCATTCTTGATAAATATTCTAGTACACAATTGATTGTAGAGGTACAAATGACAAAAAACAGAATGTTCCCATTGAGGTTGAAACCTGACATCAAAAGAAACGCAGCTGTAGCAACATTTAAGATTGAATTTTTTTAAGACACATCTCAAGTTGCTCCAAAAGTTTTCTCCAGAGAAGAGAAAAACCACAAAGTTGCTTTGGAAGGTTGCTATGAAAAAAGAACAAGTCTGCTCCAAAATAGAACAAAGTAGCTTGGGAAAGGCTGAAACTGAAACTAAAGAAGAACAAAATGGTAATGTAACTATTCAAACAACTTTTAAGTCAGTGGTGAAAAATGAATCTTGGCTATGGTATTTGAGATTTGGCCATTTAAATTTTGGAGGCCTAAATTTTTTGCATAGGAAGAATATGGTTAAGGGGCTGCCATTGATTAAGAAACCAGAAAGAGTATGTGAAGCATGCACATTGGGTAAACAACATAGAGAGAACTTCCTTGTTGGAAAATCAGAAAGAGAATGTAAACCACTTGAGATTGTTCACTCTGATATATGTGGACTGATGCAAACTCCTTCTATTGGAGGATGCTCATATTTTCTAACTTTTATTGATGATTATACAAAGAAGACATGGGTCTACTTTTTGAGGCATAAATCTGATGCATTTGGAGTCTTTCAATAGTTCAAGGCTCTTGTATAGAAGCAAAGTGGTTACTACATGAAGATATTAAGAATTGATAGAGGCAGTGAACATAGTTCAAATGATTTTATGAATTATTGTAGACAACACGGTAGTCACAAACAATTTACAACTTGTTACACATCTCATAAAAATGGTGTGGCTGAAAGAAGAAATCAAACCATCATGGACATGGCAAGGAGCATGCTGAAATCAAAGCATTTACCAAACCAATACTGGGCTGAAGCAGTAGCAACTACTGTTTATATTTTGAATACATGTCAAAGTACAAGTGTAAGGAATGTGATTCCTCAAGAGCCTTGGAGTAGTAGAAATCACAATGTTTCTCACTTCAAAGTATTCGGATGCATTGCATATGTTCATGTGCCTGAAGAGATGAGAAGAAAATTGGATAACAAAGGTGAGAAATATGTTTTTGTTGGGTATTCAAAAGATACAAAAGCTTACAAGTTGTTTAATCCAATTACAAGAAAAGTTATAATCAACAGAGATGTACAATTTGTGGAGAACGAAGCATGGGATGGAAGTGTAGAAAAAATAATAAGTGTAGCAGTAGCTGATCCACATGATGATATGACTGATGAAGTGATAGAATGACAAGGTATTCCTCAAACAATACCTCCTTCCACTCCCAGACAAGCAACATAATTTGTAGCATAAGCTACATGTTCTTCTACAACAAGACTTTTAGGAAATTAGAATTTTTCTTCCACAAAGAACACCCACCATAACATCATCTAGAAGTCCTTCAAACTCAGTTGATAGAAGCAGTTCATCCAATCCTACATTGGCAAGCTTATTGCAGCGAAAAACAAGGAGTTTAAGAGATATCTATGAAGCTGATTTTAGTGTTGAAACATCAAATTCTTTTTCTGTTTTTGCTTTATTTTCAGAAGTTGCTGATCCAATGTTCTTTGATGAAGCAATTAAGGATGAAGCATGGGATGAATCTATTGATGAAGAGATTGAAGCTATTGAGAGGAACAACACTTGGGAGTTGGTGGATTTCCCTCAAGAATAGGATGTAATAAGCGTAAAGTGGATTTATAAAACTAAGTATGGCATGGATGGAAATGTGCTGAAGCATAAGGCAAGGTTGGTTGCTAGAGGTTTCACTCAATATCCTGGTAATGACTACAATGAAACATTTTCTCTAGTAGCTCACTTGGATACGGTAAGAAGTGTTTTAGCCATTGCAACCCAAAAGAAGTGGCAAGTTTTTGAAATGGATGTAAAATTTTCTTTTTTAAATGGTTTGATTGAAGAAGAAGTTTATGTTGAGCAGCTCGAAGGATATGAAATTACAAGTCAAGAAGGAAAAGTATACAAGCTAAAAAAGGCACTCAATGAACTCAAGAAAGTTCCTAGAGTTTGGTACAGTCGAATTGATTCATATTTGATTAAGAATGGTTTTAATAGGTAGTGAGTCTACTTTATATATCAAGATGGATGAAAAAGGTAAAATTCTTATAGTATGTCTTTATGTAGATGATTTGATATTTATGGGAGACCTCTCTATAAGTTCCTTTAAGGCTACTATGATGAAAGAATTTGAGATGACTGATTTTAGTCTCATGAAATATTTTTTGGGAATAGAAGTTAAGCAATCAACATATGGTATTTTTATTTCTTAGTCAAAGTATGTAGGTGATGTATTGAAAATATTTAATATGCTGAATTGCAAACCACCTGCTACTCCAGTTGTGATAGGACTAAAGTTAAGCAAGGATGATGACGGTTCATTGGTTGACTCTAGATTGTTCAAAAGACTGGTTGGTAGTCTCATGTACTTGGCTGCCACAAGACTTGACATCATGTATGGTGTGAGCCTTATCTCAAGGTTCATGGAGTCTCCAAAAGACTCTCATTGGAAACATAGAAAAATTATTTTGAGGTACATATGTGGAACCAAGAACTATGAAATTTTATATTTAGCTATAAATGATTTCAAACTTATTGGATACATAGATAGTGATTGTGGTGGTAGCACAGATGATAGAAAAAGTACTCCAGATTATGCATTTCATTTTGGATCTGGTATTGTCTTTTTGGCTTCAAAGAAACAACCCATTGTCACACTTTTTTCAGCAGAAGCAGAGTATGTGGCAGCCACTACAACAACATGTCAAGTCATATGGATGAGGAGAATGTTGGTTGAGTTGATGCATAAACAAGATGAAACAACAAAGATTTACTGTGATACTAACTCAACCATTGCATTGTCTAAAAATCATATTTTCCATAAAAGAAGCAAGCACATAGATACTAGATATCACTTTATAAGAGAGTTAGTGAATAACAAGGAAATATGTTTAGAGTTTTGTAGATCAAAAGAACAATTTGCTGATATTTTCAGTAAACCATTGGAAAAATATGTATTTGAATACTTGAGAAGTTGTTTGGGTGTATGTGTTGAAAATAAATGCTTTGGAACCTTTCAGACAGAAGATAGATGCTTTGAAACATTTCAGACAGAAAGAAAAAGATAGAAGGCAGATGCTCCAGAACCTTTCAGACAGAAGGCAGCTACTCTAGAACCTTTCAGATAGAAGGTAGAAGACAAAAGGCGGATGCTCCAAAACCTTTCAGATTGAAGATGGATGCTCTAGAAGTTTTTTGAGCAGAATGTCAGCTAGTTGTGATTAAGGGGGGGTGTTAGAAATACGTCTAATCTCAACTAATTTATCACACCAGTTATCTTCCAGCTCACCTCCACTATTTCAGCATTAATGACAATTTTTAAGGGAAAATTTTTGAAGAAGATTACGAGAGATTTGATTTGATCCTCATTAACTGCTATTTAATTTCACACACTTTGTGGGTATTAAAATTAGTAATATTTATTGCTTCTTTGCTGTCCTCTGTTGCTTTAGTTTTAGTACCTATTTTGTTGTCATTTTCATATATATGGAAATAAGCTGAAAATAGAGCAACACAACTCTGTAAAAACTAGCAAGAATAGGAAGGTTGAAGAAGGGGATGAAAGCTTTGTTAAAATTATTTTTTTTCAATATATGAATATAAATCTGCTGTACATTTTCTGTGTCTGGTGAACATCAATCTCTATCCATTATCATTTGTCTTTTATTGCTGCATGCAAATCTTTGTTTACTCTGTTATATGAACTTGTTGCTCTGTTTTTATTGTTGCTCCTCTTCCCCTATTCCCACATATCATGTACAATGATACAATTACATTATTATCAAAATGTATAAGCTTTTACAAAATTTATATTGTAATTAACATAATCATTCATAATTTATAATTATGATTTAATAAAAATATTTTGTTCTATGTTGTAAGAGATAGTAATTGGTTATTGCTATGTGGATTGCTACAAATAATCACATGGAGGCTCAAGCTATCTTAGTAGTTCTAGAGAAAGCTTGTGACCTAGTTAGAAAATTGTTATTTTGTGAGATGGATTCAATGGTGTTGGTTTCCCTTTGAATAATGGGGAAACTTCTCAATCTTCTTGGAGGTTGTCTCTTTATGTGGCTCAAATTCTTTGCATGGCTTGAAATTTTGATTCCATCTCTTTTCTTCATATTTCTCATGAGTAGAATGATATTGCAAATTGTTTGGCTAAATGGGTAGGCGACGTTGATCACTGATCGAATGTTATAGATTGGAGATCTCTTTTTTCAACCTAAAGCTCAAAACTTATTTCACTCGATCATTATTTGGATTTATATTCTTCTTTCTTGTTCTTTCTAGCCTTTTATATTCATGTTCTCTTGTGAGGCTCGTTGGAGATGGATTTGTAACAAACCTCCTTGAATTTTTGTTAGCTGAACTTTAATAACAGCTATTACTGTTCGAAAATTTTTATGTAACTCTTTTAATTTAATTAATTAAATAATTTAAAAATACAACATTATGCCTGTATGAATTTAATAACATAAAAACTCATCATACAATCTTTCACGTTAAATAAACAACTGATTGTTCATACACCTTACAATTCAAGTTCTTTCTAAGACACTTAAAAAATGATATCCTCATTAAGAAAGAGTAAGAAATTAGCAGCGTTTGTTCTTGCATAGGGTTACCCATACGTACTTTAAAATGCACTAATATCGTTCCTTAAGTGTTAAAAATTGGAAGACATGGCGAGCTGTATTCTTAATAGAGTTTTCTATTATATCCAGAGGGGATTGTAGCCTTCTACAAGAGAAAAAAAATGGTAGAATGATAGGCTACAGTAACTAGAACTTCTTTTATTCCGACATGTAAGAGGAGAAATAAATCAAAGAAAGAACATGACATTGTGCTTACTCCAAAATTTTGCTTTTATAAACGAGAGGTTATAATTTTTTCCAGCTCGCAATACTATTCTTATCGGTGCGATTCTCGCACACTCTCAACCAATGACTGAACTGAAGAAATGGTTCCTACAACACCGAAGAAAATCCCCAGAGCTATCAACACTATATTCAATGCCATGCCTGGTATGGTTATTGAAGATCTGCATATTTTGATATAGAAAAGACAAGGGAAAATAATGGAGATGCATGTGCTAAGAAGGGATCCAGTGAGTGCCAGAATATAACCAAAGTAAGGCAAAGTGAGGGCTATGATGAGGATTATAATTAGCAGAAGGGAGCCTATGGTTGCCCTGATGGCCATTCGTGATTTCGACCCCAAATAGTGTGGGAGGACGCTTTCCAACTGCATTGCCACAGGGGCTAGCTCTAACGCATACTTGGTCATTGGTGTTATTACAGTCGCCCATAAAGCTATCTTCGTCACAATGAGGTGCCTGGGCATATTCAGAGTTATCTGGGATTTTATGTCTGATCCGAACATGGTTGCTCCCATGAAGGCCAAGCCTGTGTAAATCACTGTTATTAAAGGAAAACTCACTGCCACCACCTGAAAACACACACACAAATAAGATATAAACTTTTTAACTATGGGAATCATAAGTATCAGTCGTTCAGGTTTAATTAGCATATTTTAAGTTTTGATTTTTTTAAATGATTCATTTGATCGTTTTGTTTTCTTTAGATGATTCATTGAAATCACACTAATAAATTACTAAAAAAATAAATCTGATTTCAGATAAACCACTTAAATAAATCAAAATTTCAAATGTGCTGTTTAAATTAGACCAGAAAACTCATGGAACTGTGATGGAGGAGAAAATCCATACCTTGGAAAACTGAGAAGGATTTTTCATTGCTCTGTAAATGTTGGGGAAAACAACGTGACCCGCGTAGCTGAAAATATAGAGCCCAGAAATTCCTGGAATATTGTTTATTTGCAGCGAGGGAATGGAACGTTTTGCTCCCACGCCTCCAAAGGCGGCGGCCCAGCCGACAGTGAAGAAAAGCAGGAGGGAAGTAACTATTCCTCCGGAAGAAAGAAAAGATATGGAGCTCAAGTCTCTGAGCCACAGGCTTGGCAGCGCCATCACAACTGCAATAATTGTGAGAAAACGAGAAGCTGGCAGATGCACCCACGACAGCCCCAGGTGGCTTCTGTTGGAGAAGATGGTACCCAGGTTGTCTCCCAATGAAATTGTGTAGCTCACCAGCGCCAAAAATATTTCCACGTAAAGAAACGTGCATGCGATGATTCGGCCCTTGCTGCCGAGGGCTCGCTCTCCAAGATCTTGATAGTTTCTCAACTCCGTGTTTTGCTTCAGGCACCTCCCCATTATCGTCGCTGTGTAGGCGGATATTATTCCCAATCCTACCAGCAGAAAGGCACTCATCCACCCGCCGTTTTGCAGAGCGTATGGAGTAGATAGCTGCCCAAGCCCTGCACTTTCACAAGAGAAAATTCATCCAACCTATTAAGACTTGGAGACAGTTCTCTATTATAATCGAGTCAGAACTGTATTGTGTGTGGCTATGGTGAAACAAAACTGTATAGTTCACTATTTTGATCCAAATAAAATCATGAAAACAATTTTATTTTGATGTAAGCAGGGTAATTGAAGATTGCATGCGTGTGGCTTAAACAACACATTAAGTTTCAATTTGTTTAGGTGATACTAATAAATGTGTTCTAGTGGAGAAACTAGTGTAATTTTCGATGAACCATCACACTAATAGATGTGTTCTTGTAAAAAAGTTAATGTTATTTCGATAAATCATTTAAACAAATCAAAGCTTAGAATATGCAGTTTAATCTTGATCATCGATGTTATTCCAGTAAAAAAGCTAGTGTAATTCTCTACTGTAATTCTGGATGAATCACCTAAACAAATCAAAACTTAAACTATGCTGTTTAAACTTGACTCCCAATATGTTCCAATGAAAAAATTAATACAATTTTTAACTGTAACAAATCAAATCTTAAAATATGCTGTTTAAACTTGATGGTCGGGATAATCTATATAACTTATTATCTATTAGAACAAATGCATTTACCTATCATAATACCAACTAGATTGACTGTTGAATGGAGGAAGGAGCTGTTGGCCTCGGCATGATGCCCATCGTTCTTCTCTTCAACGATCTTCTTTCTAAAACAATTCCCATCACATATGTAAAGTTCTATGGAATTGCTCTCTAACTCAGAGATATTACTGCTATAATTCTGCTTAGATAGAGAATGGCCGAGATCATCTTCCTCTAAACTGTCACTGGCCACTTGATTACGATGCGGCAGATGACTGACATCTGCAGGTGTGGGGTTGTTCATCAGCTGTGCCATCAACGAATCAACAATCAGTGATCTATCAACAATCAGATAAATCTGAAGACCACAGCGGAGGGGTAAATTAGATTACTAAATAGCCCTCTCCTTAGCACTCGTTGCTCTTACAGTATTTGTATACCAAACAAGGCCGTTGGAGAATCTAGTTTAATATTTCTCCTCAAACTAATGTTGTGACGATACCTTTTTCTTAAACAAATAAATGGGGATTAAAAAGGTTTTGTATTTTTTCCGAAAGATGGGGGTTTCAGTTGGAAAGAAAAAGGTAGTCTCACGTTACATTCACTGGTTGTGCTCTCCTTTAAATATTATAAACATTTGCTTTTTATCATTAGGTTCAAATATTTTGAGCATTTTTTCTGTTTCTTGGTTTGTTAGATGAAGCGCATGCTATCTTCTTTTTTCTGTCATCTTTTTCCTGGTCCTCTTGCGACGCATGAGAAGATGCTGCAGTACAAGGCCAAGAGTTGTGGGCATTAAAGCGTTTTCCATGCTGATTTTTTTTGTTTCTATCATTCAATTTATTTTGTTTTTGGCCTTTGGTTTAACAAGACTAAACGTGTGTAATTGTAATGGTGCCACATTTGAGAGAGCGACACGGAATTGTGATCATGGTTGGCGTTATGAGAGAAATATTTAACCTTTTTCAGTCGCTTATGAAAAACAAACTGTATGGGAATTTGGGATAAATCGTTTCGTGTAGCTATCACTATATTAGATTGGTATGTGGTTCAATTTTCACATAAAAGATGGCGTATTAGTCTATGGGTGCTCTTTGTTAAGATATTTGGACAGTTTGGATTTATTGCTAGTTTGGATGTCATAGTGATGGTTGCCTTCAATTTTAGAGTGTAGGATTAGTGTTAGGTTTGCAAATTTTTATGGTGGAGTTATTTAAAGTTGATTTTAGAGTATTTCAATTTCAAAATAGTTTTACAAGATTAGTTGTAGAACTTCTAATTTAAGATTAACTTTAAAGATGTTTGATATTTCTAGCTTTATAATTGATTCATAGAAATAGCTCTTGAGTTCCATTTTTAGAGTTTCTATATATAATTGCTCTCAAGTTTGAGTTCAGTAGTTACTTTGCAAAATTGACTTTGGAGTGAAGTAGCTCCACAAAAGCTAGCTCTTAAATTCTAGTTTTAGAGTTATTATTTCATCTTGGCTCATGAGTTGCTACTCCAAAGCTAGCTTTGAAGTTTAGCTCTTGACTAGTAGATTATAAGTGATAATCAAACTAAATTTGAGAAAGAAGCTACATGATTATGTTATTGTTGGCAAGTATGGGTATATATCAGAGATATATGTTTATGTACTTGAAATATTGTATTTATACCCTAATATTAAGGAAACGGGGAGGCTTAGAGAAAGTGTGGTGAAATATAACAGGGTGTGACAAAAAATAATATATCTAATAAAATATAGTTACTAACAACCATAGCATACACCATAGCACATTCTACATGAACCCAACCAATCTACGATACTTCAAATATATATTATCAAACAAGCATGTTACAAAATCAAATCCTTACATCCTTTCTTCTTATATTTTTCACTTCTTTCATATTCTACTTGTTACAATTACATTTGTGGAGCCTATATTTATACTAAAGTATAAGTATCAATAAGTGTGTCTCATCCTATTCTTTCTTTCTTTTAGATATTTCTCTATCACAATCCTTTTTTGGTGGGTGATTGTTTTTGTAATGTTAGTTCTATCTTGCTAAAATTATTCCCCCTTTGAACCACACTATTGTAGAAGACTTGCGCACTTCATCATAGAATATGCTACTGTAAGTGAATATATATTTTCTCCCATTGTGTAATCCCTTATAGTAACATTATTTTACCATTGATGAAAATTAAAGCTGTCTATCCTTCTTCTACTATCTTTGGTGTTTGAATTTGTATTATGACTTTGTTGTCTTCTATAAGTAGGGTTTTAAATTGACTGAGGAAGAAGCTAACTGATTCCCCGAGTTTCTTGATTTGGCCTCTAAGTAATTCCCTTTAATCTTGAACTTGTTAGTAATAACTATGAAGAGTCTCAACAACCACTTTTTGGCTCCCATCTCCATCCTTCTATTATTATAGGAATATGCTTGCTATATGGTCTAATTTATCAATATGTCCATGATGTGTTTTTAAGGCTTTTATTGTAGTAGGCAATCCTAGAAAAAAATGATATAAATTTAAACTTGAATATGTTGTTTGTATATTATTTATTTCTACTTCTAACTTTTTGTGTGCAATGGTACACCTCTTCTAGATCTATTCAATCTATTTCTTCTTGATATCTTCTAAAATTTTCTTTCTCACTTCATTTTTATGACATCTATACCATATCATTTATGAAAATTTTAAGCTATTGTCCTAAGGTATTTAAGGTGTCCTTGATGAGTTGTGGAGATAATACTAAAAATATGCTCAATATATATTTTACTATGTCAATGATATCTACTTGGTTTTTAAGTAGCTCTTCCCTTGTAGTGGATTATAGTATGCATCCTACTTGGAATATCTATAGTGGTGAGATTTGTGCCAGGTTTATGATTAGTAGTTGTAAGATTAAAGGAGGTGGGAGTGGTTGTAGTTATTTTTTTTCTCACAAAACTACTTGATTTATTTGTTATTTCCTAGATGGAGAAGGTAGTGGTATTAAGGGATGAAATAGATGTGGTACCACTTTATTTAAATTTTATTCTTCTTGTAGTAATTTTTATTGTGTTTCTTGTTATTTCTCTTACTCTTCCTTTTAATTTTATTTTTGTTCATCTTTATCCTATTTTTATCCAAAATTATCTTTTGTTTTTATAGTAGAGAATTGTATTATTTTGGTGTAGCCTCCATATTTTCCTACTTTAATTTCTATATGACTTCCTTCTCTTGTTATATTAGGATTTTTTTTACTCTATGGTGCATGAGCACCTAGTTCTCTAGTTGCCTCTCATAGGAATTTTTTTGTCTAAAGTGAATGGTCATTTGTAAATTCATGCAAAATTTCATATGAAGACATATTTAATTGTAGTTAAGGTCCTAATAATTTCATTAGGGGGTTTGATAAGTCAAATTTCAAATAATGTGGTTTTATTACACAAATTGTAAAAATCACAAAACTTGTAAAATTCAAAATAAAAAGCGATATGAAGGTTCACCTTGGTGTAGGAGTTGGTTATTTTATTGGAAATGTAAGGATAGTTCTAAAAAATAATGGAAATGTCCCTATAAAGCATTGTAAAGTCGAAGAAGAGGGGGACTTGGTAATCTTTGTCCAAAGTTTGCAATAAAGTTCCTTGTTTTCTTATTTTTCTGATTTTTTACCTTTTACAAGTCCTGTATGGGTTGTACAATAGACTTGAGGGTGTAATTTTTCTTTGATTACATAAATATATGTATTCAACTTCAAATAATTTGAATTTAGGGGTTTTCTTTGAGTTAAGTGATCTATTTTAATCCATTTTGACAAATCTAGCCTGTAAACCCAGTTAAGTGGTTTTCAGAGTCTTATAAGGAAAATAATTTCCATCACACCATTATAGGCTAGTAGAATGGTGAGATGGATGATTTTTTGTTTATTTAATATGTTTTGAGTGGAATGTGTGTTAAAAAGTAACAAGGAAGATGTGGATATGAAGATTGTTGCTGCTCCAAGAGGAAAATCTGAGTTTTCCATATGAATGATGGTGCCTACAAGTTTGGAACGGTTGGAATAGCATTTTTTTTATATGGAATAGGGTTATTATGTCCATGTAGAATTATTTCTAGTTTTTTTCAATAGTGGTAGGTGATTTGGAGGTTTGTAGATGGTATTTCTTAAAAACCCTTACTTGTCTATGCTCTTAAAGCCTGAATTCAAGGGTTTTATTGTTCAGTTTAATAATGAGCCTTTTACCCCCTGAAAGTTGGTGATTTGTAAATTTTTAGACCTTTTCTACTACTTCCCATTAGTGTGAGGTGTTAAGAAGTTGATGCTTTGGTGGTTCCTTTGTTATTTTGGCATAATTGAGCATATGATTGAAATGGGATAGTCAATTTTCTATTGATTCTTTTCAAAAAATGAGCACCAATTGTTGAAGTGTGTTTAATAAGGAAGAAATGGGTTCCCAAATTTTTTTTTATCCTATAGAGATTCAAAGTGGTTTGCAAGATACACCCAATTTAGTGTTTTGGCACTTATAAGCAAATTTGGCCTTTTGAATGCTAGAAAATAATATTTTGATGGAACAGTGAAATGAATGATTGAAAATGTCTTGGAACTAACTTAATGATGTTATTAAAGGTGCTTCAATGTTTGGAAAGAGTTTAAAGGGCAGTATTTGTTATTTTGGTGATTTGGAGCTATGAGATTTCCCAAGTGAAAGAATGATGTCATGACTGCAAGGAACAAATAGATAAATGGATAAGAGGTTTGTGAGTGAGTGTTTATTTGATTTCAGTCAAGAATGTGATATTTATAGAGTATTGGATTATTGGTAGCAAGAATGGTTGATTGGTTGTTGTTTTCCATGTAAGTTGTATTGAAAAGTGAATTGGCTCAAGAAGAAAGTATGGATTGTTTACAAAGATTCTAATCAAGTTTTTGTGTGGAGCTGATTAAGGTGAATTGGAATTTGATAAAGATCTGTGATACTATTTTGGTGATTGTGATGATTGGTAGCCTTGATAATGTTAAGTAAAATAATGAATTTTGTTGAAAAATGAGAGAATCTAACTTGCTTGTTTAATTTGATCTTCTCCAAAAAAGTGTTTGGGATAGAAGTTCCCTTGAAGGATTTTTGTTGGTAGATGCTCTGCATCACTCTATGTTTTAATTGAGAAAATATTTCTACTAAAATTGTAAAAATTAATTTTACTTTTGTCATAGTTATATTACAACTAATTTGGTTCTTGTTTTCTAAGTTATTCTTCAATTTTACTACTTTTTCATTTTTTTCCTTGTACTATTACTAATTCTTCTAGAAAACCTTTAATTTTTTTAGTGTTCCTGGAAAAGTTAAGATAAATTCTATCATCATCCTTAATATCTTAGTTATATTCTCTATATTATTAAGTGATATACATTTTTGTAGAGGTGAGGAGAATGCCTTGAATGAATAATGATCTAAATCATAGTTTTGAATCCAATAGTTTTTTTTTTCTCATCTATTTACTTTTGTTTTCCTTTTTCTTATTTCTCTACCTCCTACTATATTCTCTTTAGCTTTTTATCTTCTTTCCTTTTTATAGAATGCATCATGTGGATCCATCCCCATGATATTTACAATTTTCCCTTTTTCTTAAATTCACTATCATATAGAAATTTTTTTTTACTTATTTAGAAAATCATACACCGCAAATTTCTATCATGCCATCCATTTGAGGGCTTCTTTTCCAAAATTTTATGATAGGAAACTAAGAGTCTTTTGTCATCTAATTTTCCCAATTATAAAAATCCTTCTTGATTCAACCGTAATTTCTTTGCTAATATCAGGATTGATACTCTATATTGAATGGGTATTATTGTATTGGCATCATAAACTAATTTAAATAGATAAATAAATTTGTTAATATTTAATGTTTTTTGATAGGCCCATAATATTATTGGTATCTTAAAATCCTAGTGTGTGGTGTTACTCTATTTTTGTGAGTGTGATACTTCTATTTTTTTAAATTATTTTTAACTCCATTTCCTTGAGGATGGTAAGGATTAATCATATTAAATGTTCTATCATAAAATTTTCTAGTAATTATTAAATTATTCTTGATTTTTTTCTCCTTATTCACTTGTTATGATGAATAGACAAGAAACATTTCTTGTAATATTTTGATAAATGAATTTTGTGGTGATTTAGGTAGTAAAATATTTAGTTTCTTTTTCTTCTACCTATTTTTAAGATACTCAAGTCCTATTATGTTGAATCTTTCTCTTAACTTTTTTAAAAGGGGTTCAATGGGTCTAATGAAATCAATTTCACATTTCTTAAATGAAACTTGTTCTAGTACTAGCTACAATGGAATCTAATCTCTTATGGTATATTTTTCAACTATTTGACACATGTTACAATATCTTGAATATTTTTTATCCTTGAATAGTGTAAGAAACTATAATATTTCCAATAACATCTTTCTTGCAATGTCTTCTCTCGAATTGTGTCCTCTAAACTCTTATTTATGATTTTCTCTTAAAATATAGTTTATTTTATGCTCTAGTCTAAATCTTATTATAATTTCATCCGTACATACTTATGACTACTTAGGTAATTTACTTTTTGCATCTGATGTCATAGGATTAAGACACTTTTCATGATCTTTTAAGGAAGCAATGTATTCTAAAATAACTTTAAATCCAATCCAAAAAAATATAGAACATAAAAAAAACTCCCATAAATAGATAGACAATACAACCATAGGATAGTGATTTATATAGGGAATTTTTTTGAGAGAAAAATGCCACACTCCTAAACCTACAAAATATATTATCAAATCTAAAATAAGATTGCAGTTCACACTTGCAATGTAATTATGTATAGTCATAATGCATCCAACACTTATGTACTTTCAAACTCTCGTATCATACTATAACTTCATCATCCAATTTATAAGAAATAATCAGCCTAGAAACCACAAATGGTTTTACAAAATAATGTGTTAAACCTCTTGGTTGTATGGTTACCATGTGGGATCCCAATTCTAATTCCCACATAAAAAGATTCCATACTCTACTAAAAATAGTAAATTGGTATCATATCTTATAATGATCATAATACATCATAACCACTCACCCAAAATGGTTGCCCAAGTTTGTAACTCCCACTATGTAAAATGGAGTTGCATGAAAATTAGTAGATTCCCTCTTACAATCTCTTATGCATCATAAGATTCTATTAACAAATCCCTCTAAATAGAGTCCTCTAAATTTTCTATGAATAGTCACCCTAATGACATTTTACATGATCAATTCCAAGGAATTTACACTTGGAAAATATGCCACCTCAAAATTGCATGCCCCATTTTCATGTGAAACTAATTAAAATAAATAATAAAATATGATATTTTTAAACTAATTATGGAAAATTCTCATTGAGAAATAAATAATTCTAGGAACTTACAAAGGTCAAGGGAAACCCTAATTCTCATTTTTATCCTAATTTTCTAATGTCTTGCAAGATCTAGAGGAAATATCAATAGTGGAAGCTAACTACTAAAGGTAGAAAGGCCCATAAACTTCAAGCATCGTTTGAACTTCTCTATACTCATGGGTTTGGTTAATGCAATTTTCAAAATTGGTAAAAGTATCTAATATAATTTTACCATTTATATTTATCTATGTTGAACACACAAAAATGCTGAGAGGGGGGAGGTGGTGAATCGACATATACTTAAAACTTAAACAATTCCATTTGTAGATTAAACATAAAATCAAATTAACTGAAAAGAAGAGAAGAAATGAAATCATGGACCACACAAGAACACCAAGATTTTTATGTGGAAATCCCAATCAGGGAAAACTTTAAGAAACCCCCCCTCGGTGTAGGTGTAAAATCCTGGTGAATCTTGTATACTTCCTGATGAAAAATATTAATTCTATTGGCGATTTTTTTCGTTTTACGGGAAAAAAAATGCCAATTGGCGAATCTTTTATAATCCCTGGAAGTTCGTGGAAAATCTTGGCGAATTTCAAATTTTTTTAATAGAATAAAATATTTTTCATTGGCGAATAAAACCGTTTTTCAAACTAGAATTGTTTTTCCATTGGCGATTAAAACCTTTTTTCAAAGAAAAAAATATATTTTCATTAGTGAATTAAAAAGAATCTCAAAATAGTAAAAAAATCTATTGGCGAAATAAACAGATATGCCAATGAAAAATCATAGGGGTCATTCGTTGAATGTTCGATGGACGACTATAGTTGCATTCCGGAAGTAAATCTTTGAAGCACTAGACTTGCGATTTGAAACCTCTGGAATAACACTATAACCATTAGATGTGGACATGTGGCGAGATCAAGGCTCATCGCTCATCACTCATTCTATCTTTTCAATGCCTTGACATTGTAGATTTCATTTAATTGAAATTCTCATTGTTTTTGAAGAAAGTGTGGTTGTCGTACTGCTAGTGCAGGCAGTGGTGGCGATTAATGCCATATGTGATATGAACATCCAAAGAAATTTTTTGGACAACTCATAGCTTTAATGAAATAAAATTTGTAATGATTTCATATCATTTGAACTTTGAGTGATTTTGATAGCTTGTCAGCTTGAGGTATAGTTCAAGTTGGCATGTAGCCACTAGCCAGACGTTAATCAAATTAAACATTTTAATTATATAGGTTGGTAGAGGCACTGGTGGCCCATAAATAGGGATAGTCATTTAGTGATTAGTAGATAGTGCCATAAGGGTTTTTATTGTCTAGGGTTAATAAGGATTCATGAAGAAGATGATGCAGTATTGGGGATATGTAAATTCTCCTACCTACAATTATGTAGTTACAGAGTAATCAGTAAAAGATAAATTTTCTTCAAGTTTAGAATGGGTGGAATTGGAAAGAAGTTGATTTGGTTAACCTGAATTTTTAGACGGGTTTTGAACTAGGATGAGGAGCTCTGATGGAGATAAGTGCTATCCCAATGCATAGAGGCTACAGGTAAAATATGGGAGCATATTTGCTTCTCCTCCTATATTCTAACAACTCCCATTTCCCCAGCATGGATTTGGTTCTCAAAGGGGATAAGTACATTTTGTATCTTCACGGCTCCCATTTCCCCAAGACTGATTGGAACCCCCTTTCCCTAGCATGGTTGGAAAATCCACCAGTAGAAGCTTGGAATCATGAATTTATTTTTAGAGATAAATGTGTAGTAAGTTTATAGCAACAATGCTTGGAAATTGGAATCAATTTGTAATCCATTGTAACGAGCAACAACTTGGAATAAATTATTAAATTTTTTCTATGTAAATTACTAAAGTGACATACTGAGATATGTTATTTATACAAAACAGGAGCTACAGTGCTACTCGTCTGTAAACAGATATGTAATAATGTGACATTGAAATTTAGTTGCAATAAAATAAATGGTTGTGTTGTGTTATTCTTGATTCCTTGAATCTTCATTATTCATTTACGTTTAAGAGTAAAGAGTTGTTTTCTGAGTTCGGAACTTCAGTGTCTATTAATAATTTAATATATTCAAATCAATTTTTTTTCTTTTGAGAAATTAAGTAATAGACTCTGTGCAATATGCACTTGAGAATTCATGGTTATATCGGGCCATTAGGGGAATGCAATCATTCGTTCCAATGATGTGCTTACTTTTGTTGACTCTATCGGTATATCGGGAGTACACCTTATGAGTTATGAGTCTTCGCCTTCGGGCCATTGGCGGGGCTATGATGGGGGTTCCACTAATAAAACATTGTTAGGCTGATGCCTATGGTATTGACTTTAAAACACATGTGTCATGTTAATTTTTTTAAGTTAATATCATAAATTAGTAAATTACTCAAGTTTCAAGTTCAACCGTTGGATAAATATTTGATGTATGGTTGTAGTTACATTCCATAATGAAATGAACAGAGCGATGGCCTTCCCAATTTGAACCTCCAGAATTACCCTATAACCGTTAGATTTAGAAAGATCAATGGTTAAGATTATGACAATAGCAAACAATCAATATGAAAATTTTATGATGGTTTGGTCATTTAAACGCCTATCAAAAAAATTGTTTAATTTACGAATTTTTATATAAAATCTTTTATAAATGGAATATCTTGAAAAATTAGAAAAAAATGATAATTATTAGTGATAAATATAAAAATATACTGTTATAATTAGCAATTAACAAAATTTTCTAAAATTGTATTAAAACTAAATCTTGTTAAATATATTCTAAAAATTAAAAATAATTATGTTTTATTTTGAAAAGATTCTAAATTAATATATATTTTTATAATAATATTATAAATCACATATATTAATATAAAAAATGATAGCTATTAATATTATAAAAAATTCAAAAGTTTCTAAATTCATATTAAAATAGTCAAAAAAGTTATATTCTATTTTCTTTTTATAATAAAAATTATAAAATGATATATATTATAAATTAAAATACTATATAATAATTTTTTACGGTTTAATAAATTTTATAGCTATAATATATGGTTTCAAATTGAAGAAATGGTCAAATATTTAATAGACCATCAAATTCCAGGCCTGCTATCAACTGTCAAGTGATTAATGTTTATTTTTAAAGTCAATATCATAAATTACTCAAGTTTCAACCGTTGGATGAACATTTGATGTATGGTTGTAGTTGCATTCCATAATGACATGCACAGAGCGATGGGCTTCCAAACTTAAACCTCCGAAATCAGCCTATAACCGTTAGATTTAGAAAGATCAACGGTGAAGAATTTACAACTTGTAGACGTAAGATGTGTCATTCACTTTAATGTTCCAATTTCGAGAAACAAAGCGTTTAAAGCACTTTGTACTGCTAAGTGTGAACTGTGAAGTTTTTAATGTTTATTTTTAAACTTTAAAGTTAATATCATAAATTACTCAAGTTTCAATCATTGGATGAACATTTGATGTATGGTTGTAGTTGCATTCCGTAATGAAATGCATAGAGCAATGGGATTCCCAACTTAAACCTCTCGAATCGCCCTATAATTGTTAGATTTAGAAAGATCAACGGTTAAGAATTTTCAACTTGTAGTCTTGTAGACCTAACTCCTAAGACGTGTCATTCACTTTAACGTTTCAATTACGAGAAAAAAAGCATTTAAAACGCTTTGCACTTTGAAATTGTACAGTGATTTTTAAAGTCTTCAATCTTTAGATTGCTCATTGGCCATTGCAGTGCACCACCCTATTTTGGATTCCATAGTTCCACTTCCAACAATGCCATTCCAGTTTTCAAGCATCGGGACTCAGAATCTAGGTAAGTGAAAGAATTCTTGTAGCTACGTTTCATCGTTTGACATTTCTTAAAATCTTATTTTTTCAAAGTTTGAAGTTTGGTTTTAGACTTTAGAGACTCAAGAATTCATTAAAATTAAGGAGGGATAATAGGTATTACTTATTAGGGAATTCAAATTTCACAACTTCACATTTGTACAAGCATTTCTACCACTAGTACCACTAGAGCAATGTCTGATAAAAAAATACATTATGCAGAATTGCTTAAAACCCTAGGGTTCACTGATGGGTACCATAATATTTATCATCCTGAAATCTATGGTAGGCATACCTCAGAACTTAGATTTTCATCTTAGAATAAGGCTGCAAAACAAACAAAATTTGATAGTATCAGTGCACCGTGGGTAACTGGATTAGGGCACATGATGTTACATGAAGTTTTCCCTTGCCCAGAATTTATAATGGTCTGTGCCAAAAATTATGATGATAAGGAAAGAGCAATTGTTAATAAAGATAACCAAGAAGAATTGTTATCCATTAATGCAGAAGAACTTGGAAAAGTGTTGGGGTTTACAACTGAAGAATTTGGAAACCACCACATTGACCTAGAAAAGCTTGCTAGTGATTATGAAGTAGTGGAAGAAAGGCTGAAAAATGATTTCTTAAATAAAATAGTTAAGGATAGAAACAAATTGAAAGGTGATCATAAGCCTCCTTATAATTTGGATATTTTTAAACCATGAGTTCAGGATACTATTTCCATGCTAGAATTTTTCCTCAGTCTAGATAGCAATTTGGAAGTGGGTGCAAGCCTCCTTGAAATGGTATATAATATCCATTATGTTGATGAACATGTCAAATATAATTATACTCAACACATTGTAGAATCTATGCATAAATAATTTTTAATGATTAAAGAAGGTTCCACGAAGACATTTAGGTTCACAACCTACTTGTGCTACCTTTTTCTATTCAAATTTAGAGGAATGTTTCAAAGCAACAAGCTTCAGATTCAACCCTACAGTAATGAGGAGGAAAATAAAATGGCTCTAATATATGAACGGACCACTGAGATAAGGATGCATGATTCTCGAAGGAACTACAGTAATTTTGTAGACTACTTTTTGGCTCCATTGCATCAAGTAATTACAAATAATCTAATGACTAGATTGCCTATGTCATGTAGAAACTGCATGCAACTAGGAAAATAAATATAATTGGTTGATTGATACTTAATGGAAGAATATACAGTGCTAAGATTTTATGGATCGGGAGTACAACCATACAAACTTCCAATACATGTGACAAAAAGGGTTTTTGCATTGGAATATGGAAGGCAAGTGCAGAGTGCTGATGAACTACACTTTCTTAGTTAGCAAAAGAAGACCTTATTTCCTTCTTTACCTTTTTAATGTGGAGGGTTCACATTTGAGAGAAAAGCATTTAGTGTGGCACATAATATTTTGAATTTTTTTGACTTTGATGCTATCTATCACTGGTAGTATGATCCATGTGACATCATTAAATCAATGATTGTGGCCAATGGGAATGCTGCAAATAGAATTCAACATAAAAGTAAACCCTTGCTTGGCAACTTGAGAAACAAGGATTCTTGGGATGAGGTCAAAATAGAAATGGAGAAAAGTGATATTGAGAATGGTATTTCTTTTGAACAATTATCAGCAAAAATTATGGCATTGCACCAAAAGACAATCAGGACATACAATTTTTTCTATGAAAAAAGTGATAAACCATCTAGTAGAGTAAAAATTCTAGGTTCTCTAGAGACAAAAGTTATAGATAAAAAATTACTGCCTTTTGTTCTATGAGGAAGGACCTCAGTGATCCAAGAGCTCCGGCAGAGTATGATGATAATGAAGAAGATGAAGAGTTTAGAAAATTGTGGAATATAGAGCATCCTGATGAACATGATGAATCTGATGATGATATTGCTAGGGAAGGAGAAGAACAAAGCCATGCCAGTTACAAACCTGATTTAAGTGAGGCCACAAAAGAAGAATATGCTTCAACATATACTTCAGGAGCAACCATACTTCAAAAAATTGGTTATGAAGGTGGTCCTTTGGGGTCCAAAGGACAAGGCCCTTGGACAATACAAAGTGTTGAGCATAGAAAAACAGTTGATAAATCTGGCCTTGGGCTTAGAGGTGAAAAAGTAGACCAAGGGGATACAAGACAAAATCAATTTGTTAGAGCTTCTAGTCCTCATCATCATGGTCAGATACAATCACAACTAGGACATGCCCTTGGTGGACAACTTAGTGCAACTAGGAGTGCCATTGGTGGTGATGGTATGGGTAGTAGTACTAGTAGTGGTCAACATGTGCTACAATGAAAAATTACACACAATACTAAGAGGAAAACAAAAAAAAATACCACAGAAACACCAGGTGATCAAGGAAATCAAAAGAGGCAAAGGATTTTGACAGGTCAAAGTCACACTATTAGTGGATCCACCAGTACCACAAAGGAGTAATTTCCAGAAACTCCCACAAATCTAGTTAGTGTGGGTGTGACATCATTAGCAACTACAAGTACTCCTATTCCTTCACCATTCAAGCATTCCATTGTTCCTGCCTCCCCAGGTTATGATTTCATTGACGAGTTTAAAAGGAAATCAGACTTGAATAAAAAATAAAAGAAGCAAGTGATGGAGAGTGCATCTACTATAACTTTAGAGACTACAACAACCATCGTATTACCCACATTTGACACAAATAAAGAAATCATGGAGTACACAATTGTTGTTCCCACAGTTCAAAACAAACCAACAAATCAGATAGATCGATCTGAATACTAGGTAACCAATTTTTAATTGGATTTTTTTGGCCTAAAAAATACTGACAAAATTAATGTATCAAAAAAGAACAATGAATTGGTGTACACATCATTGGTAAAGAAATATAGAGAGAAGAAAAGGTTGTAGACCCAAATAGAAAAGTTGCAGGTAGACCTAGCAAGTGAGAAAGCAAAGAGGAAAGCAACAGACAACAAAAGCAATGAATTAGAAAAAATAATAATAAAATTTACCTCTACATCAACAAGCAATGAAGATAAATCAAATGAGAGAGAAGTGAATGACCTGAAGCGAAGGCTAGATGAGAGCAACAAGAAATATGATGAGGAAAAATCCACTTTAGAAAAATTAAGAGTAAGCATTGCGAATGGAAATGCACAGTGGGAACAAAAATTGGAGAAACAAAGATTTAAACAAATCAAAGATTGGAGACAGAGCTGACGAAAGCAAAAGAAGAAATTAAGTCTTCTCAAAATAAGTTATCTTCATTTTGTAGAGATATAGTGAGGCATATGAAACAAAATATTTGGGATGAAATAATGCAGAGGTTTGATCATTTGTGTGACATGTTTCAATTGATTGATGCTACCAGACAACATTATAAGTAGCTCAACAAATATTTAGTGGACAACAAAAAGGTGTTGGAATTAGAGAAATCTGCAAATGAAGTTCTACAAATAGTCTACAAAGCCAGTGACAATGATCTGAAATCAAAAGGGATTACTAATCGGATTGAAACCTCAATGAAGTTGTCATCTATCATTGAAAAGTGTTCGAGAATTTCTGGAACAAAGGAATATTTGCATTTGGTTGCAGACAAGATGAAGGTGGTGGATGAAAAGGTAAGGAAATTCACAAAGCTTGGTTTTCAAGAGGCTTTTGACACAAATGAGCGATTCATTGGAAAGGATGCTTTCAGAAAGAAGATAAAAGGTGCAAGGAAGATTGATTTGGACCAATTTCCTTAGAACCAAGATGTGAACTATTTGGATTCCATCAGAACACTAATAGCCTTGAATGTAAAATTGACTGATGAATTCAAGACAGGTTCCATTTCCAATTAAAATCATGAAATGTTAACAAAAATTCAAGTCAAACAACATCGGTTAGAGAAAATGGAAATTCCACCACCTGAAGAGTGGAAGTTGCTAGAAAAGTTGATACAGTGACTTGATTTATTATTTTCAATCTTTGATAATATGAGTTTTGAAGTTCCAACTCAGCTCTGTGCAGACTTGTCTTTGGGCATTGGCAAGATTTTGCATTGCCAATGCCAATATGTACTCCTTCATGTGAAATTCAATTAAAAATCTCAAATTCAGACTTTAGTAATGTGATGATGTTCAATTATCTATATTTTGTATTATTTATTTTATCATTTGAACTAGTGATGAATTGTTAGCTGATTATATTTACTTCTTGGTAGAGCTTCCATTTCCAAGTTATGGATGTTGAACTGTTAGCTCATTATATTTACTTCTTGGTAGAGATAAAGCTTCTAAGTTATGGATGTTGAACTTTTAGGTTCTGTTATGTTTTGACTAAAAATCCTGATCAGTATCCACCAACTTACACCTCACCCACATCCCACATACTGCAAAATTACACTACATTTGATTTTATGATTAGCTCAAATTGCAAAGATTTGTGTGACAAGATCCATTTTGTGGCCCACATTACTACTTGATCAATGATCATGTCCATAAATAAATCTAAAACCCCATGGTCACAACCCCTATTCCTGAAGAATTCAAATTCAATGTATTGACAAATTGAATAACATAAACAATTTGAATAACATAAACAACCACTTTGGATACAGCCAAATAAGTTAATAACTTATAAGAATATGAATCCACAACAGTTGAACACTCGAAAAAAAATCAGTAAATATGTGTAACCTTCTCCATTTTATTGATCTTCAAAGTTCAAATGATATGCATTATAAAAATAGTTTATGATATGAGATGGATGGGTGAATTGGTGCAATCTATTATCTATCTTCTTACTATTTTCTACTCTAAATTCTAATTAAAAATGATGTGATGATCCATTGATCTCCTATTGGGGTCTTGATATATCATATATATGAGAGGAAACAAGCTACAAACCCCTTGCAAAAACTCATGACGTTTTGACAACTAAACATAACTCAAATTATAAATAAAACAATGTCGCAGGTGAATGCACTGATCCGTTAATCTCCAAGCAAAAGCTTGTGACCACTAACCACCTAAGCTCTATTCAAGGCTTCTACTCCATGATAGGGTGATCGTCATGTTGTTGGTTGGCGTTCTTCCTTTGAATTGGATGGTTGTCTCGTTGGATCTGATTCTGACACATCTACAGTTTGGCTAATAAACATATTGACTGCAGAGAGGTGATGGATGTACTCTTGTTCAACATAGGTGTCCATGTTAGAGATTTCCTCTTTCATATCATATTCCATAGACATTATTTTTTTGAGTTGCTTATGAGTGTTTTGTAAAACCATATCCTCGTCATTTATTTCTTGCAACGCAACAGTTAGAAGCCCAGCAAGCTCTTCCTTCCAATCATCATATTCTCGCAGATTTCCAATGCCAAAATGAAGTGTCAGGAGTGGGACTGAATCAAAGTAGTCAAAATATTCCCTAAGCCTATTATGATATTCATTATGTGATTCTACCAACTTGTTATATGTTAGCAATATTTGTCCTTTCATTACATTCTTATCTAGGAGCTCCTTTTTTTTCTCCATCATTCTAGGCTGCAATTGTTCATTCTGCACCAATACAATGCATGTTTGTTTGAATCTTTCCCAATATTAAATAGCACATTTCATCATTTTATTGAACCTTTCTTTTATCATTTCAGATACAGTGTTATATTTCATGGTTTTCACTTCTTTCTCCAATTCTTTGCATTTCCCCTAGGATTTCAAATGGCAATTCTTCTAGTAGGCTACATCAGCCAATGCATCAAGCACTCTCTTATCTTTTTCAAGCCATGGGGAGTACAACTCTTATGTGGAGGTCTCTCTGATTTGCTAGCTCCTTCTTTAGTTTGTCATTTTCCTTAATCAGTTTATCGATCTGTGCTTTGGTAAATTTTTCCACATTTATGTTCAATTCTTCTATCTCCATAGGGTTGGTATCCACTACTCGTTGAACCGAGAGATGACCAAACACTTGGTTTGGATTACTAATTATAGCAGATATTTTATCATGGGGATATAGTGACCAAATAAGCAAGGTGGCTTCATCTGGGTTGTACCCAAATCCTGAATACATTTTGTCACTTGCTTCTTCTGTTAAGTTCATTGTCGTATCCCCTCTTTTTCTGAAGCTATCAAATACAATTGAAGAGATAATATCCCACCCTATAAGGAGAAACACTCCAGCTTCTTGAATCAATTCCCTACCTCTTTCAGGAGTGATGGACTCCATTTCCTTTTCTACCTCCCTTTTCAATTCCTCTAAAGCAGTTGCCTCATGTTCAGGAGTGATATCCTCTATCTATTGTCTCATTTTTCTACCTTTATATTCATAAACAAATTATTTAAATTCAGAAGATTTAACAAAATCACAATCAGAAATAAACTATTGTCTAGCCATGACCCTCACATCATCAGATAGTTCATTTGATGTCTCAAATCTTACAATATTCTGCTCTTGAGGGGGATCGTATTTTGCAATCACAAGAGCACTGATTTGTTTGACCTACTCACCCTCTTCATCACCCTGCTCTTCTTCACTTATATCAGTATCTACATAAAAAACATACCTCGGGAGTAGGCTGTGAAGGTATGTAATCCAAGGGCTCTATGTCTTCAGCTTGTACTCCTGAATAGGTTACATGAGGTGCATCAAAAACAACTGGGGGAACATCCTTTACCAGTTCATTGACATGAGCGATGAGTTGCTCAATTCTTGTTAAAGGATCATGTATCTCACCAAATTCCTTTGAATAAGATGGGACATTTTTCCTCTTCCATTCCTTTGCAAGCATAATCTTGTTATAGGTGGCCATTCTTTCCTTGTTGGAAGCCTCATCATGGTTTCTTATGACATCTTCGATTGAGAACAAATGTTCATACCTTGATAGCCCCTGTGATAATCTCACCTTGTGAATATACCCTTCTGCATCAAATTTTTTCCTTACATCAGCTAGAGGTAGGTTGTACTATGCTAATTTACCATCAATTTCTCCATATCCTTGATTGGAAACCACTATAAAGTCTCCAAAACATAAGGTGTTCGGCATAATTGATTGTTTTCTATGTCCTTTAAGGTGTTTGGAATCAGATTTTGCCAATTGCCTCACTATTTCTAAAAAATCAATTTGGTTAGGACCTACTCGTGGCATCAAGTGTGGAGCCCCTTTGAACCCATAAAACCTTATCACTGTACAATCAAGGAAAGCATATGATTCTCCCTAGTTATGATTCACTTTATTTCTCCGGTCATTTTCCTTTGGTCTTAGAAATCTTTGTACTTCTGGGGATAGGTTATAGTTGCATGGATACCCCAACAACTTCATCAATAGTTTTACAAAAAATTATTTAAAATAAAGGTAATGAGACCTACCAAATCGGTTGTCCCACAATGAAGTCCACATTTGTATAGGTTTAAAATCTCCATTTTCATCTGTATCTTTTATCATTAATTCTTCACTTTAGACCCCTCTGACTTGTCCCTCGTACAATAGCAAATGCATAAGCAAAGAATATTGTTCAAAATTAATATTATAACTATTATTTTTAATCTTTTCAATCCCTCAATGTAGGGTGTTGGCCAAGTAGATGCATAATCAAATGGCCTGACATCCTTGCTCTATATGTCTCTAGCTAAGACCATTCGAGAAATCGACATGAGAGGCGGAACCTCTACTCCCAAAACCTGACCAGCTAAATAATAGGTGTATCGGAAATACTCTTCAAACAAATATTCATGGAAAGGAGGGTTTTCACTACTACAGAACCTCCTGAGTTGGCCTCCTTCATCCTTGGGCCTATGCAAAGGTAATTTCCACCTCTTATAGCTGGTCTCCATGTGGTGATACTTTGTCAAGAGATCTTTGATTGTGAATGATAAATTCAGTGAGCACTCTAACTGAAATACATTAGAAATGAGATCCCTAGAAATAACAAGCATGTCACCCCCGCCATGTGACTCAATAGCTCTTTTCTTGGGGTCATATCTAATAGAAAGAGCTTTAATTAGCTTTGCATTCACAAACACATTGGGAACCACAAGTCTTCCCAAGTTCAACCTTCGTGGATTGCAGACTGGTTGGAACCTAAATTGTTTTCTATAATGGTACATGAAGAGGTCGTACCCTTGTTGCGGTGTCCAAATATCCCCTAAGCCCTTTTGTTTGTCCTATAATCGATCCATGGAAGGATTCATTTGAGCACTCCTCTTGGGTCTCGGCCCTGACCCATGACATTGATCTATCAGGTCTTCATTTAGGAGTCTCTTAGGCTTTTCAGTTTGTGTGTACTCTATTCCATTATTTAAATCTTAAGCTTTTGAGTAAAATAGCTTCTCATCTGGGTCTGAAATTGAAGTACTCACATGAGTCTCACCGAGTTGCCTCCACAGTCCACTTGTCTTTGCCTCGTCAGAACTCCAAGTTTTTTCCTTTCTACTTCTGCCCTAAGCGAAATCTTCCAGGATTTTGTAACAACTATGCGATAAACTTGTGATATAATTCACTTCAATTCTGGTTCATAATGCACCATAGCACGACTACACGATGCCATGGGATGTCACATTAGTCTTTCACCGATAGCCACCCTCTCCACCGATGGACACCTATCCTTCATTCTATCGGTGGGACACCAGATAATGTTTCCCCGATGCACCATAGTTCCCCCAACATACTTTATGCACTCAATAATTCATGCCCATGGGCCATGGTTATAATTCATGGTTACTTTTGCTAACAACTTGACTCTATTGGTATATCAGGAGAGCACCTTAGGATTCATCCTGATAGAGTATTGTTATGTAATAGTTACACCGATACTAGGTTGTGAGCTATTTTTATTTGGCCATCAGTGGGATTTTGATGGGGGTTCCACCGATGAAGCATTGTTAGGCCAATGGTATTGAATTTTTTTAGGAATGGGGGAAGGACTATGTCACTACGAAATTAAAAATTTTGTTTAATATTTATGGATGCAATGTGAATGTAGGCTATACTATGGATCTTGTCACACAAATTTCTACAATTTGCATTCTTCATAAAATCAAAGTGTGGTATATTTTTGTGATTATTGATAAAATAAGATAATTCATGCCCATGGTCATAAATTATAATTCATGGTTACTTAACTTAATTTTTTTGAAAACTTGACTCTATCAATATATCGGGAGAGCCCCTTAGGAGTCAGCTCGATAGAGTATTGTTACACTGATACTAGGTTGTGAAATATTTTTATCGGGCCATTAGCGGGATTGTGATGGGGGTTCCGCCGATGAAGCATTGTTAGGCCGATGGTATTGAATTTTATATAATTTATAAAATATCATCAACTACGTTGCTATAGTTTGACTTTGGCATATGTATTATGATTCATGAAGTGCAATATAATATAAAATATCATGGAGACTTGGAGTGCAATATAAAATAAAATATTTTGAACTTGAAGTGCAATGATTCACAATTTCAATGTTCATTGAATTCAATATAAAATATCATTAGACATCAACTACAGTTTGGACTTTGGAATAGTGGAAACTGATTCATGAAGTGTAGAAAAAATACCTAAAACCTGCTAATTATCTTTCATTTCCCAAATGGAGTTAGGGTCCTCACACCGATGCTCATCTTCAGATAAAGTGAAAGAGTCATCTTGATTCTGAGACTTCTCTACACTTTCTTTGGCCTGTGTCTCAAATTCAACATTCATTGTTTGATTTGTGTCAATTTCAATATCATTGTCATCTGTTGTAGGCCCAGTCCCACTGCCACTACCACCACTAATGGTGGTTGTTGGAATTGGAGAGCCTGTGTTGTAAAACCCGGTCCCTCTTCTTTCACATGTGGACCTCTAGATTGCGAGTGCCCTTTCAAAAGGATTTTTTTTGACATTATATGTAGTTCCTTTCATCCTCAAGCAATTTTCCAAATTCTTGTCTAGTTTGTTTCTTAACTTTGATTTCAAAAACCCAATGTATTGAAAACTCTCTCATCCTCCACTGACCCCAATATCATTGTTTGACATAAATCAACAAGTTTGAAATATTCTGACATCGAACCACGCAATATTTCACTCTAACCTAAGCTTGTCCAAACCTTTTTTTATTGATCCTAGTTCAAAGGCCTTCTCCTTGCCCATGGATTTATACTGCTCCCTCATAGCTGTTGCAAAACTACGACATTGCTTTCTAAGCTTATTTTCATCTAAAATTCCTTCTATTATTTGTTCATTGTATGTTACCTTTTCTAAAAACTGTTCGATCAAGATTTTTACTTGATCATGAAAATATTTTGGGTTATCTCGGTTTACCCAAAATTGAGGATACAGAATACCCATGGCTTCAAGTATTTCATGTCGAGGGAATATTTCACGAATCTTTAAGGAAAGAGATTTTACAATTTCCTTCAAATTATCACTAATAGATTTAACAATTCCATTAAAATCTTCCTCATTAAGAAGTACTTATTTTCTAGAGCACCTGCCTATCTTACAATGGTACATTGGTATCTCATATCCACGTACACAAATACATAAGTGCCCACTTGCATTAAACTATAAATAGTTATCAGGAATATTTAAATCAGTAATTTTTTGCCACATCAAATAATTTGCACCTTCTTGTGTTAGATCTAGATATAGATGATCAAGGGCCAAGCATGTAAGTTTACGTAGATTGGAATATTCATAAATATACATAGTTTTGTCTTGAAATTTCTTCACAATATTGATCATCTCATCCAGCATGGGGAGAAGACTAGCTAAATTCAAGAGTGTCTCTATATTGCTTAACCTATGTAAGAGGTCAAGAGCTTTGTCTACTGTGTTACGATGCTCGTTCATCACTCCAATCAAGGATTGATATTTTGAAAGAAATCGTTGCGCTGGTCCATGCAGGGAGATCCATCTGGTATCAACATCCTTGAGAAGCTTGTTTCGAGGTGTTATTCCCTCAAAAAAAATTTGAAATTCAAGGAAATGTTTGGGACTTCGGTAGAAGTGTGCGTGGATCTCGCGAACTAGATTTTCAACTTTTGATACTACAGGAAACTTGCTTACAATTTTGAATGCTAAATTCATTATGTGGGCCATGCAGTGAATGCCAAGCATGTATGGTGCACAAGTAGTTTGTAACTTTGTACAAAGACCGCTCCTTTGACCTTGCATCACTCTAGCTCCATTAGCTCCTACACACACCAAATTTTTGGCAATTGTCAACTCATCCATACCTGCAATTTCATTCAAAGATTTCTTGACTAGTTTAAATAGATTTTGCGATGTTGAACTATCCTTCATTTTACAAACACAAAGAAGATGAGCTTGGTGAACATGTTGTTCTATAGTATACGAATGCATACAAACCCAATAAGTATTGTCTACCACAGTAACTTCATCTAGAGATAATGCAATAAAATTTGAATCTTTTAATTTCTCCTTTAAATCTTGCTTTTCCACTACAGCAAGGTAGTTCACCCATTCCCATCCAGCGTTTACTAATCAATGTGAAGGAAAAGTGGAGAACACTCAAATAAGATAATAAATCAAAATATTTTGGGTAGTCTTTCATAGGACGCCCCCTGGACAAAATATGAAAAACAACACTCATCTAAACAGTCTTTGATAGATTTGTTGCTGCCATGGCTTTTCCAAAATGAGCCTCAAGTGTACCTTCACATTTTTTAATCTTCTAAATTCTATGGTTATGCTCTCCATAATTTGCGGCATACTTAACATGAAGACATTCTTCCTTTGATTTCCATTGTACGACTAATTGTTCCTTTCCGTCTATGATTTGTTTTTCATAAACTTTGCCAATATGATTTTCTATAGTGTCAAGCTTTAGCTGCATCGTCTTGTCTCTTCCACATTTCCAACTACAAATCTTACATTTGACCTTTGTTTCCATTTCAATATCGTTTTCATTTGATACCCCCACTGTTTCAAGGAATGGGTACTTTGACAGCCAACCAATTTGAAAATTCCTTGTCATTTCCCACTCATGCTCCAATTTTCCTTTTCCTTTTCTTTCTTGCCACCAACATCATCCTCATCCAAGTCAATTATCTCATTCTGGTTATCCAAGGTATCCCTTGGAACATCTTTTGAGGTATTTCCATCCTCATTTGATACATTTTGATTTAACACAATGACAATCTCACCTTGACCTTCCTATGGCGGTGAGGTATTGTCATTGCCATCTTCAATAATATTTGGTGGAAGAGTCGATGGTGTAGCTCCACCTTGATCTGATGGATTAGAAGCTTTGCCAATTCCAAAGTAAGAATATATGGTAACTCCACATTTTGGGTGTTTTGAAGGCCTCCCAGTCTCTTCATTACCCTCAGGAGTCTTACCCTTATAGTTGTTGCTCAACATATTGATATCTCACTTTGAATAAAAGCTGGAAAAAAATGTCTTCTTGTTTAAGAAGGACAGACCAACAAAGAATATAGATCCGATTCCCTACTCAAAATCATGTTTAAGATTGAAGCAAGAATGGAAAACAGATAAATAAATCTTATTATTATAACTAATAACTAATAACAGTATGAAGAAATGATCACTCACCTTTGAGTCTAAATTTTTTGAGTTTCGCTTACTTCTGAATTGAGAAGTAGAACCTTAGAACTGAACAAAATGTGTAAGAACAAATAATAGTTTCAATTGTATTTATATCAATCCATATTTGGCAAATTCCGTGGGATTTTTAAATGGTATGTTAAAAATTTGGCGAATCCTGCGTGCTTATACAACGATACCTTGTAATTTTAAAGGCGAAATAGGTCCTCATAAACAACTATTTATAAATTTTAATTGGTGAATGGGTCTTCACAAGCAACTACTTGTAAATTTTAGTTGTTGAAATGGGTCCTCATATAATGTTTTTTAATAGTATGGCGAATATGTTGGTGTTTTATGACATGCTCCATGGGATTCTATGCAAAATTATTGATCGGTCCATTGGAAATGCATAGTCTGTTATGGCAAATTTATTCCCTAAACATGCCTCATAAAAAAAAACCGCTGGTGAATGGACATGCACTGGACCGATAGTACGTGAAATCCAAGCAATTTGTACACCTTGTTGGATACCTAGAATTCGCCAAATTCGATTTGCCCGATTCCTAGAATTCGCTAATTGGCAAAGATTCACCACTAAAGTTATCCCTGATCCTAATGAGGGAAAAACCATTATGAGAATTAACTCATAATATATGAATCTCACTGTTTACAAAAATTACAATGTTGTTTAAGGCTCACTACCTAACAACTTGTAGACTAAGGCACACATGACACAACCTTAGGATAAGACACAAGGACCCATTGAGGAGGCTCACTGCCTCATAGTAGGATACATAAAAATTACAAATAGAACATGAACATGAACTACTATAAAAGAAGCATCTAATACATGCTGATGTTGCAATCCCTTTTTCACATAATTAATCCATTATATTGACTTCACACACATCATATTTTGAAACATAATACTCAATATATATTCACACTCCACATCTAATTTCACAAATAATTTTTTTCTTCTATAAATACCTTCTACAACAACTCAAACCCCCAATTAGGTCAACTCCAAAAATACCTTTAGATGAAATGTATGATACTACATAGGTCGACTTCAAACATATAAATTATGAAGAGAAAATTAGTTATGGATCAACAAACAACATATCAAGGCCCAAATATATCACAAAACATCCTCCAAAGAAAAATTAATTAATCAAGATCAGCTAAAGATGAAGGAAACAAGATTGTCAGCCCAATCAACATCAACACTACTACACTTGCCAATTTTTCAGCTTTACACCACCGAGGAGAAACCAAAAAATCATGCAAACCAAGATGTGGACAATATATTCTATTCAAAAATATCTCTTCAATCATCTCCTGAAATATTTGATCATTATGTGCTAGCACAAAAAGAGAAACATATATTGAATTGATGAAAAATAACATTCTAAATAGACTATAACACTCCAATACTTAGAATACTACATTTTTGTGCACCAAAACATCTGAGACTTACATGGAAGGAATATTATACCTATTTGAACATATCCCCAAGTCCACACAACCACATTTATCACTTTGGAGGAATGTAGAGCATTCCAACAAATATTCATCAACACTTTACTTTGTTAGAGCATAGGTCAAAACTTTGTCACTTATAAATTTCATTTCAAAAGGTGTAATGAATTGAATTATTGTATATAACACCTTCCCATCTTGAAAAATTATCTTCTAAACTACAAGACTAAATATTTCTTTGTGAAAGGATGTGGAAAAAAACACCATGACTCTATCTTAGAGTATACACTGTGAATGCCTTGGTAAAAATTCTACAACATATATCCATGTGTGGTACACCAAAATGGAATGATATCAATGGAAACATATTTTAAACACATTAGAACATGTGTTCCTACCTGCACATCACACTTAGCCACTAATTTGATCACCATTCTTCCATACCAATAGATATCTCTACACATGAACTATCTCAAGAGTATATACAAACTTCAACACACTCATTTGACATCAATCACAACACATCTTGAGTTGACATCAATTAGTTTTTTTTTACCAAAAAATGTCCCCCTTTATCATTGATGGAAGCACTCATTTATCTACAAGTCTTCTCTCCTCCTTTAACATCAAGGGAAAAGGGAATAATATCTTCTACTTGTAATAACCAAAAATATTGTATGATTTTTTACAAAAATGCACCCCCCTAAGATGGGGAGGCCCAGAAATAGATGCTATGTACATATAATTTTAATCAAAAATAATATTGCAAGCCTTCACAAGTCTATGTAAAGCCAAAAGTGTCTTATATTCAATACTCTTAAAAGTCACTTATAAGGTAAAATGCCTTTTTAGATCACCTTGAGTTCAAGGGAAAGAGTAGAAACCCAATTTTCTTTTGTTGAGGAAAGAATGTGGTTCTAGCATTCAAATTACATGCATAAATCCTTAGCCTCATTCACACTACTTGGAGCTTGATCAACTTTTTCTACTTCAGCTAGAAACCCAAATAACAAAGCAAGTCTCAAATTGAATGCTTCCCTTAACTAACCAAAATATTTCTTTAATTTTTCTCTTTTTGTTTTGAAGAAATGACAACTACACATGAATATTTTATATTTGAGCTCTAGTATATCCATCCTTATCCTTTGATTGATCATATATACTAGCCATTTGTGTGATCTATGACTCAATGGAGTCAATCTGGTCTTTGATGTTGTTGGTAGAATTTGGCCATTTCAAACAAAATTGATAGCATAGTGATTTCATCAACACAATCCTTAAAAATCTTTATTTTTTCTTTCAATTTATTGTGTGCATCTAGCACATTGGTCAAATGATTTATCCATTCTCTTATTAGTTATCTTCCTCAAGGCCTCTTTCTCTACCTTCTTCTCAATGTGTGAAGAATGATCCTAAAAAGAATCCATCAAAAGCTTCAATTTTTGTTTTGGAGGCAAGGAAAAATCTATGTTTACCTCTAGTAAACCTCTTGAATAACCTTTACTGTATCATAAATTAAACTAGTCTTCTTCATGTGTTCCTATAGAATATCCTTTCCTGTAAAAGCATGCAAAATATCACCAAGTTGTAACTTATGGAAGGGATAAATGTTTGACAAGTCAAATTGTCCCTCACAAGTGGTAATTTGTAGAAGTTGGGGTGTTACCACAGGTTGAAACTACATTGATAACCCTAGTAGGTCCTTGAAAGACTCTAAAGATAATGAACCATGACCTATATCCATATAAGCATCCCACTTCTCAACTTTCTTCTCCTTTGAATCCCAAACTTTCTCAAGATTAACCTCTTTCATCTGCTCAACATTTCTTGAATTCTTCAGAGGAGGAACATTATCTACTTTACCATAATTAGTGTTCTACAGAGTAGGGACACTCACTTCACCTTGATCTCCTACACCAATATTATTTGGAGGATCAATCTCCTCATTTTTCATATCATTTTTCTCCTTCTCATCACACTCTATCAAATTACCCTCAAAAAATGATAGATCCATGTCTTGAGTAGACACATCAGATATATCCTATAGGATATTAGATTGTCTAGAGGAAAATGTTTCTCAACAGTCACCTCAACCTTCTTAATTTCTTCAAGAATTTTGGATGTCTTTTCTTTTGTCTCTTTCTCCATCCTTTATGTCTCTTCTTTATCTTTCACCATTAAAGTATTTATCCTTTATTTGGTTCTAAACACTTGTGCCTAATATTGAGATAAGGGTAAGTTCAAAAATATGGGGGGCGAAAAGGGGGCTTTAGTGGCCACTTTTTTTTAATATCAGGAAATGTTGAACTTGGACGTGAAATTGAGGATAGTTACACTCAAAATATTGAGATGCAACAAAAACAAGGATCGTAGTGCTCTGAGTCTACTTTCTAAACTACTAGTTTATTTTGAAAATGGCTGAGATTAAGGGGTTGAAAAGAAGGGTCCACATAAATTGGTGTTGATCTTGATAAAAAATCATAACATAGAAAATTTTGTGAGAACATAGCATGGTGAATTTTTTATAGTATTTTTAAAATCACTTCAGTGAGAAATTAGCTAACAGTGTCTAGTTGATGCATGATTTTTCTGATAATTTTTTAATGATTTTTTTTTTTTTTTTACTAATTTTCAAAGTGGACACTTCCTAAAAAATAGAATTTTGGCCATGCTACCCCTAAAAATTTTGGAAACTAATTATGTTTCTTTCTAATATTTGTAGAATCTAGTCTAGTTTCTAAAAATGTAATTTATTTGAAATTTTGATGACCGATTAATTTATAACGAAAAAAACACCAAACATTACTTTTTTCCAAAAAAGAGACACACTAACAAAGAAATTATAGATCAAAGGCTTAACATTGTCAAAAAGTGAAAAACATTACATCGTTGGATAGCTAAGAGAGAGCCTAACATTACCTAGGTGTTCAATTTTTTTGACATTGAAACACGTGCAATCATGATGGTGAACACGCGCATGATTATGTGAAATATTGTAGAATTTGTAAAAACACGTCTCTAGTCACTGGGGAAGGCCCTCCAAGCCTTTGGGTTGGTATTCCAAGGTAAATATCAAGCCCAAGGCTTGGGGATTCCAAAATCAAGATATAATGTGAGCGCATTATAACATGCTCACGTTATTCAAATGCATTGAAAAAATGTGAGAACATTATAACACACTCAGATTTTGGTCTACATTGAATTTATTCTTCTTCTCTTTTTTTCTTTCTTCTTGTTATCTTTCATGGAAACTATATACATGAAAAATGTTGACATTTACATATATGGACATTTAATTTATTACAATTTAAGTTATATTTCATGTATATGGTTTCAGGATGTTTGAGAGTGGTTTTAGATCTCTAGGAGTTATAATGAAAATTCTAGTTTTTGGAAGATCTCACAAATTTTAGACTTAATCAAATTTTAGTAATCAGCATGTCAAATTTCACTAATCAGGAGGTCAAATTTTAGCAATCAGAAAGTTGTATTATTTCTCTCTATATCACTCATTTTTTATCCCTTACACTCTAGACCTCTCACTCACTATCTTCATCCCTTTATATGAATCTCTCTCTCTTCATTTCCCTCTAATTCTCTCTATCTCACTTCTCTCTCGCTCCCTCCCTCCTTCCCTCTCTAATTACCTCTATCTCCCTCTCTCCATCCTTCCCTCCCTCTCTCTATCTCCCTTTTCTCTCTCTACCTACCTCTCCCTCCATCACTCCCTACCACTCTCTCTATTTCTCTCTACCTCACCTCTCTCTCCCTCCATACTCTCTCCCTCTCTTCTTCCCTATCTACTTTCCATCTCCCAATCCCTCTCTCCACCTACCTCTACATCCATAACACCCTACCAATCTCTCTCTACACCTCTCTATCTCACCTTTCCCTCCCTACCTTCCCTCCCTCCCTCATTCCTCTACTCTCTCATCTCTCTTCTCTACTTATCCCTTCCCTCTACTTATCTCTTATCTCCTCTTCTCTCTCTCCACCCACCTCCTTCCATCACTCTCTATTTCTCTCTATATCACCCTCTCTCACACTCCACCTCCCTCCCTCTCCACCTACCTCTCATCCATCACAAACCTACCTCTCTCTCTTTCTATCTCACCTCCCACTCTTCTTATATGTACCTCTCCCTCTCCTTCCCTCTCTACCATCTTCATCCATCACTCCTACCACTCTCTACACCTCTTTATCCCACTTCTATCTCTCCCCCTCATTCCTTCTCTACTTCTCTCTCTACCCTCTCCTTCCCTCTCTAATTATATTTATCTCCCTCACCCTCTCTCTATCTATCTCCCTCCATCTCCCTCCCTCTCTCTCTCTCTATCTCTCTCTCTCTCATTATATGTCTCCCTCCCTACCTTTTCCCCTATCTACTCTCTATATCTCCTCTCCCTCCCACTACCTCCCTCTCTTGCTCTCTCTCCCTTCTCCCTCACACTCTTTCTCTCTCACTCTCGCCTCTCTATCTCACCATTCTCTCTTTCCCTCTCTATAACTCTCTCCTTCTCTATATATCACCAATCTCTCTACTTATCTTTATCTCACCTATCCCTCTTTACCTCTCCCTTTCTCGCCTCTCACACCCACCCTCCCTTCTTCCCTCTATCTCCATCTCTCTCTACTTCTATCTATCTCACCTATCCCTCTCTACGTGCATATCCCTCCATCACTCCCTACCACTCTCTCTCTATTTCTCTTTATCTCACCCCCCTCTATCTCCCTCCATACCTCTCCCTCCATCTATCCTTCCTTATCTACTCTTTATCTCTCATGTCTCTCTACCTCTCCTTACCTCTCTACTTATCTTTATCCCCCTTTCCCTCCCAACCTATCTCTCTCTCTATCTCCCCAATCCCTCCCTCCCCTCTTTCTTTCTCCCCCTATGAAGTTTGAGGGTGTAAGGTTTAGTGTTTAAGGTATAGGGTTGAGGTTATAGGTTTAAGTGTATAGGGTATAGGGATTAGGGTTTAGGATATTAGGTATAAATTTGAGGGTTAGGGTATAGGGATGAAGGATGAGGGATGAGGGTTAAGGGTTTACGGTTTAAGGTATAGGGTTGAGGGATAGTGTTTAGGGTTGAGGGTGTAAGGTTAAGTGTATAGGGTATATGGATTAGGTTATAGGATATTGGGTATATGGTTGAGGATATTAGGTTTAGGATTGAGGGTAGGGTTTAGGGTTTATGATTTATGCATAAGTTTGAGGGTTGAGGATTGAGTTATAATGTTCAAGGTTGAGGGTATAAGGTTAAGTGTATAGGGTATAGGGATTAGGGTTTAGGATATTATGTATAGTGCTTAGGGTGTAGGGTTTAGGCTATAAGGTATAGGGTTAAGTCTTGAGAGTATAAGTATTTTCATTTACGTATAGGGTTGAGGGATAATGTTTAAGGTTTATGGTATAAGGTTGAGGGTAGAGGGCATAGGGATGAGGGTTAAGGGTTTAAGGTATAGGGTTGAGGGTTGAGGGTTGAGGGTTGATGGTTGAGGGTTGAGGGATAGTGCTCAAGGTTGAGGGTATAGGGCTAAGTGTATAGGGTATAGGGATTAGGGTTTTAGAATATTGGGTATAGGGTTGAGGGGATTGGATTTAGGATTAAGGGTTTAGGTTTTAAGGTTTAGCGTACAAGGTTGAATGTAGGTTTTAGGGTTTAAGTATAGGGTTGAGGGATGTTGTTTAGGGTTTAGGTTATTGTTGGTCATCAAATCTTATGCCTCTTTGTCAGACTTATGGGAAATTCAGTGAGTGGGGAACCAATTTTCATCTCACTTAATACCTCTATGATTTTTATAAAAAGCTAGATCTTCTTTGAGTTTGGAGAAAAGGTAGAAAGAAATGTAAATATAAAACATAAAAATGGTGATGTGCCAAAGCTTTTACAACATTTCAAAATCAATTCTTCTCCCTTGAATGATATAATAGACACAAAATTCCATAATCCTTCATTTTTGGGAAGAGAACGATAAACAAAGGCTAAGTACAAGCATAGTGCAATCTTTCAAATCTCCCTATGGGAAGTGTTCATTAAGGTCCGATCAAGCATAAAAGTCCCAAAATTTAATAGAAAAACATTCAAAAATTGCAAAAATGCCTTTCTCTTTTAATAGCATAATATGAATAAACAAAAACCTTTAAAGAAAATGGAGGTGGTCAACAAACATAATCCAATTATCACAAGTTATTATTATATCATAGAAGCATACAACATGGAAACCAACTACTCAAACTATTGAATTAAGCTTAACACAATGTTTTATTATGAATTAAAACATAAAGAAGGAACTTGACAAAGGCCATAACATGCATAGCTTCAAATATTTCTTCCAAACAGATCATACTTCAATATCAAATGAACTTAAAAACAAAGGTTAGATGCTATTTCGATAATATTTTGAGTTAAAAAAATATAACATGCCAGAGAAAAGAAATGTTCTTCCAACTTTAAACTTCTGAAAAATATCTCTAAAAATAAAATAACTTTTGGAGAAAACTTTTTTCTTTTTTGTTGCCATCTCCTATTTATAGCTCAAAAGGAGAGAACCACTGCCAAAATTCTAGAAGAAAATACTGCCACTTGCTTGCATCTAATAGCTCACAGTCCTATCATAGATCTTTGATTAGATCACAACAATCATTTCTCATTAATTCTCAACTACCACATTAATGTCCTTTAGATATTTAGCAAAGACTACCATTTGGAAACAATTGGAATCTAGAAAATAGCCTGGAAAAATCTAATTGACCAATCACATAGATTGACGACACAGACTTGAAAGTTCCAAGCCCAAAACAAGAAGACTTTGTGTGCTCCTAAAAATTCCATAAAGAGATCGCTCCTTAAAAGTTTAACTTTCTTGAAGAGAAGAGATGGTGTGTTGAGTGGGAAGGGAATCTTAGATTTGTGAAAATAGCCTTAGAGATAATTCTTGTTGAGCTGAGACGTGTTTCGGCTTGCTCCAAAAAGAAGACAATAAAAAAAATTCATGCAGCCACCATGTGGCTCATTGTGTGCCTTTCAAAACAAATTTTTCTTTAAGGGTGGATCCATCTAAAGCCAAAAATGTATAAAAGATGAAAACCAAAAGAATATTAAGGAAAAATTGCTTCAGAGTTATGGTGACTCACAGGGGGCCTTCGCTTGTGGAGGCATGAACCTAGAACTATGGAAATTCCTGGAGTTTGAGGAAGGAAGAATGTTGTACGTCCAAGTCAAAATTAGTCAGTTGGATGAAAGAATAAAGGATCATGTACATTTGATATAACTTGAAGAACTCCTTAAAAGAAACGACTCCCCATCTTCTTGAAACAACTCCAAGGTGATAATAAAGACAAGAAAAGGGAAATATCTTGTGGTCGATTTCATCAATGATGGGCATCAGACGTAAAATTGGGAGCTCTGTAGAAGTCTAGACCTTATGTCAAATTGCATCTATGATTTTCTCAACTAATAACATATCTCCATTTGGTAAGAAAAGGGGAGGAAAATTGAAGTTAAGCAGAACACTGAAATCCTTCTTGATTTCATCAACCCTTTTGTTCAACACTACCTGGCATTCTTTGGTACTTGCAGTGACTGTGGTAGTTAAACAATTCATTCTATTTTATTGAGGCAACCCTTCGATTTTGAATCCCTACACTTCTTAGGGCCTCGTTAGTGGCCACAGACAATCTAGAAATCAGATTTTGTGATTCTGCTACTCGGGGAGCATATATCTATAGAATTTGGTCAGCCACTAGGCCAACCTTTCTATTTAATTCCTAAGTGTCCCTCAAAATCTATAGAGATGGCTTGAGAATGGAAACAATAACTATGATACTTACCTAGTGTGTGGATATCAATCTCTTCAATATCGGGAGGGTCCTAGACCCTTGCGTAGCAACTAACTATTGACAGAACTGAGCTTCTCTTGCTCTTATGTTCTCATCCATCTGATTCTTCTCTTGGAAGGCATTTTTTAGTTCAAATATCAACCTTCTAACCTCTTGGTCATGAGCCTGCCAAGTGAACACGATCTCTTGTTTCTCTTGCTTCAACTTTTCTGCTTCTACTTGGGCCTTTTGTAGATTTTCGAAAGCCTAAGATCAAGCATTGTCTAACCCTCTCTATATGTTTTCTTGAGTGCATCAGAACTCTGCATTTATCTGGCACTTAGTAGCAAGCTCAACTCTTAACTTTTCAATTTCAGCATACAACTGAATATGTTCACTTTGGGCCTCCTCAAGAAATTTAGTTGCTTCTCCTTACTGATCTTGTATTTTTCCTATGCAAGAAATTTTGACATCTCTGGCCTTGATCTACATTTGCATCCTGCTCATTGTATCCCTTAAATTTATCAACTCTACCTCGCGCTTCTTCAATTTTATGTCTAGCCTCTCATAATCAATGTATACTACTTTTTAGGTGGCCTTAGCTTGAACTACCTTGTCATGCAGGCGAGTTTTGCTTAGATCTTGACCCATGGATTTGATGTCGTAATCTTCCATCCACATTTATCCCCCAGGCTTGGACATGAGCGACTTCATGGTAGTGATCAACAAATAATTATGCTCTTTATTGAAGCAAGCTTCAATCTTCTTAGTAGCTAGCTTCTTGGAAGATTTTATCTACCGTTTTTGTTTCCTCACCTGTCAAACCTACTTGGTTGCATTGAAATGGCCTTGGAGAGTCTACAAGGTGTCAATGTTTTGTGAATCAATGAAATCACCTAAAGGGAGGATAAAAAGGGTGACAAAAGGAGAAACCTCAAATGTATAAGACTGCAGAGAGGCAAATTAGAGGGTTATCATAGAAAATGGTGGGATGCAAAATTGAGATTGAGCTTAGGGAAAACTAGTTGAGGTGAAAAGAGAAACATGCAGAAGGAGATATGTTTGCTAGGAAGGGGATGGACCTATATTAAAGAGAAACATGGACGCTTCAACTCTTTCAATGGGGGCCCTTGATAGGGCGATTAAAGAATCAATAGAAACTGAAGTAGATGGCACTCTTTCGGCACATGAGGTCACTTCATAAGGTTCATTTTTAAAACTTGTTGGGGGTTCATTAAGGACCAAAAGATCAGGGTCTGCAAGTGGAGGACTCTTCTCCAAATTTGGGGGCAGAGGAATAACCAGTGATGTAGAGGCAAAAAGAAGAGAGGGAGTGAAACTTACCTAGGTTGCGACAACTAAAAATCCTTGCAAAGTAGAATCCACTTCTTCTTATCCTCTAACTGACACATGAGGTATGCTTATATCTTGGACTCATCTTCTCTTTGTATGGTCAAAACTGATACATTTTGATCCTTTGGTAGTCGATCTCACCAAAACTTGGCCTTCGATAACCACAACAAACTTTCTTGGGGACTGTCAGGTTCTTTTCCCTTTGCTTCGAGCACTAATGGAAGACGTGACTTGTGAGTCCTTTTGCCTCAATATTTTTCTTTTGTCTGCTTCTTGAGGCCAAGAAGCATGGTGCAAAATCTCCTCATGTTCAATCTTATGACTAGTCTCAGGGTTACTATTGTCTGTATCAGGCTCTTTATTGTAAACCTCATTGAACCTTTCATCATGTGGCTTTAGATCTAAAAAAAGGAATTGGGGCATCTCATATCTTGTCATAACCTCCTGAAATATGCTTTCTTCATTTCTACCCACCCCAGGTGTTTCAATCGTGTGCTAAGGGTTTTACCCATTTGGAGGTTCTTTTGATACTTTTCCTGCTAAACATAGAATTTTAGCCGTGGTGGTCATTTGAATGGTATGTGATCAAAGTGGATGTTTACTTCTGGCCTTTCTTGAGTCGGATTATTCCTCAACTCAAAATACTCTTGACTCTCATGTTTCAAAGTTGGGAGGTGCCTCGTTAGATTGTAGTCCCATGTGTCACAAATAAGAACCAAGCCTAAGAGAACCATTTTTTTGTGATCTCACCCTCTGCCTTCCACCTCACCAGCATTATCTGACTATTAGCAATGTTAAGGGGAGTCAGGTAAATCCATGTTTTATGCCTTTTGATGCCATAGACATTATTGGCAAGGGTTTCTTGATGATATGCCTCCAAAGAAAAAACTATATCCCTTACAAATTTGAGGAGTCTGAAAGGCTCCTGGATAAAACCATGGAATCTAATAAAAGTGAAATCTTCATCCAGGAAATAATCCACCAAGGTTTGTGAAGTCTTCATCCATTGCAAGACTTCAGAAGAGAAATGACCTGTAGGGCATGGGAATAAATCTTGAAGTATTGGCCTTATAAAATTATCCACAAACCACTAGTAATCCCATGTTCTTGAAATTACAGGAGTCCATACCAAAATCGGTTGGCGTAAACCTCTTACATCAAACCTAAATAATGACACACTTCTCTCTAGAAACTCAAAATTTTGATGCAGATTCAAGTGAACCAAGAAAGAAGAATACTTGAATTTATACTCAATATCATAGGTCCTCAACTGCTCAAGCATTCTTTTAGCTATTGCATCAAAAAAATCATAATAATTTTGGGTCTTCTCCCTTTTAAGCATGAAAGCCAAGCCCATCTAAAAAGGATGGACCTCTTCATCATTATTAAGACAGTAAATCCAAGCCAAAATTGAGAAAATAGATTGTGTATCTTTTTTTATTTTTTTACACGTAAGAGGAAAAGAAAACGGATCTCTCTCTGGCCTTTCCTTTGTTTCATCCTCATAAAATTTCCCCTTCTTAGTTCTAGCTTCCCATAAAATTTCCATCTCTTCCTCATCAAAGTGGTCGATGCCCCAAGTGGTAGGGATATGAAACATATCCCATATGGGTGTTGTAGTAACTATAACCTTGATCTTGTTGTCGATAATAACCCCTGTCTCCTTGTTGAATATTTTAGCACATGTGTCTACTAACTCTAAGCAGGGGTGTATGGTGAGCAACATGAACTGTGGAAAATCATAATTCTAGAGTTGAGATGCAAAACCTTCAACGGACCCATGTTGTCTCATTCTTTGCAATGCCCCTTTTTTAAGGCTTTTAGTATTAGTTGCCAACTTTGGGTCAAAAATGTTTTCTACGAAGTCCTACACCACCTCTCTTCTAGCATGATTATCTAGTTGCATTGATTGGGTATGCTTAAATTGTCATTCTTCCGATGCTAGGGCATTGGTGAACAAATCCTGCCCAAAAATATTTGTGTAACTTAGCCTTTTGGACGAGACTCCAAATTTTCTACCAGATGTTGATGCTTCCACCATTTTTGTGCCAAGAAGTTTCAAAGAGTTTCTTTAGTGAAATGGTAACTTGTTTTCCTACTTAGAAAAATCTACTTTTGAGTGTAGTTAATTCTTTTTCATGTACATGCAATTAAGGATTTTTCATTACCATTGGTCCACTAAATACTACCACCGAGGTGATACGTGTGGATTTGAGATGCATATCCCTTGGGAATGCCAATTTTTTTTGTGAGAATTGGATTAGTACATTCTTTTTTCCACCTCTAAATAAGCTAAACAAATTGGAAAGCATACTTTTAGCTATGATAAGTATGCTTTTGCAGTGCAAGGTACTTTGAAAAGATGCACCTATTTAATTTGTCAGAACTTAACATGTTAATACATATATATTTATATAAGAAAGCTAGATGGTGTTGATGATGGCAAGGGACACATGGAGATGATCGACCTACATGAGCATTTAATCCCAATGCCCAAATTTATTTCTCAAGGCCTCTTGCTAGATTTCCCATATGATTTACCTTTTTCCCTCTAGCTGCTTTAATCTTTTCTTCATTTTCATCCTATGAAAAATAATATTTTTGTTGGTTGGGTTTGCCAACGCATCTTTTCTATAAATATCTATGCCACCTTATTACAATAATCATTCAAAAAAATATCTTGTGAAGTTTAGCAATTTTTTCTTGCTATCTCCCATTTTGCTAGCCTTAGCTTTTACTGCCATCATATCATCTAGTCTAGGAAATCTCATTCGAATCCTTTCATGAAGGCCACAATACTCCTTCACTGGTAAAATTACCTATGATAGAATTAAGCACCCGGTGAAGAAGAATGCTCACCTCATTGTTGTTGTGTGTAAGGGGGTCCTCAATAAGGACTACTTGAGGGATGAAAACCAACCATGATGTGACTCTAATCTCGTCTCTCACTTTGTGGGCTCCCTACTCGACTTGGAAATAGCAAAGCCTTGGATAATTGGGATATTACGTGCTATGTTTGACTCCATGTACTTGGACAGGCTCAAAAAAATTATGCAAATGGCCATCCCTAGTGTTGGTATTCTAAATGCCATGGAACTCTACAGGAACATCGATTATGGGGAGGACATGGTCTAGATACCCTTCCTTAGTGACTTTGAAAGCATGGACATCAAGAGGAATTGCTCGCTATCCCATATTTTACCCACCTTCTTGTTGAGGGATTTTGGCATGGAGTGCATTGGTGGGCTTGACTAGAAGAAGCACTTCGAGTTCCTAGCATATAATAGAGGGAATGAGGACTAAGGTCACTAGCATGTTAGACATGTGTGTGTTTTTTTGACCCCTTTTCACCCTGTCAAATAAGAAGAAGAAGAAAGGAAAGAAGAATAAGAAGAAACAGATGAAGAGCCACTTTTGACTACTTAGCGACGATTGGAGGCTTATGAATTTTACTATTTTTTCTTGTTGCCTAAATTTTTTCCTTTTCGTAATATAACTCTTTTTGGGTTTTTAAAAGAAGCTTCGACTTCTCTTAGAGCCTCAGGATCGTACTATAATGTAAATTTCTCAATGAATATAATATAGTACCATTTTTGTTTCTTCTAGTGTTATTCTCATAACTTTATTCTTAAAACTAAACCGTATTTTACAATTTTTTTTACATATGGTACATAACTGTGAATTTTTTTAAAGAACCTACACATTTTAATGAAACAATTTTAGATACATATTGTTAATTGGTATATCTAGAAATTTTCCTTCCATATATTCTAGATCATATGCATTATTTTCCTTGCACACACTGGTATGGAAGGGTCCCTTCCATAGCACTTCAAATTTTGTATGTTGTCCTAGTTTCGTAGTGCACTCATCATACTTTCGTACCAAGCTTCCTTCCCTAAAATTTGGGTTAGAGGTCCTTTTATCGAACCATCATTTTACTATCTATTGGTGACTGATCATGGCTTGATAAGAATTTTCTCTATCTTCATCAATTTTAAGGATTTATGCCAACCTTACTTCCATTATGTTGCTTTCTTCAATCTCCAGGGCCTTTAAGAGTTGCAGGGTAGGGATCTCTATGGAAACAGGTAAAAATACCTCTTTTCTATATACTAGTTCATAAGGGGAGGCCTTTAGGATTTGCTTGGGCATAATCCTATCTGCCCATAGGGTAGCTTGTAAGTGCTTGTTCTAATCCATTTTTCACTCTGACCTGATGCACTAGATTAACCTAATTAGATTTTTGTTGGTCGACTCTACTAACCCATTTCCTTGTGGGTAGTAATTTGATGAATTTTTAAGGTAAACCCCATGTTTGATCTAGTAAAATTTGACATTCCCAAACCCACAAAAACCCATGCGTTGTTGAATATGATGGTTTTTCGTGAGCCAAATTTTGTTACCATCTCTTCAAGGAAATTGACAATCTCACCTTCTATAGCATTTTTTAGGGTGATGGTCTCCATCCACCTTGTGAAGTATTCGATCATCATAAGGATCCATTTATGGCTAGCACTAGAAATAGGATATATCATCTCGATGAAATCCAAAACCCATTAAGAAAAGGGTTCCTCAGTTAGAATTGGGCTCAAAGGTGAGGAATTTTATTTTCTTTTGCCAATAAAATATTGGCATTAAGTACACTTTTGAACCAAATGGTGCAATTCAAAAAATATAGAATGTCAATAGCATCCTACTCACATTATATTCAAAGAAGTAGTCCTGGCAGAGAAATGCCCACCTTTCTGGACTTCTATGAAATTCATTAAGTACTCTTTTCACCTATGGATTATTCAAGAATCAGAGCAAGACATCGTCATGATTTATTTTAAAAAGATACCTTCAATTAGTATATACTTGGTGTCTTTCGGTCAATAGTATCACCTTTTGTGAGATGAAAGGTTGGTTGTGTATTGTCTCTTTTGCATATACTGCATTTGATTTGTCACCCAAGACTTGTCGGACTTGAACTAGTTTGTGTAGAACTGATCAGTCTCCTTCCCAACTAAGGAACTTGATTCTTGTGCAAGATATTCACACAAACCTCTTCCTCAAACTAGCCTGGTTGGTTTAATATCCACATCGTATTCCAAGATCTTAGTGATCCAGTCAGCCCTCTTTTTAGTTATTTTTCCCTTAGTGATATACTCCCACACACTAGGATGTGCGACAAGAATGGTGATTCTATTGGTTGACACCAAGTGTCAGAATGTTTTTAGGCTTTTAACAATAGAAAAAGCCTACTTTTCAACAAAATTATACCTGGCTTCATATCCTTTAAGATTTCTTGAGTGAATGCAATGGGACACTCTTAATTATTTCCTTCATCCTTCTAAGTGAGTACTGAAGCTGTTATGCTGGCTGTTGTATACATAGAGTAGAAAATCATGGGAAAATTCTAGGTTATCCAACACTAGGGGGGTGAAGATAGCTACCTTTATCCACTCAAAATATTCTTTGCCTTCGGGGATCAATTTGAATATTAGGTTATTTTTAAGAATCAGTATGATAGGTCTCACATTGTCTGTGAAGTTTGAAATGAATCGACTGACAAAGTTGATCTTCCCTAGAAAAGATTGCAGCCCTTTCTAATTCACTAGTAGGGGCAACTCCATTATAGATCTCACCCTTTTGGGGTCTATTGCTATTCCCTCCTTCGATACCACAAAACTAATTTGCTTTCCTTGGGGCACTCTGAAATCACATTTCTTATTATTTAAGGAAATCTCAAACTATTGAAATTTTTGGAAAACCTTTTCTAGATGATCAAAGTGATCATTTAAATTTGAAAAGACCATTAGATCATCCATATATATTAAAATGATCTGATTATTTAATCCTTTGAAAGTAATATCTATTGCTCATTGAAAATTTGTACTAGCATTTGAAAGTATGAATGACATTTTTGAGTATGCAAACATTCCCCACTTAGTACTAAACATTGTTTTATGTTGGTCACCTTCCTTTACATATACCTGGTTATAACCTAAGAAACTATTGAGTAATGAAAACATCTTTGATCCTGCCATAGTCTATAGGATCTACTCCATTGATGACAAAGGGTAGTGGTCTTCTAGTGAGGCTTTATTCAAATCTCTAAAATCCACGAGTATGTGCACAGGATCATCATGGAAAAAATTGGCCCTTAAGTGGCAATGAAAATTCAGAAAATCAGAGTTAGGCAACCTGACGTAAAAATTTGAATAATTTATCTATATTATTTCAAAAATATGTAAGAATAGAATCTATAGAAAATTGAATGTAGTTTCTAAACTACTAGGTTTACTCAAAAAAAAAAAAAATCTATTTTGTGAAAATTTGAAATTTTAATGCAGGGGTAAACCCATAATAGTGGTGTACACTTTTTATGAGGAAGGAAATTTGATAAAATGCTCACGCTTTCAAAATTTCATGTTTTAAAAGGTTCGTTCGAACTAGGGGGTTCGCATGAAGTCAAAAGAGGGGACCGGTTGAACCCCTAGTTCAAGTGAACCCCATTTTGCATGGTGGGTTCGCTCGAACCCTACCATGCCACATTCCCTTATGGGAAATTCAAAAAAAAGGGGGGTGCATTCGAAGGGGGGTTCGCTCAAACCCCCCCTTTTTTCCCTTCTCCCCCTCTTCCACCAAATTTTAGTAGATTTTCGCCCTTTGAAGCTCGGGTTGAAGATGAAAATGGAGGAGACATCACAAACCCAACTAGAAAATGTTAGTCCTCATAATGAGCTATCCAACGAATTAAATTTTAATATGTTTTGGTTCTATTATGTATGTGTTTTTTTAGTTTTATTAGACATAGGTTTTTCACCCAAAATCAAGCTCTTTGTTTTGCACATGTGAAAAAATAGCAGATTATCAAAATAAAATTTTTTAAAACACATTGAGGCTGGGTATTGATGTCCTTGATCCATTAAAAAAAATAAAATTGAATTTTGATTCATACAAAAAAAGTTATGTTGTATACAGTCCACCTATGTCTGAATTGCAATTGGTTTGACTTTGAAACTTGATTAAAGAAAAAATACTCAATAAAAAACTATGAGACAAAATGAAAGTGCTAGATATCATAGTTACAAATCTAAATTCTAAAAAATTAGAATTTTATCCTTCATACAAAAAAAGTTATGTTGTATACGGTGAGCGACACATTTTAAAAATGTTGTTTTATGAAAAAAACCAGTTTTTGTGGGAGATAGAAAAAAAAGTGCAATCTGGTTCCAAAAATTTTGAAAAAAATATTTTTAGAATCTATAGATAAAATTTGATGAGACTCTAGTTTGCATCATCTTCAAATTCCTCGTGGTTTAGCCGCTATAGGTTCTCAAATATGAAGATTTAGTTAAAAATAATAATTGTAGTGTCCAGTTTGGCCAAAAATTGTAAACCACTATTGTGGGATCACCCGCAGTAGTACTTAAATTTCAAGGAAACAATAAGGAGTAGGTGTCTGTCTGACCACCTTAACCACAATAAAATGATAATACTTTTTTATAATATTTTAGATATAAGTAGATGACTCATGTTCCAATGTGATGCGTATTTTTTTATAATTTTTTTTCCAAGTAAATAATTATTTATGAATTTTTTATTACAAATTTTATAAAATAGAAAAAACTCATATGTCTAACCACCTTAACTTGGTCAAAACTTCATGAAATTATTATTTTTTTTTTTACTCCTATAGTATGTGGAGCATAGAATGTGACACATGTTTCAAATTTAAAAAATATGATACTATTTGAAAGCTATAGATGTTTTTCAATCAGCCTATCAATTAGGACTTTAGTCGTAATTCAAATAGAAAATAAATAATAATTATTTATTAAATTCAAAGTAAAACATAATTTATATTGATGGAAAGCTGAGAATCTCCTTTAAAAACCCTTTTCATTTTATCAATTTTGGGTAAGAAAAAAGTCGTCAGCCACATGGATCATCATATCACTTACATATCGCTACTTTTTGGCCCATCATGATCCTGCACATACCCCCACATAGAGCCTAAAATCACCATTCTTTTTCCAAACTAGTACCAAATTTGACACCTAGGTGGAATACATAATCAAATATATGATCCTCGATTTGATTAATTTGGTGAGCTCTTGTCCCATCAATGCTTCGACCTTCGAATTAACCGGCCATTTTTTTTGTCAGACGAACTTTGATATTTCAACCAAGTCAATAGTATGTTGAATTATGCCCAGTTCATACCCTCTAAGATCATCATAGGTCCACGTTATGACCCCATTGTATCTAGAACATAGATCCTTTAATCTTTCCTTATCCTTATGTGGAACGTCCCTTCCAACCTTTAAATTTTTGTCGCTTCTGACATCAAGCTCTTCATAATCCCTCTTGTCTGCACTAATTTATTTTTTCTATTTATTACATCCTCATAGTCAAAGAGATTTTCAATAGAGGTTAAACCTTGATGAAGCTTATTTCCTTTTAACTAGATAACTTGCCCTTCAAAAAACTCTTCTTTGGACTATGAATGGTCAAAACTTTCTCCTAATTTTTGTAAAAAGGCGACGATCTATATATTTTTCTTGAACACTTACTAATTTTGATAATTGTCAAGAATTATCGGTCAGATGATGATCTGCACTATATTTTGCTTCATTTTTTAATCAAAAACTAGTTCAAATTGCGAGCCGATTAAATTCATTCGATCGATGACACTGTTTTAAGATTGGGGAATGAATTGTATATTTAAAGCTTCAAAACTTTCAATCAGATCCCATATCTGATGTCTATACAACTTCATTCTTATATTCTTCACATTCTCTTTCCCACAGACCTAGCTCACAACTAACTCTGAATCTCCTAATGCTTGCATTCTCTTTATTTTCATTCATTCTGCAAGAATTAGACCATGAACCAAGGCTTCATATTTTGCATCATTTTTTGAGGACTAGAACTCAAAATGAAAATCCCTGAGGGTCTTTGATCTTATTGGTGACACTAGTTGGACAGCCACTCCAGAACTGGAATTGCATTTGGCACCATCAAAATATAAGTTCCATAGATGGTAGTCACCCAAATCATCATGTTCCTCCCAATACTTTATAAATTTTGGAATGACTTGATCATCATCCAAGATTACATAGGTGCCTAGTCTTGTCACATGAAAGTTGTCGAATGGGTTGCAATTGATGAATTGGTTTAGGAGTACCTCTTCTTTGAGGGTTCAATCACTCGTGCCTTCTTCATCTTCCAACATCTCAACATAATACATTTCCCTTTGCGAGAAGGAGGCATGTGATGCTTTAAAGCATAGGACTACATTGTCTGCTATGTGTTCTGGATGCAAAGATTGAGATAGGATTTTCATTTTTCTCCATGCTTGGTCCTTAATATCAAGTGAGAACAATCGAGGGCTAATTATCCGCTAAGCTTTGTTGTGAAATCTCTTGAAAGACAAATTCTAAATATCCAAGGAATGTCTATCACCATAATTTCCTACGTGACTATTTGGCTTGGGCATGAAAAGCAAGTTAAAGGAAGATCTTTAATTCAAATGATAGTTAGAACCTTCTTCCAATATAATTGCATTATTCCCTTTTCAAGGTGCTCATACTTAAGCTTTGGGGCATCAACCATTTATTTCGGCATGGCTGTTGTACTAGCTCCTCAATCAATCATGTTATTATGCAAAATCTTATCTCCCACAATAAGTGTTAAAAATAAAGGTGTGGACTTTGTCTTCCTATCTCTTTCTCTTTTGCATTGCCCACGTCATTCACATAAGTTGTGGCTTTCAAATATTGAGGGTCTCATGTTGGATCTTTATCTTTATCTTGATCACACAATGAAGCTGCATCCATTTGTGATATTCATTCATCCTTGTTTAATGCTTCTTGGTGCAATTTTTTTGTTTGGGAATAGATATGACATCCCATAGAGACACACTAGAAGATGCCTTCTTCAATTTTTCAACCACATTGAGCATTTTGATTGACAAGACCTTGGGTTTAAGTGGTGGTTTCTATCTCATATTTTAGGGAAAATGATCCATCGTGAATGGGCTCAAAATCTTATCCAACTCCTTCTCTAGCAACAGTGGGGTTTGCAACTCCTGAGTAGGTCGGCCAGTGGCCTGTAGGGATTGCTTTTCTTGTAGCTGTAGTTGGTGTGGTTGTGGAAACAATAGAGATTGTTGTACGTATTCTCCCATGAGCCTTCTTTTGGATCTTGTGTTGTTAGTTTGATTTTATTTGTGGAGCACTAGTCGTCAAAGTTTTGTTTGTGAATACTACATCTTCTTCCTCCATCCATGAAAATAGCGTTTGATTTGGCCTAATATCCAACTCTTGTTCTATAGACATTCCTTGTATTTTTTCTCTCAAGTGGGCATTTTCCATTGTAGGAAAATGATATTCTTAGATATTCAAGAGCATGCCTTTGTTTCTTTATCTAATAATAGTAGTGTGGGTCATCTCAAAAAGAAACATCTAAGAATAGTAGTGCATGGGTTGATTTGTTGGATGGGAGCAGTCATGTTTCTAGTTGTTGTTCTAGTTGATGTTTTATCTTGTTTTAGGAGAATGTCTTCATAGTTGTGTTCTAGTTTGGGCCTTGGAAGTTCATGCTATTTGTACTTCTATATGGTTTTTTGTTGGTGCCCTAGAGTGGTTAGTAAGATCTTCATCAAGCGGGAGATTTTTGGAAATATGTGCCTCAATACTACTAACCTGAACCTCCTGAAAGAGAAAATTGGTGAGACACCTGAGATATCATGTCAACGATTTGTTTAGTCTATTGTTCTTAGATGTTAAAATCACTAGAAGAACTACTATTCTTAGATATTTCTTTCTCAGATGACCCAATTTTCCTTAGAAGTGGTATCAGAGCCTTCTTCTAGTTGTTGGTTCTGTGTATTTCTCTTGTGAAGATTTCTTAGTCTGGCAGGCTTGAAGAAATCTTGAGGAATCGGCTAATGATTGATCCTTTGGTGAGTAAAATTCCTTGCTCTTTTGAGACAACACGCAATGTGAAATACATTAAATATTGAGAAATTGGAGTTGATCATATTGTAATGATGTGGTCTAAGGCTCCTAGTTGGCAGTGAATGATCTAGATGCAAGGGGTGTGAGTTTATGCTTATGGTTGTGTTGTAGTAGAGTGTGGTTCATATTGGGTGTCTGTGTGAGAGGCTCCCTGATGGTATGGAAATTTTTGGGTTGTTATTTAGCCATGGATTATTGTCCTTGTGCTAGGTGTTTTGACTTAGCATTGAAGGAATTGTTCTCTATTACCCTGATTGCATTAAGGCTATGAAGTTGATCTCTGGGTAGTTTGAAAACTTTTGAATATCTTGGCTCTCTCGAATGCATGTGCATGATTGTGGTTTTAGAATTGGTCTAGAGTGGGCCTATAGTTCTTGTACTAATTGTTCCTTTTAAGGATACTATTAGAAACCCTAGATCAGACATGCAAACCTAAACACCTTCCATAAAAGAGAAAACATAAAAAAGCAGAGCTTTGCATGCGAATGTGCAAAATGATATTATTCAGGAATTCAATATTACAATGAGATGATTTGCTTTATAAAAGCAAAGTATGCAACCCTAATTTTGACCTAAAAATAGCTCAACTAAATAAAGCTTACTTATTAATTAAGTAAACTAATTATTACCTAAGCAAAACCTAAGTAAAGTTATGCAAGTGTAATTAAATATTAATTACACTAACACCCCCCCATAAGTGCAACTTAGGGAGACTAGATAAGCATGAACCTAAAACTAAGATGAATGCAAGAAAGCATGAATGGGACTCGACAACAAGGCCTGATCAGGTACCCATGTACAAATGCAATAATAAGGTAGAGAAGGAAAACCCAGTGGGACAACCCCCCCTACAATGAGATAACTGCTGCAAAGAAGCACTAGAAGAACACTGCAGATTAACACTGGAACCACAATATGACAAGCAAGGAAAGATACTTCTATCTACAAGAAACCATATCAGAATCATAATGATGCAAGAGCAGACCCAATGCAACGGAACACTCGAACACTCCAAACTGGAACAACCCTGGAATCCATAAAGCAACAGTAGATGATATGATGATGACAGAATCTAGAAGCCGTGAATCTCAATGCTGATTCCAAGCTGAGACTGAAACTCTTCCATGGGAAAAAGTACCATACAGACTCTAGAACATTAACCACAAATTTAGTGGCCCTCAAATTGAGATAGATCCAATGCAGATCATTGACCATAGGCTCTCAATCTAAAGTGTAAAACAATATGAATCTGATATGTGTCAAGCTAGGAAAAAGTATGTCCAAAAAAAACTAAAAAACCAGATTACAACCCATGTGAGTTGTCATCAAAACACAATGAATATTATTATGCAAGAAACCCCCCTGATGGAACTTTATATCAGTTCACTTATTACAATCCCCAATGACTGTAAAAGGAGAGAATTCCTAAAAATTCATAAACAAAAAATTAAAAAAGACCTCAGATCTATGTAGAGGACTAAACCAGCTTTCCAATGCCGCAAGAATGGCGAAAAAAGGATCATCGAGTCAAAAGATATGCCCTCTGGAGTGAAAACAACAACATCTGAGTTCAAGGACCTGAAAAATATATATGGAGAAAAATCAGAAAAAACAACCAATGCCACTAGATTGGCATCAAAATCAGCTTTCCAATGGTATCTTGTTTACAAAAAATGGATATCGTACGCAAAACTTACGCCCAATTTTGTCAAAGGTGCTCCAGAATGGCCTATAAGGCTTGTAGGCAACCCAGGGGGCTAAAAAAATTTCGGCCCCTGGTCCTGCATGCGACCAAGGGCTGGTGGACAGGGGGCTGGGGTGGAGCCCATGGTTGCCCATGTGACTGTAGTTTGGGGCTGAGAGCCAGTCGGCCAGCGCCTGGACCCCCATATGATCGGGGTTGGAGGTTGCAGGCCCTCGGGGGCTGAGCGTCGATCGACGGCCGGCAGGTGGTGCCGCTTGCTAGAGCGGCGGGCGGGTGGCTGCCTGGTGGCCACCCGGCAGTGCAAACATTTAACCCTAGAGGTGCTAGCTCAAATCCCAAGATGGGGTTTTTTTCAAAAAAAATTTGAAATCTGTGCCTCGGAAAGCATGTTGGGGAGGCCGTATGGCCTCTTTGGCAAAAACCTTTTGCCTTCCAGATCAACTTCACCAAAATCAACATAATGAAGGGAAATCTTAGGGTTTTGGGGTGCTGCGAATGTGATAGCGGTGTCTGTTTTTCTCCAAGATGCTCAAAAAAAATGACAACCTCTAGAGCTTGCAAAAAATCACCCATCTTGAAACCCTTACAGATCTGGCAAATCATGGCCAAAATATGCAAAATGAAAGCTAGACCTAACTTTTTCTAGCGCTCTGAATCCAATGGTGAGGCTCGATCTGATCCAAGACGCTCCATAAATGAACTCGAGGCATAAAATCCTCGAGGAACCCCGAACGAACTCTGTCACGGTTTTCTCCATAATTTGAGAAGGGGTTGCATGTCAAGGCTTTGATACCATGTTAGAAACCCTAGATCAGACATGCAAACCTAAACACCTTCCATAAAAGAGAAAACATAAAAAAGTAGAGCTTTGCATGCAAATGTGCAAAATGATATTATTCAGGAATTCAATATTACAATGAGATGATTTGCTTTATAAAAGCAAAGTATGCAACCCTAATTTTGACCTAAAAATAGCTCAACTAAATAAAGCTTACTTATTAATTAAGTAAACTAATTTTTACCTAAGGAAAACCTAATTAAAGTTATGCAAGTGTAATTAAATATTAATTACACTAACAGATACTTGTACTAGCATGGCTCAGATTCATATTCTTTGGTCCTGAAGGTTTTTAATATATTTTCCTAAAAAGTCTATGGCGATGCATATTCATGTTAGTTCATTATTTTGGTTAATCGTGATGGTTGTGTGCAAACTCTTGAGTCATCCAAATGTGCATTAGATATGGATGTGCATGGTTTTTTTAATAATCATGGTGATTTTGCAGGTTTTGCATGGTTATAGACCTTGGTTGTTTCGGGTGTTCCTGGATGGGATAGTTGCAGTTCTACATGTAATTTTTGCTTGCACATTTCCTAGACTATGGTGCTTGAGTTGTGGACATGATTGGAAAATTGAATTTGGTTGTGATTTGGTGTTTGAGTCAAATTGTCTACGTTGTTTTTCTCTTTGAGATAGCAAATTTGTAGTTTCTAGTGTGATGATAGATTTGCAGGCTTCATTCATTGAATCTATGGGTTGAGCATGGTGTGGGTTGTCTTTACCTACATGTTTGTTGTGGGACAACTCAAAAGTGGACTATCAATATCCATGAGGTTTGATTTAGTGTTGGTGCAGATCTGTTAGTTGGCCTTGTCTATGGTCATTTGTGCATTGGCATGGTTGCTTTTGGATGAGAGGAAGGATGGCGTTGAGTACCTGAATAGTCAACTATGGGGACTTGTAGCGTGTGTATCATGATGTCATGGAGAGATTGATACACATTTTAGTGTAATATTTTGACAGTGTTGGTGTGATCTATGTGGTTTGAAGATCTTGGTGCTGCTTGGGATTGTTGTCAGATGGACATCTCGTCGATTGTACTTGGAGGTTTTTTAGATTAGCAGATGTTTTTCCATGGTGCTTAGAAAGCTTGGATGTTACGGTTCAGTGGGAGATTTAGCAGTGACTGTGGTGGTGAAGAATCTTCTTTGGTGTTTCAAATGATACTAGGAGGGACTCTTAGATCCCGTTGCTACATAAGGGTTCTTTTGCATTTGCATGGACACTATTTGAGGATGTGCAACATATTGAAACCATGGAGGACGTTTGAACTCTTTGGCTAAGGTGTTGGTGGTTCTTGACAATTTATGTTGGTTTAAGTTGTTTTATGTCATGCTTGTGCATTAGATTTTTGGCATGAGGTATTTCTCTTGAGACCATGGTGAGGTCACTTGGAGCATGGTAAGGTGAGATCATGATGTCATGATAAGTTCTTGGTTTAGATGATTGGAGCTTTGACAGTGGTCTGGTGGTTCTTTGTGTTTTGGGTGCATTAGTCATATGCTTGAGAACTTGATGTTAGTGTAGTAATGAAGTTTGGAGTTCAACACGGGATGATCATTTGCAAGTGTTCATGGATACATGGAGAATAAGGTGAGGCTGAAATTCTCTTGATATGAGAAAGGTGCTGATTTCAACAGAAAGTCTAAGTAGCCTACTTCTTGGTTGAATGTGAATTCAACATAGAACAATGAGGAGATTGATATTGGATGAGTCATGGTGGCTCGTATATCTTAGAGAAGCATTTCATTTTCCCACTCTTGGTCTACTAGGTAGTGAAGTCTATTTGAGAGGTATTTTTCCATTATATCTTTCAGATGTGTTTTATACTTTCTTTCATGATATGGATCTTGAATTGTTGTTTAATGGTTTTGGAGGATTCATAGTGGAAGATAGACAACATGGTTAATCTCCTTGAGCTTTTATGTGATATCATTTTTTGATGAGAACAAGTAGGAGATGATTTATGGGCTGATTTCCTGAGATGGGTGTTGATGCAAGATTTTGCAGGGGGCAGTAGTCTCATGGGAAACTTATCTATTGGGGGACATTTTGCACACAACTAAGTGACCTCGGGGTTTTACCGAAGTCGTCTCTTTGTTTTAGTGGGGGAGGTAAAAGGTTAGGAAGATAAATGAGAATATTAAATCTAAGCTAAAGGCGATGCACCAAATCATAAATGATATTACCTGAGAAAAATGTTGGATGCAAAGGCTCGAAACATTGAATGTTGTTTCTTTAGATAAATTTTCTCAAAAGAACTTTAAAACATGAGAACAACTTCTATCCACATAGCATAATATAGTATAACTTTAGCCAACACAAAGGAGTTGAAAACATGATCTGCATCTATTAAGCTATAAAATATTACAAAAGTTGAAGAACAAGCATTCATATATTAGAGGAAGATAACAACACTATTTAATAGTCTTATCAAATGCATGAAAAGAAGAAAGGTCGAATTGATTGGCACAGTTTGTGAACTTCAAGTTCAATAAAAATATTATAGAGGCTATTCCTAGTGCTTGAGAATATTTTTTATATCTAATCAAAAACCTAATAAAAGAGAAGCGAGGTATTTTATATAGGCCAGCCCACCACCTGACAACCATAGAGAAAGACTCCTTGATGAAACATCGATGCCCTAGATCTTCTCGAGCTAGCACCAAATAAAAGGAATGCTCAGCAATGTGCCAAAAAATCCATTAAAGAGAAAAGAAGGTCATGTAGTAGCATAAATGAACATGCGGTGTCGAAGAAGAAAACATGGTGGAAAACGAGAACAAACGGCGTAGGCAACAACTCCTAGAAAACTAGTGCACAAGAACACACCATGAGTCGAGCAGATGGAGCCCGACAGAAAGAATGAGGGATGCCCAAAAAAAATATCTAAGAGGAAGCCACGTGGGTGATGTCGAGCGATGGAAATTGCATGGTGGACCCAGCTCAGAAAGCGGCCAAAGAAAGCCATGTGTCACACACATGGAACTCGGCAAAAGAGAAGCGATACAAAGTAGCAGGAATCTTCCTTGGGAGGCCACGTGGCAAACACCAAAAAGTTATGAGCGAGGAAAAATAAGGCACAACCGTGAAGGAAAAATAATAACCATGAAGGCCAGTAGTTTTTTGTTAAATGGTTTAGTGACTCACAGGGACATTTTGCCTGCGGAATGAAGAACCCCAAAAACCTTGGTTCATCATCCCATTATCACTCACAGCTTTGAGAGAGCAGTTTGCAGACTGGCCTAGACCTCATTTGACAGTGCAAAGAGGGTTTTAATATTTTTGTGTGCCAATTTGAGGTTGATGATTGTCTTAAAAGGCAATCCACCAGATACATTCACCTCCAATTCAAGTTTAAAAAAGAGTTGCTCTAGTTGATGCATGATACCTTCAATATTCTCGACGGTCGAGGACTAATCAAAATATTGGAAAATAGAAAGGTCCTGCATCTTTTCTTCGATCTTTGCAATTATGTTCTCAACACCTACCACTACCTGATCTGTAATAAAGGGCGAAGGGAGGCCTCCTTGAGTTAAGCGGGAAATTATTTCCCGCATGTCACTTGTAACTTGGTTCAATCTGGCTCTGTATTCTACCAATTGTTGGACAACCTCGTGCATGGAAATGAGAATTTTAACGCCCATAGCCATTGTTGTCCGATCCTCAATACCTACACCACTCAGAGCCTCATCGCAGGCCGTATACAACTTGTCCAACATAAGTTTAGCCTCGAAAACTTTATCGATAGTCATCTCCTGCACCTGCTAGATTGTTTCACTAACTACTCCACATAGATTGGTTGCTTGCACCATAAACCTGAAGGTGGGTTGCAAAGTAAGGCATAATGCCTTGATCTTATCCTAGTACGATGCATATAACTGCTTGGAAATTTCCAATGAGTTCATCTGTGGTTCAGGAGGTTGGGCTCTCAAAAGATCTAACTCTACAACTCTATTGTTTAGGTCCGCCCTTAGCTCTGATAAGCTCCCATCCAATATGGACACCTGGCTTCTTAGAGTGGAAATGTCTTTCTCCCTCTCTTCCAAGGCCAATTCGGCTTGATTTCTCTTCTCAATTTCCAACTCTAAAGCAACATTCATTTCATTTACCTCATCATTTGTGCTCTATCGGAGCTACTTCATACCTTCATTCATCTGTGTTAAGTCAGCAAAGAGTTTTTCTTCATTCGCCTGGCTCTGCTCAACCTCATTTTGTAGGATTAAAACAATCTTCATGCCCATAACCTGAACCTCTCTGATTTTTCTTTCAAAATCACTCCTTTCCTTGTGTAGGTGATTTATCTTATTTTCTTGGGCCTTATACTTTTTTACCCAAATATCAACCTTGCCTTTCAACTCCTTCAACTGCTCCTCCTTTTTCCTTGCTTGGTGATTGAGCTTGAGTTAATTGGTGGTTACTACCCTTCGAGTCTCCTCCATTAGCTTGACCTTATCCTACGGATGAGCCTGATGCAAATCCAACCCAATGAGATTGATAGAGTAATCACTCGACAACATTTCCCCGACTAGTTTGATCACATTGGGGGTGATCTTTGCAAACATCAGTGAATTTTGGATTTCGTGGAATATCGTTTGCAAAAGAGGCTCTACCTGCCTGCCTGCATCCTTTTCTCTTCTCTTTTAAATTCATCTTGCATGGGTGCTTTTGTTAGCATCCACCTGCGAAAAATATTCCTGGGAAGAAATACCCAGTCCACCAGTAAAAGAAAACTCTCGAGGGACTGCTAGTGGGAAAGATAGCATGCTCAGCGCATCGGTGGATTTTCTAGGCCTTGTAATAATTATCGGGGAGAATGGTGGAATGAATTGACCACTCAAAGATGATGGTAATGTGGTATGAGGAAAGGTTGGGGAAGCACCAATTGAAAGGTCGTGCCTCGGGGATGAAAATTGTTGGCTCATTAGGTTAGTATTGGCAACCAATTGTGTCCCAAGGGTGGAATGAAAAGCAATAGATGGAAATGGAAAACCAGGAGGGAAAGGACTGGACTTCCTGGGATATCTAGCGATAGAAAAAGCTGGTGCAGATGAAAAAGTTGGGGCAGATGAAGAGGAGACAAGACATGTAGTAGAGAGAGAAGAGGGAGGAAATAATTCCTAAGGCTCTTGAATATTTGCAGCCAATGCCATCACTTCTACATGTTGTGACTCTATCCCTCTAGAGAATTCTTTCATTCGTTGCCTTTTTCTCCTCCGGAGAATCTTCGACATTCAAAATTGCCTTCGTCCTACAACTTGAACTTATTTGCCTCTTCCTACCCGATCTGGAGGAGCTGGAAGGCTTTGAAATTTGTGTATTTGAAGAGCCCTCCTGCTGTACAGGTTGTCCAGTGACATCTTCTTCATGTGTTGGCACTTTTTCAGCGGCAGGGAGTCTTTGAGTTACCTTCTCCCCAAGTTCCATGGCAACTCCTCTCTTCTCATAATACTACTTTGAAACCAAAGGGTTTGGAGAATTCTCATTGTCTGGGTGCTCATGAACCCATATGTCATCAAATTTTTCATCCAGGTCGACCTCTTGAAAAAGGTCACCTATTGCTTTTATCTCCTACCTGTATATCCAGAAGTCCCTAATTCTTTCGGGCTTCCATTCAATATTATTCAATTGGCTACACAGGTATGAGCTCATCTTCTGGTTTTGGTTCCGCTTTCCCACAATGTGGTAAAAGTTTAACCATGGTGGTCGGTTCTTTGCAGTAGGAAAATATTCAAGGCCTACATAGAATTTCAAATTTCCCTCGTCAACATTTCTCTAAGGGTCCCAGAATGGTTGGGGTTGGTGAGGAATTTTTATGCCAATATCTGACAGATTGTTTCCTGGGTTGTATTGCCATATGTCATTGATAGTTACCAACCCAAGACTACATAACTTAGAGTACAAGACCTCCAAGTTGTTAACCTTTGGGCCCTTCTTCTTCACCACTGAGACCAAGCCAAACATGACAGGAAGCACCAAATAGGAAGTAAAATGTCTTCCTCCCTAGTAATCATTCTCAATATTACTTAGCTACCACAACGCCTCCATGGTTAGGAATTTGTCAGAAAGAAAACATGGGAGCCGAAAAGGCTCCTGGATAAAGCCTCACATATGAAGCATAGTGAAATTTGTACCAAAGAACCAATCACAAGGTGGCAAGAGGCCTCTCGACCATGAATTTTTTCATGGGGTCAGACAAACTGACATGTTGCTTCTAGATCCATCCAAAGCCCGCAAGGTCGGAGCTAGGAACAAATCCAAAAATGTGTAATAATTGAAAGTCTTCAACAGGACGAGAGTCCATGTCGACACTGGCTTCTGCACACCACTCTCATCGAAAATGGCTAGGGCCATGAATTTCTGGAAATAGTCAAGATTCTGACGCAAAATTAAGTAGGCCAGAAAGGAAGAATACCTAAATCTAGAACCAACTTTGAAATCCTGCAACTGCTCGATCATCCCATCTACAATAACCTTTGCAAATTCCATAAGTGGAGGCTGGTTTTTCTTCCTCAACATGAAGCTGAGACTCATTTGGAATTTGAAAACTCCCTTGTTTGTATCCAGCCCACAAACCAACACTAACATAGAAGTGACGAAAGAAAACCCCGATTTAAAAGCACCTAGAGCAATTGGGAATTTGGGAGGTGTTGAAGTGTCTATCAGTTGAGCAATCTGAGTGGCATAAAATTGCGACGCCATCCAGAATGTTCTCCAGCATTCTTGCATCCTTTTTATATCAAAATTTTCAACACTTTTGGATAGAGGGAATGATACACATAACATATCTTGTAGGGCATGAGGGCTGATAACTACCCTCAAATTAGGGCCATTTATAGCTCCCATCTGAGGATCAAAGTTTTATGCATATGCAGTCACCTTTTCTAGGCAATAATACACCAGAGGAATCATGTACTAGGGAAGCCCATAGTGCCATAGACATTTGTTGAAAGGATTTGACAATTTCTTCATTCTTTCGCAAGCAACCTCCCTTAGGCTTTTTGGGATTCTGAGACAACTTAGGATCCAAAACATTATCCCAATCTTCTGATACTAGGGCCTGATTTCTAGGAGAAATCATGGAAATAATTTTTTGGTTCGATTGACTGGTAAAATCCCAAGATGGCCTTGTTGGGATGCCTGGGGTGGCATAAGACTCTTTACCATATATGTCTATGCAGGGCACCGTCAATCTTTGCTCATTAATGCTTTGAGTGGCCAAAACCTGTGTTGAACTTCTTACAATTCCAGCCATTTTCTCCTCATATTCACAAAAGGCTTCCACAAATTTTTCAAATGAATTAGCTTATGAAAAACCCTCTCTCTTTGCGAATAACCTAGCCATTTTCACCTTTTAAAAAATTATCACCATAAATGCCCCTTTTGCATGCCAAACTTGCTTTTTGGATTTCGTGAAAAACAACTTAGCAAGTGTATGTTCCAGCCTTTAATATTTATTTGCCCAATGCATCTCTAGCTTTTTCAAGCGTGCGAGGAGATCACCCACCTACCAAAATACTCTTCAAATTTAAGAGATATGACATTTGCACGAGGTGGCACCTATTTTTCTTTGGACAACACACCAGAACAACCCTACCATATCCTTCACAAATTATCTTGCATTTACTAATCTCCTAATTGTACTTGGGCACAATTCCCAATGACTTTACCAAAATATTTTCCTTGATTTTATCGAGATGACAACTCCTCTTGCAGACACCTGGCCCATTTTCTTTAATTTGAAAACTTGAAAGAAGCAAGTTGCAACTATACCTCATTATTCACATCAACTCACATGCTACGACACTAATTATAGAGGCCTGATAGCTCCATTTTATTTTTATGTAATCATAGCTTGCCTCGTTGGGTGAACCCCAACCAATCTATAAATATCCCCTAGCAGCTTTGCTAATCACAATTAGCCTCAGTGTTCCAATTTAGTAGGCACTAGTTAACTTACCAATTTCTTAAGTTAGAGTAGAAAGCAATAATGGAGATGTCGATTAAGCTGGTTTGCAAAAAGAGCCAGGCAACATTTTTAGGAAAAATTAGGTGTAGGTGCTTGAAACGCATGATAGGAATCAAGAACCTATTATATGTGAAAGTGATCAAATGGGTCCTCGGCAAAGACTGCATGGAATACGAGGATTAGTACAAGGTGAACACTAGTGATAGGGATAGGGTTGGATTGAATCAATCACAGACTCAATACTTTGGGTCTCACCTTTGATAACCCCTTGGTGTCACTTCCTCCACCACTCAACCTGTAGGTCCTAAGCTATTTAGACACCCCTAATTCCACTACCAACCCTGCTATCATTTACAATATCTCAACCAACCAAATCTTGGTGTTCTTCCTCTCATGCAATTCCTAGCCCTTAATACTCTTAAAGACTAGCTCACCTCCAAATACTCCCAGATCTTGTTGTAGGGGTGTGTAAAGCTTCCATGGCTTCAAAATCATCTGACAAAGGCTCCTGATCAACCTCCATTCACTAGTTCTCCATCGCTTTCAGGAAATGCTTTTCTTGGGTTTAAAAGGCTAGTAGCCTTGAGCCCCAATTAGGTCGCTGAATAGGGAAAAAAAATGTTTTTTCTTTCTAAACCCACCAAGTAACCTGGTTCTTTGCTTAGGAAATGTGTTTCACATTCCCTCACCTCCAAGATTCTTATGGTTTCAAGACTGCTCAGGCTGTATGCTGTCCAAACACCAATTTGGTCAAGCAGTTAGGGTTACAAAACTGCTCAGAACCAGTTTTAGGACTGGTGAAAATTTCTCCTCCTCAACGGATTGCTGGGATCTCGTCCTTGTCACCATACGTGTCCAAGAACTTCCCCTAAATTTTCCAAAAATAATTTCTCAAAAAGCTTCACTCCCCTGCAAGTTATCAACACTGTTCTGCAGCCTTTCCTAGTCGGGCTCTTCACTGGCTCGCCTAGGGCAAGGCTTTTATCATAGCTCCTGCAACCAAAAGAAACCTAACTCCTACCATATTTACAAGTAAAAAGATGGAGCTTGACCACATTCCCAACAATTCCATACTTCTTGGTATGGAGGGAATGCAGCCTAGAGCTCCATTTTTACACAGTTCCAGTCAAAATAGAAATAAGGAAAAAAAACATAGAATTTACAAGAATGGATGAAAGCGATGGAACAGCTATCAAATGTGCCAAAATAAAAATTCCAGAGGCCTCTCTACATGCTAAAAAAATGTACAAAATTCCTCTTTTGATTCAATTAGCGGCTGTTACACAAACAAGAACAGAAAACACAGAAAATAAGACAAGAACGTTGTTTTCTTTAACTTCTGGAAAACACAGTCCGTACAAAAACTTCTAACCCCCCAAAAAGGTCGTGGTATCTCTTGAAGATTCCTCCACAATAATTTAGGTTCTTGGGTCGAGGGTTAGATGACCTAAAAATGCATTTTTGTAAAACCCGTTGTGTTTACAAACACTTAGGCAATTTTCACAACTTAGCCAAAATGAAGAGTTAAAACTATTTAACTCTTGTTACCTCCTTTCCAAAGTTCAAAGACAACCCCAAGAGTCTAAAAAAATGGTCAACATGACCTTATGAGAAAACACAACATAACAAAATTAAACTTCAACCAAAAACTCCAAATAAGGCTTGAATTTTGCCAGGTGCTCCTGCACCATTCTCCCCCTCTCAGCACAAACACTAAGAACTAGAAGGAGGGATCAGATCAATGCCAATTTTCTTGAGCTGATCTTCTTGTACCCATGTAGCTTCTGAGTCAGGCTTGTTCTTCCACTTGGTAAGGTGCTCCATGTATACCTTATTCCTTGTAGACTTTTGCACTCTGGACTCCAAGATCTGCTCTACCTGAGGCTGCTCTTGAGTAGATAGGGGTACATTACTAATGTCCTTGAAGATTTCATGATGGTTCTAAACCTCATCCCTAACTGTTCCCTTATACCTGATCAAATCAGCAACATTGAACATCGGTGAGATGCCCAAATCTGATGGTAACTCCACCTTGTATGCATTCTTGCCATATTTGGCCAACACCTTGCATGGACCCACTCTCATCATCTACAACTTGGTTGCCATTCTTTCTGCAATCTAGATTTGTTGAGGTGGACCATAAAATAATCCCCAACTGCAAATTGTACATCCTTCCTTGACAAATCCACTTTCTCTTTCAACTTTTGGGTTGCTGCTATAACTGTGTTCTTAACCCGCTCATGGATCTCTTTCATTGTCTTAGTGAAGTCTTCTGCATGTCCACTCCTATTCTCCTGAGATCCAAGGTCTCTAAGTTCACAAAATCCTCTTGGGTGCATCCATACACAACCTCAAAAGGACTTTTCCCTGTAGTTTTATTGACATTGTCATTATAGGCATATTCAGCTTGGGAAATCACCATATCCCATGTTTGTCCATATTCTTTAGTCAAGCACCTCAGAAGATTTCCTAGCAATCTATTAACCACCTCTGTTTGACCATCGGTTTGAGGATGGTAAGCTGATCCAAATGATAGATTTGTTCCCAATCTGCTCCATAGAGTCTTCCAAAAATGACTCATGAACTTCACATCTCTGTCAGAAACAATGCTTAGAGGTAGTCCATGGATCCTAACAACTTCCTTGAAGAAAAGATGAGCTATGTAGCTTGCATCATGAGTAGTTTTGCAGGGAATAAAATGACTCATCTTTCTAAATCTGTCTACCACAACATACACACTATCAAAACCAGTTTTGGTCTTAGGAAGACCTACCACAAAATCCATACTCACACACTCCCATGGTATGTTAGGAATAGGCAGGGGTTGATAAAGATCAGCATTACTAGCTCCTCCCTTAGCTCTCATGCATACAAAACACTGTTCCACATATTTTCTAACATCTCTTGCCAACTTAGCCCAGTAATAGAACCTTTGTACTAGTTCTAAAGTCTTATTAATGCCAAAATGCCCACTAAGACTTCCATTATGCTTTTCTTGAATCAAATTTTCCCTCATTGACCCTCTTGGAACACACAACTGATTACCCATAAATAACAGTCCATTTTGCAATGTATACTTGGCATATTGACAATGGAAATGATTTACAAAATCAGAACATACCTTGTAAGCTTCTGAGAAGTCTTCATCTTCACCATAGAGGTCTTTGAAACTCTCTAATCCAATGCTCTTTAGCTATACCTCTTGGATTGTCAACAACCTTCTGCTCAATGCATCTGCTACCTTATTCATTGTTCCCTTTTTGTGCTTGATAGTGAATGTGAAAGCTTGGATGTATTCCATCCATTTCAAATGCCTATTACTTAACTTCTCTTGGGTGTTGATGTAGCTAAGTTCCTGGTTATCAGTGAAGACCACAAACTCCTTGGGTAACAAATAATGCCTCCACTTCCTAAGGCACTGCACTAAAGCATATAATTCTAGATCATAGGTGGAATATTTTTGCTTGGCCTCATTGAGCTTTTCACTAAAGAAGGCTATAGGCCTACCTTCTTGACTAAGTACTCCACCTACTGCAACTCCACTTGCATCACACTCAACTGTGAACAACTTGTCAAAACTAGGTAATAACAGAATTGGTTGAGTTGCCACTTCTTGTTTTAGTTTTTCAAACCCTTTACCAGCCTCTTGAGTCCACTTAAATTTTGTTTTCAGACCACCTTTGATAGTATCTAGGACTGGTGCACATATACCACTGAAATTCCTTATGAATTTTCTATAAAATTGGGCTAAACCATGAAAACTCCTTACCTCTATTGCTATGGTTGGTGTAGGCCAGTTTATGATTGCCTCCACCTTGCTTGGATCCATTTTCAATGATCCCTTAGACACTACAAAACCCAAGTACACAAGTTCTTGTTTGAAAAATTCACACTTTTCCAAGTTGATAGCCAACTTCTCCTCTTGCAACCTTTTAAGAACCATCTCCACATGCTTCAAATGTTCTTTTGTTGTCGTACTGAAAATTAGTATGTCATCAAGGTAGACTACCACAAAAATCCCTGTGAAATCCTTAAGCACTTCATTCATTACTCTCATGAACGTGCTAGGTGCATTGGAAAGGCCAAATGGAATCACTCTCCATTCATATAAACCATCTGTTGTCTTGAATGTTGTCTTCCATTCATCACCATCCTTAATTTTGATCTGATGGTATCCACTTTTTAGATCCAATTTTGTGTAATATTGAGCCCCTACAAGACAATCCATCAAGTCTTCTATTCTAGGAATTGGAAACCTATACCTAATTGTGATTATATTTATTGCTCTAGAATCAGTACAAATTCTCCACTTACCTCCCTTCTTAGTTGCTAAAACCACTGGCACTGCACATGGGCTGATGCTCTTTTGTATCAATCCTTGTTCCATTAATTCTTGCACTTGCCTAGCTACCTCTAGGTTCTGATTAGGTGTGAGTTTGTATGCTACTTTGTTAGGCAATGAGGCTCCAAGTATGAAATCAATTTGATGACTTATTGCTCTCTTTGGTGGTAAAGTTGCTGGTGTACCATCACTGACTATGCTCTTGTACTTATCAAGCAACTTTTGGACTATTTTTGGTAAGATTGTCCTTTCAGCCTTTTCCTCCTCTTTGGGCTGCATCATGATCACATACCCTTCATTTCCTTGGTGTAGATCCTTAATGAACTCCTTGCCACTGCTCAACATGATGTTTGGTACCTTTGAATGTCCTTCATCTTCTTCCAATAGTGACTGCAACTTGAAGTTTCTTCCATCCTTCTTGAATGAGATGGTGTTCTCTTTCCCATCATAAATGGTACTTTTGTCATATTTCCATGGTCTTCCCAATAGCAGGTGGCATGCATCCATGGGCAAAACATCACAAACTAACTTGTCTTTATAAACTCCAATTGAAAATTCCACTGTTACTTTCTCATTAACCAAAACACTCTGCCCTTTATTCAGCCATGTGACCTTGTAGGGGTTGGTATGAGGCGACTTCTCTAATTTCAGTTTCATTACTGCCTCCTCTAAGATTATATTATCTGTAGAACCCGAATCTACAATGACCTTGCATACTTTACCAAGAATTTTGCACCTTACTCTAAAAAGAGCTCTTCTTTGCTTAGGTTCTTCTTTGACCGGTTGCCTTATCAACACTCTTCTAAACATCAAACTCTCTCCATTTTTAGACTCAATATGACTGATCTCAATTGTCGTAGGACTCATGGTGTCCTCTTGTGCATAGGCTGCTCTCTTTTCATTGCTTGAAGAAGAAAATTTCTCCGAGCACCTATAAGCTGGATGTCCCATTTGATTGCAATGATAACACTTCATGGTGGCAAAGTAAGAGTTACTTCTACCTGCTCCTCTTCCTCTAGTTGAACCTCCTTGAGGTCCTCTTCCCCTATTAAATCCTCCTCTTGAAGATGTTTCACCTCCATGCTCAATGAGTTTTGATTCTCCTTGGTTTCTTTGGTCACTACCTCTTCCTTGGTAACCACCACGCTGTCCTCTTTGATCTCTTTGGTCTCTGCCTTTGCCTCTTCCTTTAGAAGCTTGATCTTGCTTCCTCTTGTTCCTTTCCTCAATCTTGATAGCCAACTGATAACATTGATGAACCGTTTTAGGACTCAAAAGAGCCATCTCCTCTTGGATATTCCACTTCAAACCATTAGGGTACCTAGCCACTTTGAGACTCTCATCCTCTATCACATTAGACCTCATGCAAAGCTTTTGGAACTCTTCAGTATAAGTATTCACATCTAGTTCTTTCTGCCTTAGGCTTTGTCTCTTCTTGTGTAGTTGAATTTCATAATCCTCAGGCATGTAGGCTTCTTTTACCTTAGCAACCATTCCTTTCCAAGTTGATATGAGTTGTTTGCCTTCTTTTTCCCTCTCTGTCTGAACAAACTTCCACCATGTCAAGGCTGATCCTCTCAATCTGGACTTAGCAACCTTCACCTTCTGACCTTCAGTCACTCCATCACACTCAAAGTGATTCTCCATGACTAGGTCTGGTTTCATCTTTCCACTAAATAGTGGTATGCCTTCAAGTGCTTTTCCACTCAAGGCTTTCAATGCCTTCAAGAAAGGCTCCTCCTTCAAAATAGGTCATGTTTATGGGTCTTGTCTTCCTCTACAACCTCTTCTTCTTTTGGAATTCTTGCCTCAAACTGTGCACTCCTCACTGCTGCCTCCAGTTGGGCCAATCTTTCCCTCAACCATTTATTGTCTTCTTCTTGCTCTTCAACCATCTTAGATAGTTCTGCATTGGTCACCATGTTGAAAGAATTACTTGACTCAATGTCTAACATGCAAGATTTCTTTCCCAAATCTTTCACTGCTCTAATACCAATCTGATAGGGATAGGGTTGGATTGAATCAATCACAGACTCAATACTCCAGCTCTCACCTTTGATAACCCCTTGGTGTCACTTCCTCCACCACTCAACCTGTAGGTCCTAAGCTATTTAGGCACCCCTAGTTCCACTTCCAACCCTGCTATCATTTACAATATCTCAACCAACCAACTCTTGGTGCTCTTCCTCTCATGCAATTCCTAGCCCTTAATACTCTTAAGGACTAGCTCACCTCCAAATACTCCCAGATCTTGTTTCAGGGGTGTGTAAAGCTTCCATGGCTTCAAAATCATTTGACAAAGGCTCCTGATCAACCTCCATTCACTAGATCTCCATCGCTTTCAAGAAAATGCTTTTCTTGGGTTTAAAAGGCTAGTAGCCTTGAGCCCCAATTAGGTCGCTGAACAAGGGAAAAAAATGTTTTTTCTTTCTAAACCCACCAAGTAACCTGGTTCTTTGCTTAGAATGTGTTTCACATGCCCTCACCTCCAAGATTCTTATGGTCTCAAGACTACTCAGGCTGTATATTGTCCAAACACCAATTTGGTCAAGCAGCTAGGGTTACAAAACTGCTCAGAACCAGTTTTAGGACTGGTGAAAAGTTCTCCTCCTAAATGGATTGTTGGGCTCTCCTCCTTGTCACCATACGTGGCCAAGACCTTCCCCTAAATTCTACAAAAAGAATTTCTCAAAAAGCTTCACTCCCCTGCAAGTTATCAACGTTGTTCTGCAGCCTTTCCTAGCCGGGCTCTTCACTGGCTCGCCTAGGGCAAGGCTTTTCTCATAGCTCTTGCAACCAAAATAAACCTAACTCCTACCATATTTACAAGTACAAATATGGAGCCTTACCACATTCCCAACAATTCCATACTTCCTGGTACAGAGGGAATGCAGCCTAGAGCTCCATTTTTACACAGTTCAAGTCAAAACAGAAATAAGGAAAAAAAACACAGAATTTAAAAGAATGGATGAAAGCGATGGAACAGCTATCAAATGTGCCAAAATAAAAATTCCAGAGGCCTCTCTACATGCTAAAAAAATGTACAAAATTCCTCTTTTGATTCAGTTAGCGGTTGTTACACAAACAAGAACAGAAAACACAGAAAATAAGACAAGAACATTGTTTTCTTTAACTTCTGGAAAACACAGTCCGTACAAAAACTTCTAACCCCCCAAAAAGGTCGTGGTACCTCTTGAAGATGCCTCCACAAATATTTAGGTTCTTGGGTCGAGGGTTAGATGACCTAAAAATGCATTTTTGTAAAACCTGTTGTGTTTACAAACACTTAGGCAATTTTCACAACTTAGCCAAAATGAAGAGTTAAAACTACTTAACTCTTGTTAACCTCCTTTCCAAAGTTCAAAGACAACCACAAGCATCTAAAACAATGGTCAACATGACCTTATGATAAAACACAACATAACAAAATTAAACTTCAACCAAAAACTCCAAATAAGGCTTGAATTTTTCCAGGTGCTCCTACACCAACTAGCATTTGCTCCCACTTCATCACTTCGCTCTTGGACATCAGCATTTCTAAATGAAAAAATTATGAAGCTGACCAAAGGGGTGTTCCCTCAGCATTACCTTGGAGGTCTGGAGCAAGTAGTTTGGGCCGCCATATTTGATTGTGGGTTCACTTCTATTCGCAATCTACGTCAGGTGCTACTGCATGGAGGACCCGTGCCAACTAGGCCCTTCTTGTTCGGCTTTGAGTTGGAGACCCATGAATAGCATCGCACCAAGGTCCGTGTCGGCTGCTTTTTCCTCATGTGGATACATTACATCGAACCATTATGAAACCTCCAGTGGTATGAGGATTTTGAGAGAATTGTGTTCCCTCATCTTGTGTTGCTGGTTGCTACCATTGTTTGTCCATCCAATGCTTGAGAATTTGAGAAGAAAGATAGTCCCCAATTTTTCTTTTTTCCTTTTTCAACCTCCGCTTCTTAGCAGATATACGTATATATAAATTGATACAAGGCCACTAGCCTCTATCGTATGTAATGTAAATATTCTGGAAACAATATAATACTTATGTTTTTCATATCCTGGATCATTGAAAATCTATTTCAATTTATTTCAATACTGTTGTTGTTTTCAAAAAGCACTAAGAAAACCCAAAACTTAAAGTAGGAAAAATAATTACATATTTACAATTTACAAACTCATTGCATAAGTAGGACTAATTAAAATTTTTAAGTTGCATCCCATTAACTGGAATACCCAAGGCATTACCATCCATGTCTTCTTGCTCGAAAGAGTTAAATAGTTTGCATTGAACAACCTTAAAAGGCCCTTCCTAGAGACTATCAAACTTTTCGTGCTAGTCGAGCTTCACCCTATGCTCATTGAACTTGAGTACCAAGTCCCTACATTTGAGCTCCTGGTCGGACATCCTTTTTTCAAACCACTTATTTACAACCTTCTAGTGGCTATTCATGTCCTCGAGAGCATGATCTCTTTTTTCTTTTACTTCAAGTAACTCAGAAAAACATACCTCCATAGCTCCGTTCTATTCAATCTCAAGAGATTTCAGCAATTCAAGAGCACAAATTTCCATATCAATAGGCAGTCATGCCTCCTTCCTGTACACCATCTCATAAGGGGATGTATTTAATATCTATTTGGATGTGATATGGTATGCCCACAACATTTTTCAGAATTTTTTATGCCACTCTCTCTAGTGTTCCGAGCCTATCTTTTTGATTAACCTGATGAGGTTTTTATTTGTAGATTTTGCGAGGCCATTTCCCTAAGGATAATAATTAAAAGAGGTTTTCAAGAAAACCCCATACTTCAATGCAAATTGGCTCATCTTAGATCTGAGGAAAGCTTTGGCATTGTCAGAAATAATTGTTTTCGATGGGCCGAATTTGGCCACCAACTCCTCCAGGAAGTTAACAATTTCCACTTCCGTTGCATTTTTTAATGGCATTGCCTCCGCCCATCGGGTGAAGTAGTCGGTTGCTGTCAATATCCACCTATGTCCAAATGAAGAGAAAGGGTTAATAATTCCAATGAAGTCTAGACCCCATTGAGAAAAGGGTCCCTCTACTACTATAGGTCTTAATGGCATAACAACATTCTTTCTCTTTATGACATAAATTTGGCATTCATTGCAAGACTTCACTAATGAAAATGATTCATTGAATAGTGTTGGCCAAAAATAACCAACACATATAATTTTAATTGTTGTAGTCCTTGCTCAAAAATGTCCTCCAACTAGGCCATTGTGGTATTGATCTAATATTCTTTTGGCTTGTTCCTCATTAACACATCTTAGCAAGACTCCATTAAAATTTCTTTTGAAAAGTACTCTTTCCAAGAGAACATAACTGCTATTTTCCAAATGATAGAACCACCTTTTAAAAGAAGGGAGATTAGTTGGATACCTTCCTGTTTGCATGAATTTTACCCTATTTTCCAACCAATTTCCCTCAGATCTTTCTTCGTTCAGTAACACAGGTTTTGAGGCTTCAAGCTCTGTCATTGGTTCATTATTTTCAACAAGGTACTCGCACAATCCTTTTCCTTTAATAGTCTTGATAGGCCTAATCTCAATATCATACTCTAGGATCTTGGTAATCCAGTTAGCTCTTTTCTCTATGATTTCTCCTTCCATGATATATTCTTGCACAATAGGGTGTGGTACGCAAAAAATTACCTTATTGTATGATATCAAGTGCCAAAACTTCTTAAACCCTTTCACAATAGCAAAGGATTTCTTTTCTACAAAATTGTATTTTACCTCATACTCCTTTAAGGTGCATGAGTAGAAAGCAACAGGAGAATCATTTTTATTCTCATCATCCTTCTACATAAGCACAGTGGCAATACTGTTGCCACAACCAAAAACATACATGATGAAATATTTTGATAGGTCTGGGTTGACTAATACAAGGGTGGAAGAAATAACCTCCTTTACAAGCTCAAAATCTTGTGTGGCCTTTGCCCTCCATTTGAAAATTTGATCATTTTTAAGCATCAAGGTAATCGACCGAACGATCCCTACAAAATCTACAATTAATCAAATGATGAAGTTGACCTTACCTAAGAAAGATTGCACTCCCTTCCTCTTTATGGGTAACAAAAGTTCTTGGATTGCATAAAATATTTCAGGAACAATGGAAATGTCCTCCTATGAGACAAAATTTCCCAATAGCTTCCCCTCGAGGACTCCGAACACACATTTCTTTAGGTTCAGAGAAATCTTGAATTCCTGGCACTTTTGGAAGACAAGCTCTAAATGATCAAAGTGATCATCGACATATTTGCAAAATATTGTGAAGTCATCCAAATAGATAAGTATAATTTTATGTATTAAATCCTTAAAGGCAATATCCATGCTTCTCTAAAAGGTGGCTCTGACATTTGAGAGTTCAAAGGGCATCTTGGCATAGGCATATGCCCCCACTTTGTGGTGAACGTTGTTTTGTGTTGGCCTTCTTCTTTTACCCGAATCTGATTGTAGCCTAAAAATCCATCTAACATTGAAAACATTTCAGAACCAACTACGGTCTATAAAATTACCTCCATAGAAGGTAGGGAGTAATGATCCTTTAGGGACACCCTATTCAAGTCTCAGAAGTCTACACACAATCGTATGTTACCATTATTCTTTCGGATTGGCACCAGGTTAGACACCCAAGTGCTATGCTTGATTGGGAACATTATTCGGGATACGAACAATTTATTCAATTCTTGTCTCATGAGTGATTCAATTTTTGTGTTCAAGGGCCTTTGCCTCTATTGAACTAGCTTTTCTCCTTCTGATAGCTCAATTTTATGCTGAATAATTCTAGGGTCGTATCCCTTAAGATCATCATATGACCAGGCTACTACACTCGGATATTCCTCATAGAAGTGCTTTAGTTTGTATTTATTCTTATGAGATACTTCCTTACTGACCTTGAGCTTTCTGTCCTCTTCGATATGCAAATCGGTATTATCACCTTTGTCAACTACCAAATTCCTTTTATCCATCCTTGCATCATCAGAATAAAAAAGACTCTCCAGAGTAACTAGGCCCCTAGGAAGCTTGTTGGATTTCAACTAGATAACTTGATCCTCGTAGGATTCAGTGATCTTTGGTTGCAGTTGATCAAAAAATTCCCTAGATGACTGGAGAAATGATGCAATATGAGTATCGCTATCAAATACTTGCCAATATTGATTATTGTTTAGAACAACAGGTCATAAAATTACTCTCACTGCATGCTTATTCTTTATTAACTGAGAGGCTAGCTCAAACTAAGCCCCGATAGTTCCCATCCGGTCTGCTTCAGAGTTTTTCTCTCTTTGTATAGCTTGGATATTAAATGCCTCAAATATTCCAATAAGATCCCAAACCCTATGCCAATATGATCGCATATGGACATTCTTTGCAGCAGAAATCCCTCAGATTTGTTTGACCACCAACTTTGAATCTTCGAACACTCTTATTTCCTTCATGCCCATTTGTTCTGCAAGGCTCAAACCATGGACAAGACCTTCATATTCTGCTTCGTTCTTTGAGCATGCAAAATGGAAGTGATAAGACCTCAAGGTCTTTTCTTCAGATGAAGATGTCAAGCATATTCCTGCTCTAGCCCCTGCTCTGCATCTTGCTCCATCAAAGTGCAAAGTCCATAACTTTGAGTATCTTTTTCCTCTAGAATCTTTAGTAACTCTGGGCATAAGTCCCAAGCTTAGTTGCATGATAATTCCCAAAAGGGTTTGTATCTATAAACTCATTTAACATAGCTTCTTCATTCTCCATCTGGGAGGTAGTAGCCTCTTCTTCTAGAAATTCAACATTCAATCTTTCTTCCTGGGTAATTGAAGTATGTGTTGCTTCAAAGTTAAGCAAGTCCTCATCAGCAACATGTTTGGAGTGCAAAGTTTCTGACATTAGTTTCATCTTGGCTCCATGTTTGAACCTCAAGATCAGATGTGATCAGACTAGTGCTAGATATCCTCCCACATTTTTTGTGAATTCTCAAAACAAACATATCCCAAACAGAGGAGGAACATCAATGAGTACATTATCCTAATTTATAGTGATACTGGGGCAGGCAAACAATGTCATAGGCAATCCCTTGATTACCCCGAAAGTATCAACTTTGTTGCTGTCTAGCTGCATGACTCCCTTGTTGAGAGGCTCATATTTTAAACCCACCGCATTGACTACTTGCTTAGGCATGATAGTGGTGCTAGCACCAGAGTCGATCATACAATTATGTAATAACTTTTTGCCAATGATAAGTGTTAGAAATAAAATCTTAGGTTTAGGCTTACTCTCTTTTTTGGCTTCGAGTTTTCCTTCCAATTGATTTGTTAGCACTTTATCCAAGTTCGACTTGGATGTCTTGTCTTCACTGGGCTGACTAGGCATCTTCACATCTTCCTCTCCCGAAAATGCTTTTTACAATATCACCTTTTTCTTTGGAATAGCCAGGATATCCCACAAAGAAGCATTGGCAGAGGACTTCTTCAGTTGTTCCACCATATTAAAGTACACTCGTGACTAAAAACTCACATTTTCTTGTTCCTTAGGTCTTATAGTTGGTGTAAGCCTCACAACTAGTATTTCAGGCTATTTGGCAATAGTCAAGATGGTCATAGGAGCCTTTTCCTTTGGATGAGGTGGAGTTGGAGAGCTCAGAGTAGCCACGTTAGTCTATTGTGGAACCGACGATGGGGCTGTCGGTGGACTGGTCATCAGCTAAGATGGAGCATTGGTTGGCAGAGATGTAAATTCTCCGATGAGTCTCCATTTAGAATGCATGTTGTAGTTAGACTGCACTCCAGGCACTTGCGTCATAAGAAAGTCATTAGGAAATGTTGACTCTTCTCCTTCCATACATGAAAAGAGCTTGGTCTAGAACTATGTCTGACTCCTGCTAAATGGACATCCCTTGCATTTGAGCAAAGAGGACTGCATTATCCATCTACTGAGAGGCATATAATTGGTTGTTGGGATCAGGTACACTGCTTTGGCTACATTTTGGGGCATGTGTGCATCATTGCAAGGAAAAAACCACGAATTAGTGTCTTCGGCTAAGTTATTTTGCCCTGCCATTAGCTCCTTACTTGAACTACAAAAAATGGTCTGCATCGGTAGGGTCACTAGAACAACTTGGTTATTCGGTTGAGCTTGAGTATTGTCGTGCGATCTACCTTGCTAATGCTTTGGCTGGTATGAAGCTTTTCCACCTTGATAGTTTTGGTAGGCCGGCTTCTGATAGCTATATTGTTGTCGCTTCATGGTAGTCAATTCATTGGTCATGGTCCACATTTGTTCTCTCATCTCATTCATCTCGGTCATCAAGGGGTTAGGCACAGGAGCTACACTCGGAGCCGTACTCAGAGTTGTTCCCGGGTACACGTACATAGATTAGGGAGGAGCTACAGGTGCGTTGTTGAAGCTACTTTGGCTACTGCAATGTTGCACTTGGGGAACAATGGCATGATGGGTCTCAGTGCTAACTTTACAACAACAATAAGGTTATTTTCTATAGTAAGAATAAGACCATAAGCATCAGGTAGAATTTCTCTGCCAAGAGCTTGTAGCATCATGGAAATATCAAGATTAATGGACTTCAAATAGAACATGAACACCAAATCCAGAGGTGACCGACTACCAAGAGGCACTCTTTGCCAAGTCAAATGAAACCATGTTTTGAAATTAGGTAGAGCTTCATGAGGAGCTCACTTTATGTTGGCTAGTTGATGATATAGTGAAGAATTATCGCCAGCGTTTGAAAAACGCTTGTAAAATGGGGTTCCAAGATCGTCCCATATAGTGATTGTATTAGCTAGAAGAGTCCTTTACCAGTTCAATGCTTTTCCTCAGAATGAGATAGCAAGCAATCTTAGAGCTACATTTTCATTTGAGACATGATGCACCAGACATACGTCTGCTACATCTTACAAGTGTTTCGTCGGTGTCTTTGACTCATCCCTAGAATACTTAGGAATAGCTTTTAGAGAGGAAGTGGGCATTGGAGCCCATACTACAAGAGGCATTGGTGCTACTAAAGGACTACCATCGTCCTAGGCTACATAATTTCTAGTGGCCATAGGTGCAAAAGATGAAGGAGATGGAGTGGAAGGAGGAGACGGAGGACTACCTTGTCGACCTCTCGGGCGAACATAAACTAAGGGTGGTATGAGTAGGCCAGAGAATCTTGTAGTTTGCAACCTAGTGGTGTGCCAGAAAAAGAACTGTTGACACGAGATTTTTCAGGGGGCAGCAGTCTCATGGAAAACTTAGCTATTAGGGGACATTTTGTGCACAACTAAGTGACCTTCGGGTTTTACCAAAGTCGACTCTTCATTTTAGTGGGGGAGGTACAAGGTTAGGAAGATAACTGATAATATTATATCTAAGCTAAAGGGGATGCACCAAATCATAAATGATATTACCTGAGCACGGTGCTAGATGCAAAGGCTCAAACCACCGAATGTTGTTTATTTAGATAAATTTTCTCAAAAGCACTTTAAAACATAAGAACAAATTCTATCTGCATAGCATAATCTAGTATAACTTCGACCAACATAGAGGATTCGAAAACATGATCTACATCTATTAAGCTATAAAATATTACAAAAGATGAAGAACAATCATTCATATATTAGAGGAAGATAGCAACACAGTTTAATAGTCCTATCAAATGCATGAAAAGAAGAAAGGCCAAATTGATTGGCATAGTTTGTGAAATTCAAGTTTAGTAAAAATATTATAGAGGCTATTCCAAGTGCTCGAGAAGCTTTTCTCTATCTAATCAACAACCTAATAAAAGAGAAGTGAGGCAGTTTATATAGGCCATCCCACCGCCTGACAACCATAGAGAAAGATACCTTGATGAAACATTTATGCCCCAAATCTTCTCAAGCCAACACCGAATAGAAGGAATGCTCTACAATGCACCAAAAAATCCATCACAGAGAAAAGAAGGTCATGTAGTAGTAGAAATGAGCACGTGACATCGAGGAAGAAAACACAGCGTAAAACTAGAACAAATGATGTAGGCAACAACTCCAAGAAAACTGGTGCACAAGAATAGGCCACGCGTTGAGCAGATGGAGCCCGGTAAAAAGAATGAGGGATGCTCAACAAAAAGCTCCAAGATGAAGCCACATGGGCGATGCCGAGTGATGGAAACTATATGGTGGGCCCAGCTCAAAAAGTAGCTAGAGAAAGCCACAAATCATGCAAATGAAACTTGGAAAAAGCGAAGCGATACAAAGTAGTAGGAATCTTCGTTCGAAGGCCACGTGGCAAACACCAAAAATTTGCAAGCGATAAAAGATAAGGTGCAATCGCAAAAGAAAAATAATAACCGTGAAGGCCAATGGTTTTTTGTGAAGCAATGAGAAATGAGATAGTTTGATTTTCTTTGAGAGGCTTACATCCATGATTGATTACATGTTACATATGTTAAGTTTGATCTTGGTGATTGAACAGTTGGGTGTTGTTATGGATTTTTATTTTGGATGTGAAGGACATCATACTTGACACAACTAAATTTTAGAGGTTTATATAGGAGGATGCTCTATAGGTATATGTTGTTCGAAGTTTCTCTCTTTGGTCTAGGTTATCTTCTTGAAAGTTTTTTTTAATTTTACATTGGTTTGATATTTGGTTGGAGATTTATTTTTTTCACTCAAGTTCTCTACTAGTAACTTGGAGGTTCTTTATCTCTTTCCTATGCTAAGTGTGAAGAACTTGGAAGAGCTCTGGAAGACTGTTGAGAGAAATGATTCTTGTAGCAGTTGGTTGCAAGTTGTACATATCATTGTGGATATTTCCTTGGTACTATATGGTTACATTTTCTATGTGTTGCCATTGGTAGACTTGTTATGCCTTTGATCTTTCAGATTTGGAATTATCTATGTAGTGGGAGTTTTTAGTTGTCCTTTGTCTTCTTCAACTAGTTTGTACATGGAGCTTGTATCTGTAGTTAATGGGTTGGCTAATGTGGGTACCTTGAATTTATGTGAGATTGGATGGATAGCACGAGCTGTGGGTATTGTTTTCAGTTGTGTGGGTTGATCAGTTGGATGGGAGCAGTTATGTTTCTAGTTGTTGTTCTAGTTGATGTTCTATCTTATTTTTGGAGAATATCTTCATTGTTGTTTTTGCTTTTGTATGGTTTGTTTCTTGTGCTTTGGAGTGGTCAGTAAGATCTTTGTCAAGTGGAAGATTTTTGTAAATATGTGCCTCAATCCTACTAACCTGAACCTCCTGAAAGAGAAAATCAGTGAGAGACCTAAGATATCCTACGGATGAGTTATTTAGTCTTTAAGGCTTGAAGTTTTCATATCAATGATACCTATGGTCAGTCTCACCAATGGGAGCCATTGGTGTAACTTGAACATTTGGTGCAAGTTTTCTATTTATCAACGAAGATATAAGTCTAGACAAAGATTTTTGTTAGGGAGACTCTAACCGATGAACATTTTGTCGGGCTAACTTTGGTCTTGGGTTAGACACGGGAAGTTGTGACATATAGTAGAATTCTAGCCGATGGGTCATGTCCATATGAGTTTGGTCCATGATCAAATCAAGGTGGCATTGGTCTTTAGAATGACTTGTGAGTATCACTCCAGTGCTTTTAGTCTAGCCGAAGAGTTTTGTCAAGGAGACTCTTGCCAAAGTGAAGTGCATCAGGATGACATTGGTCTTTGAGTAGACCTAATAATGTTGGACTGATTATGTTAGTCTATCGGGTAGGTCTGATCGATGTTATTCTTGCCAATGAATAGACGGTCGGGTTGACACGAGATTCAGAATGTATCTTACCGATAGTGATGGTCTAGACAATGTGATATGATCGGTGTGAGTCTGCCCAATGGTGCTTGGTCGATGTGAGATTGTCTAGCAGGTTGAGTTCTCAAGGTTGCTCCAAAGTAGGATGTCTAGCCGATGGGTGTGTTTGTTGTGACTCATGTCAATGGCGTGTTTTGAACTATAGTGAGATGAAGTTCATCAGGGTGATATATGAACTAAAGGAGACTTATTGGTCTTTCTTCGATGGTGATTTTCTTACCGATGGTCTGTTTCATTTAAGTTTAGTTGGACTCTTGGCATTGTGCATGGTCTTGATGTTCTTTCAGAAAAAACATAGAGACCTAAACTATCATCTTGACATCTGAGGCACTCGCCAATAGAGTTGATCATGTTGATGGACTAAAACGTGGACCATGATTGAACAAAGTTGACTTGGTGGACTCATGAAGTGTACAATAGACATTGGTGGACTATGTTGAGTTGTTGGTGACCGTTCTAAGACCGACGAGATTGATGGTTGGTCTATAGAGGGAATTGAATAAACTGTTTGTACAAAAAATGAATAGATCGATGGCTCGGACAAGCAAGGGGTTCAATATGGAATTTTCTATGTGATTGTTCTAACTGTATTTTGATAAGAATTGTAATAGTGATAATTACATCAGAGAGGACATGAATAATGTGAACCTATGAAGGCCAAAGAGGTTGGGCTAGCTGAGAGGCTGGCTGGGAGAAAGTCGACTAGTTAAAGGAGATGAATCTACATTGTGTACTATCTGAGGATTCTGAACAATTTTGATGTTAGTTTGTCTCCACATGAAACAAGATGTAACTCCTATAAAGGCTATGAGCCTGAGATTTTATTGTAACTTTGTTTGTTGTTGAATAATACAAGGGCTCAATCTTTTGGAGTGTGGGGTTTTTACCCAAAAGGGTTTTCCTCATGTAAATCTGTGTGTCCATATTTTTTGTCTTTCATGTTTATTGACTCTGTAAGTTTGAATCTATGCATAGTGTTGAATTTGGTTAATTTTGCATGTGCTTTTCTCATAAGGGTTAATGTGGGAAATCAACTATGTCAATTTCCACTTTATGGCATAGTAGTACATGTCTTTGAGGCAATTTGAAAAAATTAAAATCACTAGAGGCACTTCTATTCTTAGATAATTCTTTTTGAGATGACCCTATTTTCCTTAAAGATCTAGCGTAGTATCCAACTCTTGTTCTATAGACATTCCTTTCATTTGCACTCTAAAGTGGGCATTTTCCATTTTAGGAGAATGATATTCTTAGATATTTGGGAGCAAGCCTTTGTTTTCTTGTTCCACTATCTTTTGTTGTAGATTTACCCTTAGATAGTTCTGGGGCATGTGGCTATCAATGCATGAGAAGCACCATGTGTTCTTGTCTTCCATCAAGTTTTTATGGCTTGGGATTAATTATTTACTCTGGTTATCCTTGAATTTTTATAATAGTATAGTGATCGAAACTATCTAGTTTGTGGACACCATTTGTTGACCTCCTCCCTAGGAGGGTCCTTGGAATTTATTTTTTTGATAGGATGGCCTTCCTCCCAAATGGGTGTGAGTGGCCTACTTCAGAGGTGCCACTTTTTGTCATTTGATGAGAACTAACTTGTAAGTAAAATATTGCAAGAGAATCTTCATATCGTTGATGTTTGTTTCTATAGAGGAATAGCTCGATGTGCTTGGTTGCATGACAAGGTACAAGTACATGGATTATAGTGTAGATGATGTCACCACTTGAGGAGAAAAATTCTTGGAGTAGCTTCCTCTTGAAGATTGCTAGAGATTTCTACAAATACGAGCATCAAAGGTCATGGTGGAATCTTCCCAACATCGATCAAACTATTCTCCATATGTACATCCAAATCATATGTGTCAGGTAAGATATCCCCTCCCATAGAGGTTATCATAACCATGATGTACGAATTGAAAACCTTCAGGTAGAACATAAATGCCATTGTGGCTAGAGGTCGGGTAGTCACAAGAATTCTTTGCTAGGTTTTTTTGAAACCTGGAGTTGAAGTCACTCATGGCCTCTTGCGGGGCTCTTTTGATGGTGATTAATTGATGTAGTAAGGAAGAGGGATCTCAAATATCTGAGAAGTGTTCGAACAACCTTTATCTGAGCTAATCATAGGATTCGATAGAACTATAAGTTAGGGATCGATACCAATCTCAAGATTTTGTTTTGAATGAAGTAGCTAATAGCCTAAGAGTGATATTTTCCTCCGTTATGCTATGTACCCTACATATCTTTGATATATATTGGAGGTGTTCAGAGGGGGTTTTGAAGTCTTCTACAAAAAAATTTGGAATAGCCTTGAGGGCATTAGTGGGTATGGTAGGCCATAGGTTTGGGGCGTAGGTAGTTTTAGTGGACTACCACTATCCTAGGTTACAAAATTTATAAGAGTAGGTGAAACTAAGTGAGCCATGGAGAACATATTTCTATGAATCGAGTATACTGGTACTCTGATTTGAAAAGTTTTCAACCTTGGTAGAGTAGATAAGGCTTTAGATTATAGGCTTCTACTTCTTGCCCTATTACTTCTTATAGGTGAAATAGAAACTATAAGTCTTATTCTCTTATATACCGAGGTAGGTAACTTGGATTAGTGGAAATGACCTCTTGAGGATGCTCTTGTTTAAATTTGGGGCATGAAATTTCTAGCCTACTTTTTTAGTTTGATTCAATAAATATTTCTGACTTCTAATTAGACATTTAGAAAACTTTAGGTCCCATCGGGCGTGCCAGAAAAAATAACTGTTCATCATCAAATCTTATTCCTCTCTGATAGCCTTATGGGAAATTCAGTGAGTGGGAGACCAATTTGTGCCTCACTAAATACCTCCAGGAATTTTATAGAAAGGTGGCTCTTCTTTGAGTTTGGAGAAAAGGTAGAAGGAAATGTATATATAAAACAAAAATATAAACATAAAAATGGTGATGTGCCAAAGCTCTTACAATATTTCAAACACAATTCTTCTCCTATGAGTGATATAATAGACACACAATGCCACAACCCTTAATTATTGGGAAAAGAATGAGCAACAAAGGCTAAGTACAAGTAAATATAAAACGTAAAAATGGCGATGTGCAAAAGCTTTGAGTTTGGAGAAAAGGTAGAAGGAAATGTAAATACACAACATAAAAATGGTGATGTGCCAAAGCTTTTACAACATTTCAAACTCAATTCTTCTACTATGAATGATATAATAGACATAGAATACCACAACCCTTCATTTTTGGGAAGAGAATGAACAACAAAGGCTAAGTACAAGAACAGTGCAATCTTTCAAATCTCCCTATGGGAAGTGCTCATTAAGTTCTGATCAAGCATAAAAGTCCCAAAATTCAACAAAAAAACATTTAGAACTTGTAGAAAAACCTTCCTCTTTTTAGAGCATAATATGAAAAAAAAACAACCTTTAAAGAAAATAGAGAATTTCAATAGACATAATCCAATTTCCACAAGTTATTATTATATCATAGAAGCCTACATCATGGAAATAAACTAGTCAAACTATTGAATTAAGCTTATCACAATGTTTTATTTTGAACAAAAACATAAAGAAGAAACTTGACAAAGACCATAACATGCACAATTTCAAATATTTCTTAAAAACATATGGTACTTAAATATTAAGTGAACTTAAAAACAAAGGTCATATGTCAAACCAATAATAGTTTGAGTTAAAACAATATAACATGCAAGAGAAAATAAATGTTCTACCAACTTTAAACTTTTCAGAATATCTCTAAAACTAAGGAAGAATAAAAGAAATTTTGGAGAATTTTTTTTCTTTTCTATTGTCACCTCCTATTTATAGCTAAAAAAGAGAGAACCATTGCTAACATTATAGAATAAAATACTATTAGATACTTGCATTTTATAGCTCACAATCTGATCGTAGATCTTTGATTAGATCATGAAAATCCTTGCTCATTGATTCCCAACTGCCACATTAATTTACTTTAGATATTTAGAAAAGACTACCATCTAAAAATAATCGGATCCTAGAAAATATCCTGGAAAAATCTAATTGACCAATCACATAGATTGACTATGCCAACTCAAAAGTTCCAACCCCAAAATAAGAAGATCTAGCATGCTCCGACAAACTCCATAAAGAGATCACTCCTTAAAATTGGAACTTTCTCGAAGTGAAGAGATGACGCGTCAAGTGGTAGGGGAATCTCAGATATGTGAGAATAGCCTTAGAGACAATTCCCACTGAGCTGACATTTGTTCTCCCTTTCTCCAAAAAGAAGACGATAAACAAAAGTTGAGCAGCCACCACGTGGCGCATTGCACGCCTTTCAGAACAACTTCTACATTAAGCGCAAATCCATTTGAAGCCAAAAAACATATAAAATCCAAAAACCAAAAGAAGATTAAGGTAAAATTGCTTCACAATTATAAGGTTGAGGGTATAGGGATGAGGGTTGAAGGTGTAGGGTTTAGGGTTTAAGTTATAGGGTTGAGGGTTCAGGCATAGTGTTTAGGGTTGAGGGTATGGGGTTAAGTATATATGGAATATGGATTAGGTTTTAAGATATTGGGTATAGTGTTTTGGGTATTAGGTTTAGGGTTGAGGGTATTGGGTTTAGGGTTGAGGGTTTATGGTTTAGGATTCAAGTTTTAGGGTACAAGGTTTAATTTATGGTTTAGGGTTTAATTATAGGGTTAAGGGTTGAGGAATAATGTTTAGGGTTTATGGTATAAGCTTTAGGTATAGAGTATAAGGATGAGGTTTGATGGTGTAGGTTTTAGGCTTTAAGGTATAGGATTGAGGGTTGAGGGATAGTGTTTAGGGTTTCAAGGGTATAAGGTTAAGTGCATAAGGTATAGGGATCAAGGTTTATGATATTGGTTATAGGGTTGAGGGAAATAGGTTTAGGGATTAGATTGTAGGGTACAATGTTGAATGTAGGGTTTAGGGTTTGAGTATAGGGTTGAGGGATAATGTTTAAGGTTTAGGGTATAAGGTTGAGGGTATATGTTATAGGGATGACGGATGAGGGTATAGGGTTGAAGGTATAGAGTTTATGGTTTAAGTATAGGGTTGAGGGTATAGAGTTTTGGGATAATGTTTAGGGTTTAGGTTATAAGGTTGAGGATATAGGGTAGAGGGATGAGAGATGAGGGTGTAGGGTTTAGGGTTTAAGGTATAAGGTTGAGGGTTGAGGGATAGTGTTTAAGGTTGAGGGCACAAGCTTAAGTGTATATGATTGAGGGTATTGGGTTTAGGATTGAGGGTTTAGGGTACAAGATTGAATGCAAGTTTTAGGGTTTAATTTTATAGTTAAGGGATATTTTTTAGGGTTTAGCTTATAAGGCTAAGGGTATAGGGAATAGGGATGAGGGTTGAGGGTGTAGGGTTTAGGGTATAGGGATTATGATTTATGATATTTGGTATAGGGTTTGGGATACTGAGAGAGAGGGGGAAGTAGAGAGGGAAGGAGAGAGAGAGTTAATAGAGACGGAAGTAGAGAGTGAAGGAGGAAGGTGGAGATATTGAGAGAGAGAGGAGGGAGGGAGAGAGAGGTAGAGATGGATAGTTAGAAAAAAGTAGAGAGGGAAGGTGGGTAGGATGAAGGAAGAGAATAGAGAAAGGGGGAGATAGATAATATTAGAGAGGGAAGGAGGGAGGGAGGGAGGGAGAGAGAGAATTCAGACCCCATTTCTTTGAGGAATAAACACATTAACAAGGTAGTTCTTTTTGTATGAAAAATGTCTCAAAGAAATGGGGTCTCATGGTGATGTAACTCATTTCTTTGAGGAATTTTTCACACAATAAGAACTACCTTTTCAATGCTACCACGTTTACACATTGCAAAGGTAGTGATCTTAGTGTTCATTGTATCAAAAAATTCCTCAAAAAAATTGTGTTTCACAATGATGTACATCACCGTGAGACCCCATTTCTTTGATGATTTTTTTCATACAATGAGCACTACCTTGTCAATGCTACCATATTCATGCATTGAAAAGGTAGTACTCATTGTATGAAAAAAATTCCTCAAAGAAATGGGTCTCATCATGATGAATTTTCTATACAATGAGCACTACCTTGTCAATGCTATCACATTGACGTATTGACAAGGTATTTCTTGTTGTATGAAAAAATGCCTCAAATAAATGGGGACTCATAGTGATGTCCATCATTGTGAGACCCTATTTCTTTGAGGAAATTTTCATACAGTGAGTACTACCTTTTCAATTCTACTGCATTGATACATTGACAAGATATTGCTTGTTGTATGAAAAATGCCTCAAAGAAATGGGGTCTCACAGTGATGTAGATCACATAGAGACCCCATTTCTTTGAGGCATTTTTTCATACAATGAGCACTTCCTTGTCAAGACTACCACATTGATGCATTGACAAGGTAGTGCTCGTTGTATGAAAAAATTCCTTGAACAAATGGGGTAAATCATCGTGAGACCCCATTTATTTGAGGCATTTTTCATACAACGAGAACTACCTTGTCAATGCTACCACATTGACGCATTGGCAAGGTAGTGCTAGTTGTATGAAAAAGATGCCTCAAAGAAATGGGGTCTCATGGTGATATTTTTTCATACAATAAGCACTACATTTTCAATTCTCTTCACTGTGAGACCCCATTTCTTGAAGGAATTTTTTCATACAATGAGCACTACCTTGTCAATATTACCGATTGACACATTGACAAGGTAGTGCTCATTATATGAAAAAATGCCTCAAAGAAATGGGGTCTCACGGTGAAGGTACATCACTATGAGACCCCATTTATTTGAGGCATTTTTTCATACAATGAGCACTACCTTGTTAATGCTACCTCATTGATGCATTGAGAAGCTTGTTAATGCTACCACATTGATGCATTGAAAATGTAGTCAGCTTAGTGCTCATTGTATGAAAAATGCCTCAAAGAAATGGGGTCTCACTAAGATGTACATCACCATGAGACCTCATTTCCTTGAGGCATTAGTTATACAATGAGCACTACCTTAAATCACCGTGCACATCACCATGAGACCCTATTTCTTGGACCCATTTTTTCAAACAACCCACTAGGTTGACAAGATAGTGGGCCCAGTGGCTTTCCAATTTAGTGAAATTTACAAGGAAACATGGATTATTTGAAAAAATAGGGTCTCTCGGTGATTTACATCACTGGGAGACCCCATTTCTTGGACCCATTTTTTTAAACAACCCACTAGGTTGTCAATTTCACCAAATTGGCAAGCTAGTGGACCCTCTAGCTTGCCAATTCGGTAAAACTAGCAACATAACATGGCATGTTTGAAAAAATGGGTCCAAGAAATGGGGTCTCCCAGTGATGTAGGGGACCCCATTTCTTGAACACATTTTTTTCAAAACGGCCACTCTGTTCCTAATTTCATTGAATTGACAGCATTGCAAGACTTGTTTCAAAAAATGGGTCCAAGAAATGGGGTCTCCTAGTAATGTATCACTAGGAGACCCCATTTCTTGGACCCTTTTTTTCAAAGAGGGAAAGTTATGTTTCCAATTTCACCGAATTCGCAAGCTAGTGGGCCAGCATCAAGAGACACCATTTCTTGGACCTATTTTTTCAAACAAGCCAAGTTAGGTTGCCAATTTCACCGAATTGGCAAGCTAGTGGGTCCACTAGCTTGCCAATACGGTTAAATTGGCAATGTAGTAACCTATTTGAAAAAATTGGTCCAAGAAATGGGGTCTTCTCGTGATGAAATGGGGTTTCCCAGTGATTTACATCACTAGAAGACCCCATTTCTTGGACCAATTTTTTCAAATAGGTCACTACGTTGCCATTTCATCGAATTGGTAAGCTAGTGGGTCAACTAGCTTGCCAATTTGATGAAATTGGAAATGAAGTGACCTATTTGAAAAAATGGGACCAAGAAATGGGGTCTCCCAGTGATGTAAATCATAGGGAGACCCCATTTTTTGGACCCATTTTTTGAAAAAGGTAAGTTAGGTTGCCAATTTCATCGAATTGGCAAGTGGGCTCACTAACTTGTTAATTCTATGAAATTGGCAATGTAGTGGCCATTTTGAAAAAATGGGTCCAAGAAATGGTGTCTTTCGGTGATGAAATGAGAATTGTCTAGCTAGTGAGCCCACTAGCTTTCCAATTCGATGAAATTGGCAATGTAGTGGCCTTTTTGAGAAAATGGCTCCAAGAAATGGGGTCTCCCCCCATTTCTTGGACCCATTTTTTCAAATAGGCCAAGTTAGGTTGTCAATTCAGTCAATGGGTCCAAGAAATGGGGTCTCTCGATGATGTAAATCACTGGGAGACACCATTTCTTGGTCCCATTTTTTCAAATAGGCTAAGTTACATTGCCAATTTCATCGAATTGGAAAGATGGCACACTAGCTCATCAATTCAGTGAAACTAGCAACGTAACTTGGCCTATTTGAAAAAATGGGTCGAAGAAATGGGATCACCTGTTGAAGACCCCATTTCTTGGACCCATTTTTTCAAACAAGGCAAGTTACTTTGCCAATTTCACTGTATTGACAAGCTAGTGGACCCACTAGCTTTCCAACTTGATGAAATTGGCAACATAGTGACTTGTTTGAAAAAATGCGTCAAAGAAATGGGATTTCTTGATAATGTAAATCACTAGGAGACCCCATTTTTCAAATGGGCCAAGTTAGCTTGCTAATTTCATCGAATTGGTAAGCTAGTGGGCCCAATAGCTTGTCAGTTCAATTAAATTGGCAACATAACTTGGCTTGTTTGAAAAAATGGGTTCGAGAAATGGATGAAGTTGCAGATGACCCACTAGTCTCTAGAACACAAGAATTAGATCCTACAGACGGTAAATGCACTACACTGCCACCACTCCATCGTGCTCACCAGCCTTCTAGAAACAACACTGTAACAAATTCAAAGCTCTCAAACATGAACACAGTCATGAATTCATTCTCTAGAAACAAGATAGAACATCAACTAGAACATCAACTAGAAAAATGACTACAACCATCCAACTGATCAAACCCACATGACTCAAAAAAAAAACCCATAGCTCATGCTATTCCATCCAATCATCCATACCTTCAATTTATCCACATTAGTAAAATCATGCCAACATAACAACCAACCCATAAATCGCAGATACAAGCAACCTGCACCAAGCAGTCAAAAAAGACCAAACACATACAGGTACTCCTAATGCATGGGTAATGCCAAATCTGAAAGATCAACAACATAACAAGTCTAAAAATCACAACATCTAGAAAAATATAATCATGTAGTACCAAGGAATATCCACAATAATACATAAAACCTACAAACCAAACACCTATAGCATGCCCTCCTACACACACCTCTAAATTCCAGCTATGTCAAATATGATCTCCTTCACATACCAGAATAAAATCCATTACAACATATAACCATTCAATCACCAAGATCAAACATAACATGTATCATGTAATCAACATGGATGTAAGCCTCTCATAACCAAGGAAGATAAAACTAGCCCATATAACTATCTCCTACCAGTTCTCAAAAGCACAAGGAGATAAACTATCATGTCCACCTTCCACTATGAATCCTCCAGAACCTTATAACAATAATTCAAGATCTATATCTATGAAAGATAAAACATAAGACACATCTGAAAGGTATAATGGGAAAATACCTCTCAAATGAACTTCACCACCAAGAAGAACAAGGATAAGAAAAGAAGATTTTCTTCCAAGATATACAAGCCATTGTGACTTACCCAAGAACAAACTCCTCACTAGTCTCAGTTAAACTCGCATTCAACCAAGGTGTAGGCTACTTGAACTTTTAGCTATAAAAAACACCTTTCTCATCTTATGAGAATCGTAGCCTCACCTCATTCTCCATGTATCCATGAGCACCAGTAACTGATCATCTCATGCTAAATTCCAAACTGCATTATTGCACTTAACATGAAGCTCTCAAGCATATGACCAATGCACCCAAAACACAGAGAATAACAAGACCGCTGTCAAAGCTCCAAATATTTGAAATCGGAACTTATCATGAAAACATGATATACACATCCCCCTTAGTAGATATCATGCTTCAACTGAAAATAATATGGTCTCAAGAGCAACACAACAAGCTAAAACTCTAATGCTCAAGCAAGAGTATACATGACATCAAGCAAACAAAACCTAAACCATCATCACCTATCAAGCACCGCCAACATCTCATCCAAAGAATCCAAACGTCCTCCATGGTTTTACGATGTTGTACATCTTCAAAAACAAAATATCCCTGCAAATGCAAAAGAACTCTTCTACAACAACAAGATCTAAGAGTCCCTCCTAGAAAAATCTATAACACTAGATAAGATCATTCACCACCAAGTGATGAATCCACAATCACTACTAAAGATCCCATAACTAACTATTCAAGTACTCAATTCCATCCATCCTCTCATCTCAAAGAATCCAACCGAATGCACAAGTGACCATAGACAAGGCTAGCTAACAAATCTGAACCACCACAAAAGAAACCTCATGGATATAGATAGTCCACTTTCGAGTTATATCACTACAGCCAACAGGTAGCTAATCCACCAACCATATAACTCAAAGATTAATCACAAAAATAGTGAAAACCCATCATTACACAAGAAACTGCAAAAATGAGATCTCAAAGAGAACACCAATGTAGACAAACTTGAATCGAACACCAAATCAAACAACAGATCCGATTTTCCAATCACATCCACAACTCAAGCACCATAGTCTAGGAAACTGGCAAGCAACACCACAAGAATTTTGAGTGAAAAAACACATACCCACACTCCCATGTAGAGAAGACATCACACATCCTCAAAACCATGTCAAACTGCAACTATCTCATCCAGTCACACCCTAAAGGCCAGGGTCTAGAAAATAGCTTAACAACAACTCCACATAACCACAAGTTTTTTCTTGACTATGAAAAACTTGCAAAACCACCCTGTTACCAAAAATCCCATGCATATCCATATCCACTACTCATTTGGATGACCCGAGAATCTGGACATAACCATCATGGTTAACCAAAATAATGGAAAAATAACATGAATATGCATCATAGACTTTTTAGGAAAATCTATAGAAAACCTTCAGAACCAAAGAACATGGATCTCAACCATGCAAGTACAAGTATCCATAAAATAAAAAAAGTAGTACAAGAACTCCAGGCCCTTTCCAGACTAGTTCCAAAACCACAAGCATGCACATGCACTCAAGAGATTCGAGTTATTAAAAAATTTTCAAACCACCCATGATCAACTTTGTAGCCTTCATGTAATCAGGGTGATAGAGAACAACACTTTCAATGCCAAGTCAAAGCACCCAACACAAGCACAATACTCCATGGCTGAAAAAAAACCCAAGAATTTAGATACCATCAGGGAGCCTCTCACATAGACACCTAGTATGAATTACACTCTATCACAACACAACCATAAGCATAAACTCGCACCCCTTACATCAAGATCATTTGTTGCCAACTAGAAGCCTCAAACCACATCATCAAAATATGATCAATTCCAAATTCTCAATCTTCAATATCTTTCACATTGAGTGTTGTCTCAAAAGAGAAGGAACTTTCACTCATCAAAGGATCAAACATTAGCTGATTCCTCTAGATTTCCTCAAGCCTAATAGACTAAGAAATATTCACAGGAGAAATATCTAGAATGAGATCTAGAACAAGGCTCTGATACCACTTGTTGGGGATGAGACAGGTCATCTTAGAATGTAACATCTAATAAAAAAAAATCCTTACTCACTTTAATTTATTCAAATCACCTGAAAGACACTAACTACTATGCCAGAAAGCAGAAACATGCATAGTTGTTTACCCGATTAATCTTTCTGAGAAAAGTACATGTAGACAAATAATAGATTGAACACATACACAAATTCAAAACACGGAATCTAATCAGCATGGAAGAAAAACTAATGAACAAGGAGATATAAATGAGGAAAACCCTTTCGGGTAAAAACCCCACCCTCCAAAAAAACTCAGCTCAATTGTATTAATCAACAACAAAATAGTTACAGCACAATCTCAGAGCTATGCTCTTCAGAAGATTACATCTTGTCCATTTGGAGAATACAAGTAACACCATTATATAGAATCCTCACACTATTATAATGTTCTCATGCAACATACAATGCTGATTCATTTCATTTTTACTAGCCCACTCACACTGCTAGCCTTTCGGCCAACAACCACCTCAAGTTCACATTTCTCCAATTGTGTGTGTCTCAGTATTCACAGTTACAATGCCTTAGCATATTGCTCAAACCCACACACCGATTGATCTTAATCTCACATCTTGATCAATCACTTAGTCATATCTAATCCAACAACCAATAGGGTATTTAATTACCCCAACGACAAGCTTGCATTATTCTTTGATAATGTGCACTGCTATGTAGCACACATCGAGTTGCCCAACATTGAATTTGGATATAGAGAAAACCATCAACCTCTTGAATCAGATCATTCATTTAATGCAAATATATTGCTTCCAAAGAATAAAACTTTTGGCCAATCAGTGTTGATTTACAATAGTGATGTAAAATTAACGAATGTCATCATGCCACATGTCGTCACACTATTCATCCATCACTTTGACTATCGAGTCAAACTTTCCAACCAAGGCTTGAGCTCCCTCTACCGTGCTACCGCACCACTACATGCAAACCCCCAGAGTATGGCAGTGTCACCACACAAGCACCAGAAAACCACAAGAGACCTGCAATATGGTGATTACACTACTCGCTTGACCGTCACCGTCAACCGCACCACCATGGCTTACAGAAAAAGCCTCCACGATATAGAGGTAAGAACTTGTCGTTGTTCGCCATGTCCATCATGTAACCGCCTGACAACAATGAGACCCTCGCAGTATAGCGGTACTTACACTGCTCCACTATGCTAGGGCTAGAAGGCCTCCAGGGTATGGTGGTGTGACCGCCCAATCACTAGGCAAAGCAAAGCCTCCCACTGTATGGTGGTAAACACCCAAGGTGATTGCCAATCTCATCTTGCAACTATACCATGATCCAAAGGCCTCCACGGTAAGGAGGTAACTGCATTGCTAGACAACCAAGGATCATTGCGCCACCACTAGGGAAGGTAAAGGACTCTATAGTATAGCGGTAACACCGCCCAACCACCAAATAGAGATAAGTCCTCTATGGTATGGCAGTAAACTATGCCACCTGCTAAAGCTCCTCGCAATACAATGGTAAAGGCACAAACAAAGGGAAAAACACCAAGTCTTCAAGAGATTTCAAGCCAGAAAGTTGAGGCATATTTTTCAACACCCTCAACATCAATCAAAAATCATCTCACCAACAACTCTTTGAAATCTTGAAAATATCACTCATGCTAGGCTTTTGGAAAATATAAATCATCTTGTTTGATTAGAGGTGTGTAGATGAATCCTTCTCCACATATTTAGTCAAATTATCAATCCTTGTGAGAAAGTCTATTGTTTGATAACATCCAACATCTTAGGGTTTATAAGTTCATTATCCAAAATAAAAAAGAAAACCAAATCAAAATCATCTTGTTTGGAAAGGGGTGTATAGATGAATCCTTCTTTACACACTTAGTCAAATTATCATCTTTTGTACAAGTCTACTCTAGGACAACATCCAACCTATTAGAGTTTATGAGTTCAATATCCAAGCCAAAATCCAATCAAGCCAAAGTCAAGAAAAAATCACACCAAATCAAATCAAAAGTCCCAAAGACTAGAATCTCCATCAAGATTTCTCAAGAGTTCAATCATTCATATCACCCATCTTCCATTTATCTCATCATCACCACTTTGATCCTTACTCATCCTAGTTTTTTCTCTTTTTATGCCTAAAGTTGGATCAATCTAAATAATTAGAGGTTCATCTCGCACATTCTTGAAAACTGATCCCTATTTTATGGTGCAAACTAGATCACAACACAAGAAGAACATGGAAATCAACAAAGAAACATCAACTTCGAGTGACCTAAGCCAAACTGCTCCTAAAATTAATCTCGTTGGATCGAGCAATCCCCTAACCAATCTTCATCCACCATCACAAAATCCTCAAGAGGAGAAACAAGTGGAGGACATCACCAACAATTTCTTACGGATGACACAAGATGAAATCATTGAAATGGTTCAAAATCCTAAGACACATAAAATTTTCAATGCCACGTTGAGGCTCAATCCCTCCCAATACATGCTTGAGTTGGCAAAAGAAGGGGCCAAACTCCCTTCCAATTGTGACATAAGGCCTATTGTGGAAAGGACTCTTGGGATCATACCCCCAATCTCATCCACATCTCCATTTCAAAACATCATTCAAATAATCCCACAAATCATATCATTCGTTGCTACAACCCAACCGATTGTTAACAAGGGAAGCTCATTGCTTCATGCACTTCAAACACATCCCCTTGTGAACAACCAAGATTTGGATGAAAACACCATATTGGGTCCATTCACCCCATTGAATCCATTTCACCCATAAGTTCTACTTGCATTGCATGATCCTACCCACTCATCCTCTTTTCGCACACCACCAACATATCCTCTCAACACACAAACCTCTCTCCCCATTACCTCACAGGGAGAGGATGAATTATTTGGAGTTGGTGGAATCTTTGATCCCTTGTCCTCGTCACTTTTCAAAGGGAGTACACCACCACTTCCACCATTTCCATTAACATCCACACCACTCCTTGGGTTAAGTATTCCACCTTTATCGACCATCAATCAAAAAATTCCAAGCAACCCTCCAACCATAAATCAAAACATCATACCAAATCCTCCCATCTTGCCGTCGATATCACAACAATAGGTGGCAACCATTCAGGAAAATCTAGCAATCAACACATCATCTATCATCCCCCAAGTATCTCAAAAAATGGTCTCCCAAGGACCAAGCATCTCAATCACACCATCCACCACCCAAACTCCAATTATCAATACAATGGTCCCCCTCATCACAATAACAAAAACTATTACTAATCCTCCACCACCACAATCAAAAACCAACATGACAAATTCATTTAGAATTGCATTGCAAGAAGCTAAACAAGCTGCCTATCAAAAGGCACTAAAGAAAATTCAAAATTAACAAGCTGCATAGCTAGTTGCCCAGCAAGTGCAAGCACAACAGGTGTAATAGGCTTCCCAAGTTCAAGATTTACTACAAAAAAAACATGTTACCCAAGCTGCACAGGTAGCCCAACAAGCATAAGCTCAAGCTCAAGCCCAATATCAAGCTTTGCAAGTGCAAGCGCAAGCTCAATGCCAAGCACAACTAGAATAAGCTCAGCAACAAGCATAACAACAAGCCCTGCAACAGTATCAAGTGCAACAGGAAGCAACCCAATTACTAGCCCAACAATAAGCTTTGTTGGCACAACAACAAGAAGACCAACAAAAAGCTTTGTTGGTACAACAACAAAAATACCAAGAACAAATGCAGGCGTATCACACTAGTAGAATCTGGCAAATAAATGACTACGTGACTAACACTAGTAGTATTTTGAAAATAAATGACTAATTTGGTAATTAGGTAAAATCACAACTAAATGACTAAATAAATGACTAATATCAAACAAATAAAAATGGCTAAATAAATGACTACATATATGGCTAAATTGATGACTAAATAAATGACTATTACTCCTCTATTCTTTTTTCTTTCAAATTTGATCATAATCCATAGAGTTAATTAAGCCCTTCTCATGCATGGGACCCCTACCTAAGCGGGCCATTTGGCTGCCTAGGTTGCTTGGTGCACCAAAAATACCTATTGCATGGAAGGCATTGCCTCTCGGTGCAGTCTTAAGGCCTTCACATATTTTATAAAAAAAAAATATTAAACATTTACATTATTTAACTTTTATTACTCATTTTGTTAATGAATCGTTAATGTTTTTAACTATGATTTGAAGCTAGTTTAATTTTCCTATTGTGTTAGCATGTCAAATGTATCAAAGAGCAATTTTGGTGAATTTCACTAATAAATTAAATATGGTTTAAACAATCCAATTGCAATGAAAATGAAGAAATTGATTCACTTCTATCTTTTCTTGTTGATATACTCGACCATCTTAATAATGTGAAATCGAAATAATAATTATGATCGCTTTTGGTATGCAAAAATTTTCTCTTTCAAGCTTTATATTAGTAATTATTTTAAAAAAATACAATTATTTTATAATCTATGAAATCAATTGTGTGTGGATAATCTTTCTTTTGTCCAAATTAAAACTCATGTAAAAAGGAGGGAATTCATTCCAATTTCATTTGTCCTAATTTCTATTGTAATCCAAATCAAGTCTCACTTAATTTGTTATTTTCCAAATCCTGATTATTATCTTAAGGTGTCATAAAGAATTCTTTTTTGCAAAGGTTTTTAGTATTAAGCAACTTGAAATCATTTGATCTTAAACCCCTAGGTTTGTATAGGGAATGGGTTTTCATTAAATTTTATTTCATTGAGTCCATTTAATGTTGTATAGGATTTTTAAGTCTTTGGCTTCTTTGCAAAATTAAAAATGGGTGATATTTGTATAGAAAAACATTATAAAAGGTATTTTTATCCTTTTAAATGGCCTTTTCATCAAAATCCACTTGAAAATGAGCAAGAGATAAGTTAAAAAAATATTTTTTGGAAGAAAGGAGGGAAACTTGCACGAGTTTCATGAATGCAAGGTCTTTTCACTTATTTTGGTAAAATAGACTGGAGATAGCATGAGCTCTGCAAAGAAAGATTCAAATTTTGAGGGGAAACTATGTTTGTTGCTTCTAACATCCTTTAATGGATGCCATCTCTGATATTCACTGCATTGATGAGGAAATTTGTATTGTTTTTGGGTATTCATCTGAGTTTCACCCAACAAAGATCATGGAGTAGCTTCTTGGCAATGTTTTTGAGAATTTCCAACCTTTATTTGCATGGTTGGTTTCCTCCTCTACCTTTTTTCTACGTATGTGCATCTTCTTGGTTTTTCTTTCCTTCTTTTCTAAGTTGCAATGGAAAAAATGAGTTCTTATCTTCATTCTTGCATATGAGGGTGTTTTTCAGCTGTTTGGAGGCTCTTTCCTTTATACATGTGGGCTAGGGTTTGTTATTTATGTCTTATAAGGCTCAAAGTATCAAACAAATGCCTTCAACCAATTGATATTTCACTGTCACTATGGTTACCAATAAACCACTTTCCATGAGAATGTATGTTTTTGAGTACACTAACAAACAAGAAAAAATTGTCACTGTCCTAACATGCAGTTCTTTTCAAGCAGTGAAATCTTAAGCAATCTTCAGTTCATTGATTTATTATCATCACAACATAGAAAAAAATGCCTAATTCATTCACCTAAGAAGAGAATCACTACCATCTTGAGGAACCAAGATCCGTTACTATCCAAACATTCACTGACTAAGATCATTAGGTTCATTATGTGAGGAAAGACAACACAACACTCCTTTATCTACCTTTGTCTGTCATGAGAGATTTCACACTTCAACACCATATTCCACTGGATACTATCATTATTTTGATACCACCATAAGAACATGAGTATATAAACAATAACAATGTCACAACATCAATCTTGCACTATATACTGTTAGTCATTGTCTCAATAGATAGACCATTTCTCTTGACATGAAAGAGAGCACTAAAATTCATGGTTGTCAATATCACAAATGCACTTCTATCAAACATCATGCATCATTCATTGTCCTTTCAAATATTGCTTGCACTATCATGGTCATTTCTACCCATGTTATTGCAAGCATTGTGACTCCGCAAAAGCCATAAAGCACTGTCATGGCACTATGAATAGGATTTTCAAGATTAGAACTACATTTTGTGATTCAATGCAACACATGACTCTGTAGATATGTGCAGATGCATATGAATATTATTACCAAACACTAAGTCACTGCAACTTTTCACAAGAGATATCACAAATCCAATAGGATCACTATACTCATATCTACATTTTTCATACCTCAACTTTGAAACATGATAAGAATCATGAACTCAAATCCTTTTGATAGCCACCAAAGAAAAAAAAGCTCTTGATGAATGCCAAACATTGTTAACTCCAAATCTCACTGCTCATATATATGAGAATATTCATAGAACACTCTCATAAAAATTACACACAACTTGTTCCACTGTCAGCAGATAATAAAGTCTTGTCACCAATAGTAGATGCATATGTCTAATATGTTGAAGATTTCCCTCCGTTCATGAGCACTTCACAAATTTTCTTAAGTCGCCCAGGTATTATTGACTATATTCATTATATATTGAACCATTTTTTGGAGTGGATAGGTACCATCATACCTGATATAAATTGAAGCCAACATCAAAGAGATAATGATAACATTGTCCTTTTGTTAAGTCTATGAGAATGTTTCTTTTTCAAGTTCTATTATCTTCCACTATGAACTACTCTTTGGGTCCTCATTGATTACCTTGTGATCATTAACTATAGCATACACATGATGTTCTCTACTTTTAAATCCATCTGATCTTTCAAGAAACTGAGTTGCCTTTATTGATTGAGAATTCTCCACCTGTATTCATCAACTTCAAAGATTTTTGAAATTTGAAAGTAGTAGGATAGTTGATGTGTTTGTATTCAGCAATAATATGCAATGGTGCATTTCCATCCTAAAAATAGATCCAACAATTTCCCCATAATGCACATTAGATGTAAACAATGACCCAATGACTAAATCATGCAAGAGAATCTGACCCTTTACATGATCAATTATCTAATTTTCTTTATATCAATCAACATCCCCACTGAAATAATCATTGGTAAATCAAAAAACTATCACGTACAACCTTGGTCCATTCAAATGAGATTCTATCTATAATTGCATGACTAGGCTATCCTTAAAACCTTTATTTCTATATCCATTGTCAACTGCCCCAAAAAGAGTATTTATCTATTCATGACCTGGAACCTTTCTTTGACCTTGTAGACTATCCTTGGGGAAATCAAACCTTCACTATTACTTCTTGATGATGCATATATGGTATTATTTGAATTAAATAAATTGGACAATACAATATCTATGGAAAATTGAGATAAGTTGTCCATTTGAGGGGCTGGGAAATTACATAAGCATCAAGACATGGTATATCATTTTGAGTTGTTGCACTTTCTCTTTATTACTATCCTTTAGAAACAAGGCCACAATGTGTCCCTTTAATGGATTGATCTTATTTATGAAATTTGTCCTATGAAATGAGGTTATATCCATGCTAAGGACCTTATCTTGGATATCATATATTCAATCCTATACTTCAATCATCTATATGTTTCTCTTATCTATCCTTTACACATCAAGCATAGATGAGTCTATCATAGGTCCTAACATAAGGTTTTATAATTTTTGAATGAACTATTAATGTTACTACTTTCTACTCTTTAGGCTGCATTTAAACTCTTCTACATCATTCATATAGACTTATTTGCACTATATGTCAAATCTTCACAGGACTGTCCATTTTTTAAATTTGGGTAAAGCTCTAGAAAAGTTAATGAGAAAAGTAGGAATCAATTCTATAAAGCCTCTTCAAATTCATAATTTTTGTGACATTCTTCTTCATTGTGCTTACAATATTTTCTTGAAAATGTTACCTGCATCTAGGTATGTTAAAGGAGCTTCACCTTCAAGTGAAAAGGCACCAGTAACCTCATTTCTAGATTTCACTTCCCTTGATCTTTGTTATGGCATGATTTTCATGTACGGTAGTGTTCTTTTGTGACTTCCCTTTTCTTGTTGTTTGGTTCTTGTATTTCAAATCTCTATACTCTTTTCTTTGCACTACAAACTACCCCTTTATGACTATGTCATTTTGCATGTTATGGCCATTATGCCACTTATTTCCATGAATTTTTTTAAGGGGATGTGGGCGATAAGTTTGCTTCTATTTTGTGCATTAGGGTAAAGCTCTAGCAAAGTTAATGAGAAAAGTAGGAATCAATTCTATAAAGCCTCTTCAAATTCATAATTTTTGTGACATACTTCTTCATTGTGCTTACAATATTTTCTTGAAAATGTTACCTCCATCTAGGTATGTTAAAGGAGCTTCACCTTCAAGTGAAAAGGCACTAGTAACCTCATTTCTAGATTTCACTTCCCTTGATCTTTGTTATGGCATGATTTTCATGTACGATAGTGTTATTTTGTGACTTCCCTTTTCTTGTTGTTTGGTTCTTGTATTTCAATGCTCTATACTCTTTTCTTTGCACTACAAACTACCCCTTTATGACTATGTCATTTTGCATGTTATGGCCATTATGCCACTTATTTCCATGAATTTTTTTAAGGGAATGTGGGTGACAAGTTTGCTTCTATTTTTTGCATTAGGGTAAAGCTCTAGCAAAGTTAATGAGAAAAGTAGGAATCAATTCTAAAAAGCCTCTTCAAATTCATAATTGTTGTGACATACTTCTTCATTGTGCTTACAATATTTTCTTGAAAATGTTACCTCCATCTAGGTATGTTAAAGGAGCTTCACCTTTAAGTGAAAAGGCACCATTAACCTCATTTTTAGATTTCACTTCCCTTGATCTTTGTTATGGCATGATTGTCATGTATGGTAGTGTTTTTTGTTACTTCCCTTTTCTTTTTGTTTGGTTCTTGGATTTCAATGCTCTATACTCTTTTCTTTGCACTACAAGCTACCCCTTTATGACTATGTAATTTTGCATGTTATGGCCATTATGCCACTTATTTCCATGAATTTTTTTAAGGGGATGTGGGTGATAAGTTTGCTTCTTATCATGCAAACCTCATGCTGATCTTCATCCTTTATGATAGTGATCCTGATGTTGCATATACTATTCTTGCTTTCCATTGCTTCATTGTTGTTACAATCTTGTGGTTTCACTTATATAATGATAATTCTCTTTGACATAGAATTAATCTCATTGAATTCGACCCATTTTCACTCTGTTCCATGGTCTTTTACATCTTGTTTTTGCATGATATCGGGTCACATGGAATTAATAAAAACTGCTATTATCTCCTTCATTTTTCTATGATCCCCTAACACTCATATTCTTTGATATAATAGTGATCATTTGCAACTATTTTCCCTCTGTCTATTGTCTTTCATTCCTATCCCTTGCATGCCTTGGACTACTGTTATCATGCATTGAAAATTGGAACTCTCTATTCACTATATTGATAACTCATTGGCACTATCATTGTTTGTATTCACTACTATCTTATGATGATTGCTCTTCATAGTTAGTCCTTAAAATCATTGTTTTGATAAAAACATATTTTTTCTCTTTTTTTTTTACATTATGATCTCATTGCTTTGAACCTCGTGCTTTGTGATTATCACATATTTGTTACAATATCTTCAAGGACTAACATTATTTTTCTATTGAATACTAGGGACCCCTTTGATCTTATAACCCCAAGCCTCTTGAAGAAAACTTAGAATCAATTGGCAATAGTGAACAAAAAACCATCATTACTAATTTTATTTCTTTTCCAAGAGAATTCAATGAAAATATAATGGAAAAAACACAACAATCTATGGGGCGGGTTTTATTTGATTTGAAAACCTACCTTCAATGCCCAATTCAAAAATTCACCCTACCAAGTCTGTGTCGAGTCCTCCAAGTATTAAGTCAAAAATCAGCCTATCAAGACTATTTTACATCCATGTTTTGTATCTATTATAAAAGTATGATAAATATTTGAAAATATTGTACACAACTCTATGATACAATGCATAAATTTGTATTCTTTCTCATTATATCAAAAAATTCAAACTAAAACTCACAAAAAATAGAAACAAGTTATCAAGAAAACTTATTGTCAATTACAATTTGCTCCAAATCAAAATTGAATTATCCAATTTACATAATTTTATGTTTAAATGATTTTTGTGGGAAAAAACACATAGTGTACAAAGTAAAGCAAGATTTTCTTCCTAGGATTTCAAAGGCCTGTTGTTCACAAGGCCAATAAGATCATTATTGACCATAGCGGAAACCACCTGCACTAATAGTGTTAAGTGAGAAAATATTCCACAAAAAGAAATATATTTTAGATAAATAGAGCCAAATAGCCTTCTAAAATCTAGATAGTTGAATACAAGAAGGAGGGTAAAACATAAAACATTAAAAGACTTTAAGATGTTGCAAATTCCATACAATTCGTATAGAAGCATAACATTAACATATGAATTTTATTTTTTTCTTAAATATTCATCATGAGTTTTCTCTTGTAAAGAACTCCCCCCAACATGAGCAACGAGAAGTGCATTTTCCATCTTGTTCGCTGACAGGCATTGCATGAATTCTCCCTTATAATCACCAAAAACTAAAGAACTTTTAATGGCCTCATCATATTCTTAGTATTTAGCCGAATATTTAGTAGCTTCATGTTTCACCTCTTCTCCATTATCGAGGGTATCCTTCCCAACAACAAAATAATTTTCAATGAGAGGAAGTGAGGAATATTCTTTTGGACTATGCAAATTATCAAAAAACTCCTTGCCATTGTCTTGGGTGATGTAACATCTTGTCCACCTTTTGACTGAACTGATGGATCTAATTGTGTTGTATCATCAACAGTGACATTATTGATTATTTCACTACTACTATCATCAATGTTACCAGATTGAGCTTCCTATAAGTCTTGATTTTATGTTGAGTGCACTTGAAATCCAAGGTGCTCAAGTAGCTTTATCCTAGCATTGCCTTCATCTTCAAACATGACTGTTGGGAAATTCCATGTCTCCCTCTCTTCTTCCAAAATAAATCAATGTAGAAACCAAAATTTTGCAAGTGAAACAATACAAATGAATGTAAATTTTTATTAATCCCATTCAAATAGTATCCACAAATAACTAGCCAAGAATCCCGATACTTCTTATCGCACAAAGCTCGCAATGATGATTTTTCACCATTTGCTATTACAACTTCAAACTCTGTTGAACGAAGCACCAAATTATCCTTGGTAATGAGATTGTGTATATATACTTATGAAAATACCAAAACAATAAGACCATATATCATCTTAATGACATGAATCAAAGAATAAATTGTACTCTACCTCAGAAGAGCCAACATCACTCTATGATGGTTTACCAGGCTGAAATGTAGTGAGCTTTCCTCCAAATCCAAAATTGACACCAACTAGTCTCTTCAACCACTTAGGAGCTTTCAAGAGTGCACCTGAAAAGGGGAAAATGAAAAGATAGACATCATGTATTTGCATATAGGATCCCAATTCATTGGGGGATGTAACATCTTGTCCACCTTTTGACCGAACTAATGGATCTAATTGTGTCGTATCATCAAGAGTGACATTGTTGATTATTTCACTGCTAATATCATCAATGTTGGTAGATTGAGCTTCTTGTAAGTCTTGATTATTTTTTGACTACACATGAAATAAAAGCTACTCAAGTAGCTTAGTCCTAGAATTTCCTTCATCTTCAAACATGACCCTTAGTAAATTTCATGTCTTCCTCTCTTCTTCCAAACTAAATCAATGTAGTAACCAAATATTTGCAAGTGAAACAATACAAATGAAAGTAAATTATTATTAATCTCATTCAAAAAGTATCCAAAAATAACTAATTGAGAATCCTAAGACTTCTTGTCGCACAAAGCTCAATGACGATTTCTCACCATCTACTATTGCAACTTCAAACTCTGTTGAACAAAGCAACAGACTATCCTTGGTAACAATATTGTGTATATATACCTATGAAAATAGAAGAAAAATAAGACCATATATCATCTTAATGACATGTACCAAAGAATAAATTGTACCATACCTTAGAAGAGCCAACAACACTCAATGAAATTGTATCAGGCTGAAATGAAGCAAGCTTTCCTCCAAATCGAAAACTGACACCAACTAGTCTCTTCAACCGCTTAAGAGCTTTCAAGAGTGGACTTTACAAGATCCACATCAATCTAGATAAGCATCTAGACTTATTTATTAAGACTCAAAATTCAAATATCACAAAAAAAATTAAACAACTAAAGACTCAAATCTTATGAGCAGGGGCACTTTCAAGTTTTACTTTCATAACACAGCCAATGCAGAAGAAAGAAATACAAAAAGAAGCTCAAGGGGATATGAAAGTAAAAATTACATGAGTCACAACCATGAAAACAAACCAAAAAAAAGAGTTTTATTAGCTGAACTCAAAAACAGATTATAAGTTAGAGACAGCAAACCTTTAAATGCTATTTATCTAGTGGTTTACACAACTTGTCTATATTTATAAGTCAAACATCTTGTAAAATGTATAATATTGGCATGGGAATGAAATTGGATTGTTGTTGACATTTTTTCTTCTCATGGATAGGTATTGAAGCACTTGCATGGGCGATAAAGCTTGTTTGGATAGGACCTGGAGACTTTTGAAAAGGCGAGCAAGGAATTCAGAGTTTGCTACAACGAATTTGAAGTCAGTGAGGCCCTCTATAGTGAATTCAGAGGTAATTCGAAACCCTCATTGCCAAAAGTAAGTTGATAGGAAACATAGGCATATTCCATTCTCAGTAGGTAAACTTCAAATTAATTTAAGATAGATCTCAAAAAAATTACTCATTATATCCTCTTCTTTATGTTATGGTCTATACTAAAACTGACTACTTTCAACTATGTTTTGGCATCTTTGTTTTCAGATTTATGTTTTTTTCTTTAAATCAGAAACTAAATTAATATAGGAATGCAAAATATTATAGATGGATGAGTGTAAAAGGTTGAATATGGATCAATATCATGCATATGATGAGAGAGTAGATAATGAGAGGGACATTGACAAATATCCATGACCATGTAAAAAAATGCTTGGTGGTAAGGTGAAAAAAAAAAAAAAATTTATCGACAAATGATAAGATATGGGCATAGTGGTATAAGCCCTTGGGCTTTCAATTATTATGAAGATATGATAGAATGTCAGACTATGAGAGATGAAGAGGAAACAAACATAGATGAAGTGGCACCAAACATAGATGAAGAGTCATAAATTTTTTACGAAGGGTTTGAAGTTGATAGAATGTTGAATGAGGGTCTAAACGATGATTGGGCCAAGTCAATGGACAATGCTTTTAAGCCTATGTATGCTGATTGTAAGTTAAGTCATTTGAAACAATCCTTAAAATTCTTAACTTGCAAGTGGTGCATGGTTGGAAAAATGAGATTATAGATCAGTTATTGGCATTATTAAGTTCATTGTTACCAACTGACTCCACATTTCCCAAAAAAACAAGTCAATGAAAAAATAAAATAAGTAACCTCGACTTGGGGTATGAAAACATCCACACATGTGAATGGTTGTGTATTATTTTGAAAAAATATTGCAAATGAGAGTGAATGTCTGAAATGTCATGAACTGAGATATAGACAAGGGTTGAAATCAGTTGTGGTTCCTAGAAAGTTTCTTCACCAGTTTCTGATAATCCCACGATTACTCTGAATGTATAGGTGTAGAGACATTGTTGAACTTATGAAGTGGCATGCCCAAAATAAGATCACTGATGGAAAACAATGACATGTGCCTGATTCTAAGATGTGGATGGAATTTGATAACAAATGGCCTGATTTTTCTCTCGATCTTTGTAATATAAGGTTGGGTTTGGCTCTAGATGGGGTGAACCCATTCTCAAATCAAAGTACTAAATGGTCAACTTGGCCAATTTTTCTAATAGATTATAACTTGCCTCCATGGTTATCAAGTAAACCATTTTTCTTAATGTTATCATTGATTATACCAGGAAAGAAAAGTGTGACTTCAGATACAATAGATGCTTATCTAGAGCCATTATAAGATGAGCTAGTTGAATTGTGCAAAGTAATTGAAGAAATTCAATCTTTAAGGTATGGGCATTCAATCAAATTCACTTTAAGAGCTTCCTTATTGTTTACGATTCATGTTCTTCTTGCATATGGCACATTTTCTAGTCTCTCTATTCATAGATACCATGGATGTCTTGCTTGCAAATTTAAGGATTTTGTGAGGCACTCAAGAAGTTTGCATAAGTGTATTTATTGTGGACATCATACTTACCTTAAAATGGATCATCTATATCATAAAAAAAAAAAAACATGTTTCAATGGTCAAGAAGAGAATCATGAAGTGCCATTGCTAATAACAGGTGATTACATTGTTGAGAACAAATAAAAAAGAATTTAATTTATTGAAAATGATGGGATTGTTGGCAATAGATATGATCCATGTACTGAAAGCGGTGTAAAATGGTTGTGCATATTATAGAATTTTTCATACTTTAAGGATATGGCCATTAGGCATACTATTGACTTTATTCATACTGATAAAAATATAGCTTATGCTATTAAAGAAACTCTTTTTGGTTCTCTTAATACTATTTCATCATGTGAAGACTTTCAAGAAATAAAGATTCATCGAAATATTTGGGTTGAAAAATATTATAATAAAAAATATAGAAAACCTAGTGCTCCTTATGTCTTGACAAAGGAACAACGTGAACAATTCTTACAGTTGATGTCTCAAACTCAATTTCCCACTAGATATGTAAGTAGCAGCATTAGAAGCCAAAATAACATTAACATCTTAAGAGGCCTCAACACCCATGACTATCATGTCACAATCGAGAATATTTTACCTATTGTGGTAAATATATCAAGTTTGGCAAAGGGGCCAAGATTGGCAATTATAAGGTTGGGCCTAATTTATTAAAGAGAATGAGTTTACATGTATTAGATCCTTCAAACTTTGATATTTTGAGGGAGGAGGTTGTTGAAGTCCTTTGTCTATTGGAACGAGAATTTCCACCAACAATATTTAACATTTTTATGCATCTTTTGATACATCTAGAATATGAAATAGAGCATTGTGGCCTAGTAAGAACGAGATGGATGTATCCTATAGAACGATATATGAAGGCTTTAAGAAAATTTGTCTATACTAGGGAAAAACCAGAAGGCAACATGTCTAAGGGATATTCAATGCAAGAGGCCATGGGATTTTGCATGGAATATATGAAGGATTTTTAAAATTTCAATCAACATGTATGGGATGATGATGAAGATGAGAGAGTTGCAAGTGAATTATTAGAAGGAAATGGATGTCGCTTCAAGCTATCACATCAATAAAGAAGTGCAATGCATGCCTTTATTCTTCAAAACACATCTTCATTTGATAAGTGGCATGGTAAAAAAAAATTACACAACAATTTATTTACTCAATTACATTTACACATTTATATTATTAATCTTACTATTTGTAATTCATTATTCTATGTAGAAAATATGAAGAAGAGAATCAAACTTGGATGCAAAATCGACGTCAAAGGTGCAGATGTCATGATTTGATTGGAGCTGATCCTTTTCCAAAATTTAAAGAATGGATTTCTAATGCAATCAGTGATGCAAAAGAAGAAGGTCAAGATATAACAACAGAGGAAAGTGAGATTTCACGACCTCCACATTTATGGGCTATGTGTTTTAGTGGAATGTGGGCCTATGGTAGTCATTTAAGAGTAGAAGAAAAAGACAAAGGAAAGACAAATTGTGATTGTGATGTTAGTGATCAATTTCTTCATGAAATTGAGATGAAATTTTATGTTGGATTCATCCAAGAAATTATTCAAGTGGATTTTGGTGAAAATAGTCCTATATTATTAAAATATAAGTGGATCCAACCATCCACAATATAATTTGATGAGTATGGATTTGTACATGCAAATACACAACAATTTATATCAGAGATAGATGAGTCATATGTTTCCCCTTTTCAAATTAACCAATCATTTCTAATTTAAGATGTAAGAAGCCCAAGTTGGTCATATGTCATTCAAACAAAGTCGCGTTCGAGACAAAAATTCATGGAAGTTGTTGATGTAATGCCTAATGGGAAATATGTTAATTTACAAGAAACACTCGAAGAAGTGGATGAAGACAATGAGGGACTATTTGAGGAAGAGATTTTGATTACCAATGAAGAAATTGGGAGAGATAATGTATTGCATGTCACAAATGAGGATGAGGAAGAAAATCAAGTAGATGCAGACATGAGTGATCAGGATTTTGATCTTGCTAGAAATGTAGATGATTATTGATGAGCCCCATTTTATGACCCGTTATGTAAGACTTTTATGTTGTTTTAAGACTGTTTCATGTTTTAAGGACATGAACCTTTAGACTTATACACATTTTAAAGATTTAATGTTGAACAAACTTTCTACATGCATTCAATATAGATGTGTTTTCATATAAAAATGAGGATGAAATATGAATATGTTTTCATATATAAATATTGTATGCAATATGAATATGTATACCATCATTGCTTTACTTTGATAATGATCTTTTCTTGATAGCTCTGGGCTATTTACTGCTTCTATATATGTTCTTTGTCATTGTCATTGTTCTAGCATCCTTTATAAAATCAATCATTGAAGAATTTTAAAACATTATTTCCATGTTTTCTTTTACACTTTTTTACTAAAATAGCATTGTCTTCCCTACATATGGCATTATCTTTAGCCCTATTTTGTAATATTAGTGTATACCATTTCCTTGTGAACTACTTTAACACTTCCATATTACTGTAACATATTAAAAGGACTTTAATTCTCTAAAAGAAGCCAATTAATCAAATCACACAAGAACAACAAATATTTTTTTTATAAATCAAAAATATCCTTGATATATCAACTTAAATAATTTAAGGAAATATTATGTTGGAGACAACCATATAAGTGAACATATTTAACAAACAATTGATACCAATATGAAGCCACAAACTCAATTTTTTTTCATTGATCTCCTCAAATCATACTTGCAACATAGTTTTTTGAAATGTAAACATCACAAAAGTTTTTTACCGTCTATCTATCCCTATTCACCTATCCCTTTTGCCACTATGTAATAGATTTATATATATCAAAAATTTGAAGGGACACACCCCTTCATGAAATATCTTTTGATAATAACAACAACTAGCAATGATTCACCATAAATAATTAGGCTCTAGTTAGCTATAAGTGAACTTTTGATAGATGGTCCAGATAATCTCATCTTTTGTAGTATTAACATCTCCTAAGGCATTCCTGAGTGCTATCTCCATGTTCACCCTTTTCTTATTTTTCTCGCATGCTTCATCCAATGGCGAGTCTTTACCTGTAGCCAATTCTAAAGTCTTTTGTAGTATCAACTCACATTCTTCAATCCATTTAGTCTTTTCTTTTTTTTTCCATCATTTTCAAATAGCATTGGTATTCCTTCATTTGTGGCATCAATTAATCATTCTACATCTCCTTGAAGTTCCTCAGAGTAATCTATGTGCTTTTTTATGATTTCCTTAGCAGTAGTGATAGCTTGATTATCAAGAGTATCTCCCTTATGTATTTCTTAAAATTTCTCTTGGATTATGTCACTAATTCTTTTATTCTTTTGCTCTACAACATAATTCTTTGAGTGAGTTCCCTAGAGTTTTCTCAACCAAACCATCAAGTTAGCCTATCTTTTTCTACTCACGACAGAAAGTGTATCAAATTCTCCTAGAGAATATACATTTGATCCTTCCCACTTGTCCTTTGTTTGAGAGCTTTCTCCTTGAGTCAGAAACCTAGTGGATCCTTTTAGTGTTTTTTCAATCATATCCTTCAGGCGATCATTTTCCCTAAGTATCTTTTCATTGTTTATTTTATACATTTCCTTTTCTTTGATCAATGTTTGGATCTCAACTTTATTTAGCTTGACAACATTGATGCCAATCTCAGCTGTAACCACGTGATCAACTTCTCCAACTTTTGGTGTGAGGACATGTCCAAAAGCCTTTTCAGTGTCAATAATAATAGACTTGATTTAGAACATCCCTAGGTTCTTAGCAACTTTGTTGGCCACTTCAAAAAGTTTGAATACTTTGAGTTATTTCCATATGCCTAAATTCCTAATTTAAGCTTTTGATTTATTTTTTGCATGAGACTCGATGGCTTTGGTTTTATTGATTTTGAAGAAATCAATTAAAATAAATGGTGGGTATTATTTATGTTTTTATGATTTTTTCTAAGAAAAATCAAAGCTGCATGGAGAGATAAATGTTAAAAATATTAAAAGAAGATTTTTTATTTGGCACCAATTCTTAAATTTTGTATTTGTTAAAATACCATGAAAAGTTGATTAATTAAATGATGAATTATAAATCATTTAATTAATTCAACTATCTTTAGACCATAAAATATTAAGCAAAGATGGAGTTTCAGTTAGTCATGGGTGGATTGACACAAATGAGGTGGTTTTCGCATGCTTGGGCCCACCTTTTCAAGGATTTGTAGTTCAGTTGGAGTGTTGTATGTTTTAGTTATGAATTGACAGCGAGTTTGGACCACCATGTGCTCATTTTTGTATGGATTTGAACCCTTTTTTCAGAGATATTTTCTTTTTCTCATAAATTGCCTTGGAGTTATCACTTTCTCACTGAAATTGACTTTCAGTTCCATCTCTATGCCTTTTTGAAGGCCTTTTGTATATAGTGGAAAAAATTAATCATTTTTCTTACTTCTTGTTTTTCTCCTTTGCTTTCTGCAAAGCGAATTATTTGTAACTCAACATTATTTCAGATTAATATAGTAGCAGGTTTATAGGTTATGTTAGTGTATATTTTGCAGAGTTTTTCCTTTTGTTATTATTATGAGTCAAGTATTAGCCTTATTAGATTCAGGTGTTGTGTCTTATGAGTGTTCTGGATGCAAATTTATTGTGTTTCATATCAAAAACTTTAAATTTTTGTCACATTCATGAATACATGTGCACAGAAAAAAATTCTTAGTTGCAGGTCATAAATTGTACTCATAATATATTCATTTCTTTAAGTTGTGAAAGTAATTTTTCCTTCATAAAGAATGATTTATCTAGCCTTTATGTGAATCAATTATGCAATTGAGTTGTTCGATCTGAGTTATGAAAATAGACTCATAAAGAATCAGTTGTGAATTAATCTATTTTCTTAAGTTTCCAATTAGGTGCATCACCACAGTTAAGTTTTACACTTTAGAATTTAGAATTAGTCTTTCTCCCTTTTCCAGAAATTTTTTTTAGTTATTAATCAAGAAGTTACAATAGGAACCAGCCTATAATATGGAGGGCTAGTTCCTTATTGGGTACGCACAATCTGGAATTAGTTCCCATGTTTCAACAAATTGCTGAATTTCAACATTCAAGCATTTGGGTGCAATCTGTTTGATAACAGTTACATTTTTTTCTTTGTTCTTCTTTCATATGTCATCATTGACAGTGTTATGTTGACTGCATGGGCTTATGTTTTAGAGCTTTAATGCCACTTTTTTTGTACATCCCAATGTATTTCACCTTCACCTTGCAGGAGTAATAGTAGTGCTCTCATATTGCATTCTTTGTTTTTGTGCATTAGCTACCTTTTTTATGTGTAATAGTTTTACCATAACCTTATGTGTTTGGTATGCGTGCATGGTAATGTAGTGTTTATATTTGTGTCCTTTGTATCTAATTAGCATGAAGCTAATAGTAACATTGCAAGCAGTGCTATGAGTGCTGGTTTTTTAGTAAATTAGATTGATCATTACAATTATTTTGAAATTTTCCTTTTACAATTATTTTAACACACACATGCAATTACTATTTAAGTAAGGGTTTTTTCATTATGCAAACAAGGGTAATCATTACCTATCTAATATAATGTTTTTTTCTTTTTTCTTTTTGCAAAAGTGTATTGATAAAGTCAAAGAAGGGGATAAAGTTAGGGTGTTGGATATGTTTGATGGTGATGATGTGGGCATTGGATGGATTCACTCCCTATATATTGTACATGGAGTCAACTTGAAAGGAATAGGAGATGAAAATATAAACATTTTAAAGGTCACAAGTAGCATACCCTTTGTTTATGAAGACAAAATAGATGGAGTTGTTCGTCTGAAAGAGAAAGAGGGAACCTTTACATGGTGGCCACTAAAATATTTGTAAAAAATAACATAGTTGAACATGTTTATCATGTACTAGTTAATGTTAAACATCTTGGCTCACTACTTTATGCAATATTTTGAATGTGTTGTTTAGGGATCTTAATTATCATGGTGTATTTGAAAGTGTTGGAAACTCTTAGGCAACTTTGACATTTTTCATTGTATTTACATATATACTCTTAGGCAACTTTGACATTTTTCATTGTATTTACATATATACTCTTAGACAACTTTGACATCTTGTAACTTTATATATATATATATATATATATTTGCATTAATTTTTTTATTGCGGATTACCTTTATTTATCATGATGTTGAATCAATCTTTTAATTCTAGCATGTTGTAGCTTGCTTGTATATGTAATATTTTTATTTTCTTTTATATTTTAGTTCAAGTTTAATATTTGTAGATACCCAAAAATGTCCTCTTATGATACTTTATCACAACATTAGGTCATTTAGATATCTTGTAGCATGTTTTTCCCTAGGTACCCATGTCATCATCTAATTAGTTAAATAAATCTTATTTATTTGACTAATTTCATTCATAATCCCTCCATTTCTTCCAATGTTAATTAAATAATTCATATTATTTAATTAATTAAATCATTTCCATTCATAATCCCTTCGTTCTTCTAATATTAATTAAATAATTTATATTATTTAATTAATGAAATCATAAATCCATTATTTATTAAAATATTTATTTAATTAATAAAATCTTAAAATATCTTCTCGCTTTCTTTTTAAAAATAGAATGCATGTGTATCTAATTAATTAATTTAATTAAATAATTCATCACTTATCCTTTTTGTCTTTTTCAAGATTTATTTCCTCTAAAACAAAAAAATCAATATTTTTCTATTTTATTAGAATCTTATCCCATCTCTTTGTATTTCCTCTTTTGTCAAAAAATCAAATCTTATTAAATCTTCTTGTCTATCCACATCGAAACTCTATAAATACGTCCTCTCACAAGCTATTTGGAATTGACTTCTTTCAGTACCCTCACTCTGTCCAAATCATTCTTCAATCTTCCATCCATCATCTTTGACCTATCTAGTTTTCCTCTGTCATCCCCATCCTATCATTATGTTGCAATAGTGAACGATCAACTTCCTTCAACAGTTGAATCGTTCAAAGCTTGCATTCTCATGCGAGGTTGAGAAGAGAAATGGAGATAAATCGAGCGTAATTTGGAGATCGGTTTGCATTTGTTTATCATTTTGATTTTCATATTATCTCGTACTCTATTGTGCTCGTATAAGATTTGATATATTTCTATTTTAGTTTTATATCTAATTTTATGCTAACTACATTTGGTGAACCCGCTAGAACATGCTCCATAGATTTAGTCAATGGTTTGGCAATTTTTTGTTGCAAAAAATTGGCATTTTCTAACCATAATTTTGTCAAGGTTTGAGAGTGAATCGTTGCAGTGATTAACCTCTGTCGACCTTTGGGTATTCTCCATTATCTAACAGTTCATTTTTTTACGCTCCATACCCTGCTCGTGGGCGTTGCAATCTTGGTGGTCGCTGCCCAAGCACTATCTATCCAACTCACCACTATTTTCTAATCCTTTCGCTCATCCACATCCACTGCCCATTTAGTCTTCCAACCTTTCGCTTGTCATCCCACGGGATCTATTGGTGTCCTTGCATTCATTGCTGGTGGGTACGAAATCCTTCCACATCATCTACACCATCACTATCATCAGCGCCCAAGACCTTATCAACAGTACCCCATGTGTATTCTTTGCAGTTTTCAACATCCCATATATGTCCATCTATGTGCCTAGTTATCTATCCTATCGACATTCAAATTGCAACTGTCAAATAACTACATACTTGGTAAAGTGTTTGCGGTAGGTTGGGCCTGTCAAAGTGTGAGAGCCAAACATTTACAACCTAGTTTTCTTTGCCTTTCTTCTCAACCATTATCTTTCTCCTTTTCCTCCTGCTTTTCCATGTCCTATAACCAAAACAGTGCATACACCACCTAAATCTCTCGATGCCCTAAGGGAATAAGAATTCAGCAACACATTCACCACACTGTCATCAGAAAAAGATTTTAGTAGCCTTACTTAGAATGAAATTTTAGCTTTTAGATTTGTTTACATTACAGTTAACTCTTAGATTAGTTAGTAGCCTTAGAATGTAATTTTAGATGTAATTTTATCTTTTAGTTTCTTTACATTATCTTTTTTTAAAGTTAACTCTTAGATATTTAAATTAGATTTTAGATTTTTAAGTTATCTTTTAAATTATATTTTAGATTTTGGATTTAAAAAGATTTTTAGAATTCAGATTTAGTTTTTCTAGATAGATTTAAAATTTTTTAATCTAGATGTTAGATATATATTATAATTTTATTTAGATTTCTAATTTTAGATTTAAGTTCAATTTAGACTTATGATTTTTTTTTTTATAATTTAGTTAGATTTCTAATTTCTAATTTACTTTAGATTTTTAATTATTATTTTTAGTTTAGATTTCTAGTTTTTTTAATTTAGTTAGATTTTTAATTTTTAATTTAGTTAAATTTCTAATTTCTAATTTAACTTAGATTTTTTTTATTTTTTTTAATTTAGTTTAGATTTTTAACAGATTGCATATTTTTGGCCTAACCGCACTTCTGCTTGAAAGTTTGTCTTTCTTCTCATCTTGTTGAATTTTAGGGGTATTATACAGAGCTCAAAAAATATTGGGATCAATAAAAATAATAATTTGGAAAGCGAAAACAATTAGGTGCACACATTCCATCTTTCATCTCTAATCATTGCTTGTCAACACACTTCAATTTGGGGCTTAAAAAGAACAACTTGTTTGATCACACACTTGGATTTTGGCTTAAAAAGAACACCTTGCTTCCATTCACATCATTGAAATTTGGTTAAAATGAACAACTATCTTCCATCACACATTTTGGCTTTGGGTAAAAAAGAAAAAGTGTTTGAACTGTTTTACACACATTTCAATTTTCTAAGGGTCAATTAACAACTATGAGTGTGAATCAAGTGTGTGTGTGATCAGAATCACCTCACTTGGTTTTCTTTTGTCAAACCCTTCATAAGAGGCCTACTAGGGGATTTCATCACCCCTAGGGACAACCTCAATTGAAGTGTGAATCGAAAGACATGCTTGTTTGGGAGTTAAAATCTTGTCACTCTTGGCTAAGCCCCAAATAACTTTATACCTTTGGGAAGTGAAGGTGAAGGGTGGGTTACCCCTTTCTCTCGATTGTGTGGCAGGATGTTGCTTTCAAATTATCCCTAGTCAACCTTGTGCATCCTAGTTTAAAACATAATTGGCCATACCCACTTGACTATCATTAGACTTGTTGTTGTGTATTTGAGTGTCTTTTAAATCATAACATTTAATCTTGAAAGACAAACTTATCATTGTGTTTGGTGTGTGTGTTCATTCATTTACATGTGAGATCTTTTGTTTGATATTTCCCAAGTCAAAACAACACTTGCCACATCATCCAAATCATCCAATCCTGTCATTCCACATAATATCTTAATCATCACCATCTCTTTAATCCAATCAACATCATTTTAAACCATTCCAACATTAGAAGACCTAGTACCCCAATTCCAAGACCTCATCCAATCAATTTATCAAGCACTGCAACCCTTAGACCAATGAATTATACATAGGCTCCAAGGCCTCATCCAACAATCTCAACTTCAAACAAACCAATCACCTCAAATACAACATCTCATAGTGCAAGCACAATACCTCATGACCACTTGTCAAATCAAACCAACACAAAAACAAGTCCAAACTCCATTCCAACCTCAACACATTCAACATCAATCCTATGTTTCAGCTTCATCATCATGCCAACCTAACCCATATACCTATCATGTCAGTGCTACATCAAAATATCCACCCATATCACAACAAGAACATAGGAACCTAAGTGTACCTTGGCAACAAAATCAATAGCCTTTCAATTATCCATCAAATCCTCACCCTAAATTAAAAAATTTCAAAACTAAACCTATGTAATTACCTGAATCTACCCATCAACCTACCAAACATTTTTCAAACACCGTGACCATTCTTACAACCCCATCATGTAGTCTCCCCCTTGAGCCTATTCAAGAATCTCCCCCATTGATCCCAAGTCAACCTCCATCATGTATCCATGTTGTTGACCATCTAGATCATGTCGAGCCTACTCAAGATTCATCCCTTTCCACCTCATCTAATGAATCCATACCATCTCATAATCTTACGATATCCAACCCATTTGATGATCCAAGCATATCCACCTTGTATCATGATCCTATTATACCACCTCTATGGCATGACCCTAGTCCATCAATGGGAAAAAAAATTTCATTCATTACCCCATCTAATGATACCCCTCCCAATCAAGATCAAGATGTCACACCCACTCCATCACATGATACCCTTCCATCCCATGATCCTACCTTAAGTCAAGATCAAATCACCCCTTTATCTTCATGTCATGATCACAATCCTCCACAAGAATTTGTCACCCCTATTCAAGGTATCCATGAACCCCACACCTATAAAATGGGTTGATCTACCTTTATCCACTTCGGTTTACTTCCAACACCTATCCTTTCATCCATATCATATCCTCCACAAAATGGACTCACATCTTGTTTCATAAATAATACATATCTATCAAACCTTCCATCTATCCTAGGTCCTTATCCTAGTCCATCAAACCTTTCATCTATCCTTGGTCCTTATCATCCAAACCCTAGTTCATCAACCCTTCCATCCATATTGGGGCCCTACATCCCTCATATCCCTGGTCAAGATCAACAAAGGTACACAACATTGAACCTTTTCCAACATACCTACACCAACCCATCCATAATACCTTCATGTCCTTCATCTTTATCCACCCATCCCATTGCTCTTGGAAGAAATTTGGGTGCCAAATGTTAAAATCTTCCATATCAAAATCGACATACATCAAAGGTTCAACATGTCTCCTCGAAGAGACATGCAAAAATAAAATAATATCTGATCCAAATTCAAAATAAAAAAATTCAAAGGCCACAAAGGCCCACAAATCAAAAATAAAAATTTCAAAAACCACAAAGGCTCATAAAGAAAAAAGAAAAAATTCAAAAGCCACAAAGGCCCATAAAGAAAAAAGAAAAATCTCAAAGGCCACAAATGCCCATGAATCAAAAATCAAAGTCAAAAGCTATGTGGATTCCTAAAAGTCTCGTAGGAGCAATAAAATCAAAATTGGCATCCAAAATTGCTTATCCAAAAACTCCATCCAGTTCTAATTATCCTTTATCATGACCATCCATTTTGGTTCCTTATATCCCAAAATCCCTATCCACTCCTCCATCTAAATCTCTTAATTCAAAAGCCACTTCTCTTCCATCACTCCACCACCCTTCAAGGTGTGTGCCGATGTTGATCTTGTCATCCTTTCCATCTACCCATCAAAAATCCTTCCAACCTCCTATCCATGAGCCAACATCCATCCCCCATTATCCTCCTTTAATCCAAACCTTTTCTTAACTCCTTAGCTTCTTCCATCATGCCAAAATTTATGAGTCTATTTCCATGGTTTATTAGGCCACATATTCGAGGGATATTAGCCATGGAACTTGATGCTTGAGTCCTTCTTCCGTATCCCTATCCACATCCTATTTTCCATATTCCTCTTGCACTTTACACTTGGGGGAAAGTTTCATCCATCTTCTCATTTATATCCATTATCCTCTTTGTTTTCATCCTTTACCTTTCCACCTTTGATCTTGACAAGGTTAAGGATCTTATTTAACACCATACATCTTATCCTATACACTTTATCCATATTGTCTATGACATATCCTTCACCTTATCCATATTACACCATCCTATCTAAATTCATCCTTTCTTCCTTTCCTTTGTATTGATGAGGAATAGGGGCAAAATACTTAGACATTTGTGTCCATATCTTATCTAGCTAATCTTGATCATCCTATTCATTAATCTCATCCTAGAATTATTTTTTTTAAATGTCTTGAAAAAAATTTACAAAAAAATTAAAACATTTCAAAAATACAAAAAAATCAAATATTCTAAAAATACAAAAAAAAATGGAAAAAGGTCCTGAAAAAAGATAAAAAATCAAATATCCGACAAAAATCTAAGCAATAAAATCAATCCATCCAATCACTTCTTCCAATTTCATCTAATCAATCCAATCATCTAGCCATTCAACCAATCAATCATCTTCATCAAATTCATTCATCCACACATAAATCCTAATGCAAGTCATCATCAATCCATACCAATCAAGTCGATCAATCTTGTCAAATTATCCAATTACATCAATGGTCTTGATCTTAATCTTTTCGTAAACCAAATCAACCAATCAATCAATTAGTCAATCAGGCATCCTTGTGTTGATCTAGGGATATATTGTTCACCATAATGACAACACTATCATCATCATCATCAATCAATTAATCAACGGTTTATAGCTTGACAGGGGCAATACCTTGTTTGTTTTTTTGAATCATTTGTGCATGCTTGCTTGCTTCCTTGTGTGTGTTATTATTTTATCTTACATTTGTATCAAACATGTATCATTCCAGCTAATATTCATATCTTTTGTATGTTGGAATGGCTTTTTGTAGTATCCTTTGCATCTAAAGTCATATCATATCTTTTGTGCATTAGTAATTTAGTGCTCTAAGTTTACTTCCTCATATGTTTAGACAAGGTTATATTACACTGGGACATGACACACATCGTCACCTTGGTCCTTATACCTTGGTGCATAATGTCTAGTGCTATATCAAACACCATGATTTCTCACTTTCTTGCAGCATAACATATTATCCATCTTTTATCATTTCATCCATTTTGAGAGCATACCCCTGTCCTTCCAAATCGCTTATCCTCTCAAGGCAGCATCATCATCCTATTCTTATATCATTTATCCTTTTCCCCATCTTATCATCATCATTAGCTTATCTTTCTATCATCATCTATTTCCTCTATCCATACCATAGCTTCTTTGAAATGATGTTACTTGATACAAATCTCATCATCTTGAACATCATCTCAAAGAGGGGGAAAATTTAGACACCCAATAATGTCCTCTTACGATACTTTGTCACAAAATTAGGTCATTTAGACATCTTGTAGCATGTTTTTCCCTAGGTACCCATGTCATCATCCAATTAGTTAAATAAATCTTATTTATTTGACTAATTTCATTCATAATCCCTCCATTTCTTCCACTGTTAATTAAATAATTTATATTATTTAATTAATTGAATAATTTCCATTCATAATCCCTCTGTTCTTCTATTATTAATTAAATAATTTATATTATTTAATTAATGAAATCATAAAACCAATATTAATTAAATAAATCAAATATTTATTTAATTAATTAAATCTCAAAATATCTTCTCGCTTTCTTTCTAAAAATAGACCTCATGTGTATCTAATTTATTTATTTAATTAGATAATTCATCCCTTATCCTACTTTTCCTTTTTAGGATTTTTTTCCTTTAAAACAAAAAATCAATACCTTTCTATTTTATTAGAATCTTATCCCATCTCGTTGTATTTCCTCTTTTGTCAAAAAATAAAATCTTATTAAATCTTCTTCTTTGTCCACATCGAAACTCTATAAATACGTCCTCTCACAAGCCATTTGGAATCAACTTCTTCCAGTACCCTCACTCTGTCCAAATCATTCTTCAATCTTCCATCCACCATCTTTGAGCTATCTAGTTTTCCTCCGACATCCCTATCCTATCATTATGCTACAATAGTGAGCGATCAACATTCCTTCAATAGTCGAATCCTTCGAAGCTTGCATTCTCATGTGAGGTTGAGAAGAGCAATGGAGATAAGTTGAGCATAATTTGGAGATCGGTTTTCATTTGCTTATCATTTTGATTTTCATATTATCTCGTACTCTATTGTGCTAGTATAGGATTTGATATATTTATATTTTAGTTTTATATCTAATTTTATGCTAACTAAAATATTGTGTTAGTTTTGCATTAAAAAATTTATGGTATTTAATAAATTATTCATTTCATGACTATATTTACTACCAATTAATGGAAACCAATAAATAAAAATGACTAAATATATGACTAAAGTAATGACTAAATTACTGACTAAAGTAATGACTAAATTAATTACTAAATATATGACTAAATATATGAATAAATTAATGACTAAATATATAACTAAATATATGACTAAATAAATGACTAAATTAATTACTAAATATATGACTAAAGTAATGACTAAATATATGACTAAATAAATAACTACCATGACTAAATAAATGACTAAATCAATGACCAAATCAATGACCAAATTAATGGCTAAAATCAATGACTAAATAAATGACTAAAATATTTTAGTCATAAATTTAGTGGTGTTATAAATGACCACAAATAAACCACTAATAGTCATGTGACTAAATTTAGTCATTTATATGCAATGTTTTAGTAGTTTATTTAGTCATATATTGTTGTTTGTGTACTTGTGTCAACAAGCTTGAATCACATAGCAAAGCTTGTAAAAAACTCCCACCAACATACCCAACACTCCACCCATTACTCAAATGCCTCGACCACTTTAGAACACATTCACTCCACCCCCTGATGTACAAGACAATATGACAACACAAATCAAATTGATCTCACAACAAGTTCCTGATCTCCAATCAAGGAAAACAACAAAGACACCAAGCAATTTGTGCCCCTATCCCTTCGATAGGAGTCTGGAAATGGTACAATTCCCAAAGGGATTTGAAATCCCTCAATTTAAAAAATACCATGGGTTGGGAAACCCTGAGGATCACATCGACTAATTCCAAGTATATTTCATGGAAGTCACCTATAATGATACATATCTCATGCAGCTATTTCCTCAAAGTTTGGTTGGCCCTTCCATGGAGTGGTTTTCTCACCTTCCTATTGGCATCAAAATGTTCCAAGAGATTGTAGACACATTCTTAAAGAATTATGCATTCAACACTAGCATGGATGTTAGTCTAGAGGAACTATATGTGCTCAAAAAAGGAAAGGGGGAATGATTCACTTCCTTCCTACAACGTTGGTGATCCAAGGCCAACAGGAGCAGGTGGGCCATTCCAGAGGAACAACAAATTTTCACCATCATTTCCAATCTTGAGAAAAAAATAGCATTTCATCTAAAGATACAGTGCATCAGTACGTATGACCAATTGATCCCCAAGGTGCTTAGCATCGAATGAGCCCTTATTGCACAAGGGGGTACACCCACATATCCAGAAAATCAAGACAATCACCCTTCCACCAGCTATAATGAAAACCTCACACATGGGTGACAAAATAGAAATGTCACCAATGATGGAGTGGTTGATGCCAAAGTCATAATTAGTGCTCCAAAACAAATCACCCAAACATATCAACAGCCGTAGAACAAAAATCCCAACAACACTTAGACCAATGTGGTATCACAACAACCACCCAATAATCAAGTCAAAAATCTAAATAATCAAGGGGGACCACCTCCGTGAAACAAATATCACCCAAAATAAAGTTTACCACTCTTGGGGAATCAGTCGAATCCATCATGAAGAAATTGGTAGATGAGAATCTCATTAAAATACCCACCTTTGAGAATTATCAAGAGCCCATGGTGAAACCACCTTGGTACAATGAAAATTACATTTGCGGTCATCATAAAATCAAGGAGCACACAACAACCAATTGCATGAAGCTGAAAAATATAATCCAAGACCTCATCGATGACAAGATCATAAAAGTAGAACAACCAGCTTGAAATCAAGACCTAAAGATCTACACAAATCCGATGTCAGACCATAACCAAGGAAATAACAAAGGGAAGCAAAAGTATGACAATTTAAACCATGTGTACAAAAGAGTTGTCACATCTCTAGATGAATTGGTCATTGTTGTTAGCATCAAGGGGGCCAAAGCTGACTATGGATTCACCACATGCAGTGGAAAAATTTGTTAGCAAAACAAGGATAGAAAACTGAGAGAATTAGTTGTCACAAAATTTTAAACGTATTTAACCTTTAATCTCAGATCTAATAAATAACAGTGAAAGAATTAATCAACAACACATCAGAAACACACATAACACCAAGTTTTTTGTGTGGAAACTCTATTAGGGGAAAAACCATGGTGGAGGTTAATCCACAAGTTATACCCTATTAAAAGTATAAGAAAAATGAATAAGGAATGCATATGCATTCAAGCACACTTCCTAGGGCTCACTACTTAAAGCAGCTTCTTCAAAAGCCTGATGATAGTTTCGGTTAAGCACATAAAAAAATTTTCACACTTCACTCAAACTTCTTCACACTCTTGTCTACAATCGAATGATCTGATCTTTGTTTACACATAACACTCACACACTTCACATTACACACTTCACACACACTTCAAAATGAAGAAACAATTGCTCTTATATATCCACTTCACGGAATTACATCAACAACTTTGTTGGCCAAAAATAAAAGAATACATGAATACAAACTGTCGGCCCAAGTCATGAACAAATCTCAATGCACACCAACCAAAGTCGGTCACACCATAATGAGGACCTAAAACAACGTCCTCAAACATGCTAAAAATTCAAAAATTTATCCATGAGGATCCACAACATGCTGCAACCACCATCTCAGCTAAGAACATGAAAAACTCAAACACACAAAGGAAAAATATCTGATTATGGGCACACCGATCAATGCAAACATGCAACAAGGATAGAGCACGATCTAGAAACATCAATGAACATCACATGAGAATACACAACAACTTAAATTACCAGAACTGCATTATCTTCTTTTAGAAACACCAGCTACAGTAACACAAAAACTCACAACTTGTTCCAATCTTGATGCGCACCTCTAATACTTTCAGAGGATAAAATAGATAGGTTCAACAACAAACCCTTTAAAGTGCAACTTTTGAATACCAACATATTGAAATTTTCCACCATAGTGAACTTCATGGCTTTACAGGTAGTCTTCAACATATTTATTATAATTTTCTCAATATCCTTGACATATATAGCCTTCAAGACACTAATTCTAATAGTTTTGACATCGATGAAAACCACATATCAGCAACACAACCACAACATCCAAAAAATTCACCATCATTGGGTCATCACAGCCACCTCGGGCATCCACCTCAAATCCAAAATCTACTTCTAATGGTTGCAATATCTTGGACTAGTTGAAAACAACCCCCACTTAGATCTCCATCATGGAGTTACTGAAGATCTCATCCGCCCATAGAGAAATCCTTGAGGAAGAATTAGCTTCATCCACTGTCTTCCCCAATCTTGATACATAACAATTCCAAGCTATGGTTGAAAACATTACCACCCCAAATCTCCTCACATTTTTTTATCAAGACTTCCTCGCTCAACCATCTCACAATCATGCACTCCAACTTGAAGTCCTGGCTCTTAAAAAAAAAGTTAAGAGGATCTTGGTGGATGGAGGTGAAAGTTTAAACATCTACTCTTTGAAGCTCATAAAAAACTTGGGATTCTTCAAGGATTCTATTGAAAAGGGAAATGGAATCACAATCAAAGCATATGATGACCATGAAAGATTGTCTCAAGGAACTATCCAACTCCCTATTCAAGTAGGGCTAGCCATTATGGAGACCATCTATCAGGTTCTTGACCCTTGATCTACCTTATAATATCGTAATGGGACATTCGTGGATCCATGGGATGCAATTAGTCACATCAACCTTCCATCAATGTGTCAAGTTCTCATACCAAAATCAAGAGGTCACAATCTACGGTGATCCTGAGCCCTTTTCCTATTGCAAAATCCTAGAAGCAAAGTACTATAAAATCCCCTGAGTCCCAAAGAATGACAAAGGCCCTTCAACTCCATATATGGATCCATCCAACATAGCATCCACTTCTAAGACAAAGACACCCACAATTCCTGACATATCTGAAATCAAAGTCATAATCCAAGATAATGGGTGTGGGGATTACAAAATGAAGAAAGGATCCTTTGTGGTAGGGGAGTCCTCAATCCCTTAGATCCCATGGATAGCCACAACCTGCCAATACAACAACTCAAAATTTCAGAGTGGATCCCTCTCGATTCAAGAGTTGGGGGGATCTAGTTTGAGAAGTGGTGGAGGAGAGAGATGTATCAAGTCTCCTTTATCAAGATGAAAGACCTATACTAGTCCTTCATATGGATGATGCCAATAGAGGACTTCAATTAATATTGGGAATGGGTTATAACAGGAATGAAAGTCTTGGAAATAACATCAATGACTGATTGGAACATATCATTGTGGAAAAGCGCATGAAAAATATTGGCCTTGGGTGTGCCCCTCCAAGTGTAACTATATGTGGCATAATTCCCCCCATTAAAGTTGTCAAAACTCCCCCTCAGCTATCAGCATCTGCCCTTCAGTTACCTGTATCGACAAGTTGAGTCATAAATAACTTTACCTTTGACATAATTGATGTGTGTAGTAGTAGTGATGACGAGGATACCATAATTGAATTACCTATTCTTTTCAAAGACTCCTCCCTATTAATGATCAACAACCTATCTTTTGAGTCAGACCATCAAACCCATGAAATAAACCTAGTCTATCCTCAACTCATCGATTACAGCTAACGAGGACCACCAATTCTGGACGTGTTCGAAAATAATGAGGTGCTCTCATAATTTATGGGATTACGAGATATGGTACCATATGGAGATCATAAATTTGGGTTCAACATCATACTGGATACACAAGCCTATTATGAGGAAACAATTGAATCCTCAAGTCACAAATGTGAAAACCTGAGAATAATATCTACGTATTTGAGTGAAAACCACACTATGGCACTCTCTAACTCAAAAAAATTAAAAGTAAAGGATGGTGAAAACCTCTCTAAGGTGTTCGAGGATGAAGGTTTCAATTTTCCTCTCAGCACCATTCATCAAGAAAAGTCAGTGGTTCTAGCAGAACAGTGCAATCTAGTCAATCTAGGAATAGAAGAGCTACCACACATAACATTCTATGCCGAGTCACTTCTCATAGAAGAACAAGAACTCCTTGCTATGTTCCTAAAGGAATGAAAGGTAAAATTTGCATGGACCTATTCTAATATGCCTAGGCTTGATCCAAAAGTTGTAGGTCATCACCTAGCCATATATCTTGAAGCGAAGCCTATGAGACAAAAGTTGAGAAAAATGCATCCCCAAATAGCATTGTTCATCAAAATGGAACTACAAAAACTCTTAGATGCAAGGTTCATATGGCCAATTGACTATCCGGAGTGGGTCTCAAACCTTTTACATATTTCAAAGCTCACTGGGGGCATTCATATTTGCACATTTTTCAAATATTTAAACAAAGTGTGTCCCAAGGATGAATTTCCACTTCCAAACATTGACATGATCACGAATATGACGGCCAAACACAAGATGCTATCACTAATGGATGGATTCTTAGGATATAATCAGATCATGATAGCTAAGGAAGACCAACATAAGACAACTTTCACTTGACCATGGGGGACATATTGCTAGAATATGATGCCATTTGAATTGAAGAATGTAGGAGAAACCTTTTAGAGGTCCATGACACTCATCTTTCATGACATGATCCATAAAATTGTGGAAGATTACGTAGATGATATACTAGCTAAATCAAAGAAGTGATGAGATCACATATTAGCCCTAAGCTCCATTTATGACAGGCTAGAAAAGTACAATGTCTGACATAATCCAAACAAGTGCATCTTTGGGGTACAATCAAGCAAGCTCCTAGGGTATATCGTATCCATGAGGGGAATCGAGGTAGACCTCGCCAAGATCAAAGTGGTCCTCAAAATGGAGGCCCCTAGTACATTGAAGCAGCTAAGAGGCCTACAAGGGAGACTTCAGTCCATCCGTCGATTCATAACACAACTAGCAAACAAAGAAATCCCATATTCTCATCTACTCCACAAGGGGGTAGCATACAAATGGGATGAGAAATGTGACCAAGCATTCAACAAGATCAAGGAGTACTTACTCAAAACTACAAGGTCTGAATAATCCAAATAAGTGCATCTTTGGGGTACAGTCAAGCAAGCTCCTAGGGTACATCATATCCAAGCATTCAACAAGATCAAGGATTACTTACACAAAAGTACAAGGTCTGACGTAATCCAAAGAAGTGAATCTTCAGGGTACAATCAAGCAAGCTCCTAGGGTACATTGTATCCATGAGGGGAATCGAGGTAGACCCCACCAAGATCAAAGTGGTCCTCAAAATGGAGGCCCCTAGGACATTGAAGCAACTAAGAGGCCTACAAGGGAGACTTCAATCCATCTGCTGATTCATAACACAACTAGCAGACAAAGAAATCCCATATTCTCATCTACTCCACAAGGGGGTAGCATACAATGGGATGATAAATGTGACCAAGTGTTCAACAAGATCAAGGAGTACTTACTCACACCACCAGTTCTTATGCCACCAATTCTAGGAAAACCCTTGATCTTATACATATCAATAACAACAACAACCCTTGGCACTCTCTTAGCACAACATGATGAAAATGAGAAGGAGAGAGATATATATTACATCAGTAGGACCATGGTGGGACATGAGATGAAATACACACCCATTGAGAAAGCTTGCCTAACAATCACATTTGCAGCTCAGAATTTTAGACATTAGATGCTAGCACATTAGATCAAGCTCATTGCAAAAATAGATTTTCTCAATTACCTATTCTCCAAATCAACTCTTACAAGATGGATGGAAAAGTGGGTTATGATCCTAATGGAGCATGACATTGAATACATAGAACAAAAGGCTATTAAAGGACAAGAAATTGCAAATCAATTGGTAGAAGCTCCTATAAATGTAGAGAATCCACTTGTTTCAAATTTTCCCGATGAATCAATCTTCAACCTTAGTGTAGAAGATCACTAGAAGATGTATTTTGATGGATCCTACATACAACATGGTTCAGGAATGATAATATTCTTCATCACTCTGCAAGGAAATTGCATACCTAAGTTATACAAGTTGTCATTCGCATGCACAAACAACATCACAAAGTATGAGGATCTTTTCATAGGGCTAAGAATTGTAGTGTAGTGGTAGATCATGGCTCTTAAGGTCTACGGAGACTCACAACTCATAATAAACCAAGTAAACAATGAATATCAAAAAAAGGATGGCAAGCTGACTCCATTTAAGAAACTAGTGGAAAATCTCAAGGAGTCCTTCATTGATATCACATTTGAATAGCTACCCAGAGAAAATAATAGAGCAACAGATGCAATGGAAACAATTGGATCACTCCTAGAGATCCCACACAACGTCCCAAAATAGGAATTCCTCATAGAGAAGCTTCTCATACCAATATTCAAGGTACTAGAATCCAAATTTGTGTGCAAAATTTTTTGTCTCAGTGATCCCTAGTACCATGATATTTACACTTATTTGAGAATAGGAGCCCTCCCCGCCGACATAACCCCAAACCTCAAGAGAGCCTTTCTTAAAAATTCATCTCGTTTTTTCATCCTAGGAGAAACCTTGTATTGTAGGAGCATTGAAGGGGCCCTTTTACACTGCCTAAATATCGAGGAAGCCTTGACTACTTTAATCGAGGTACATAATGGCATTTTTTGTTCACACTCAAATGTTATGACTTTGGCCAAGAAATTACTAAGGACGGGGTACTATTGGCCTACAATGGAAAGAGAAGCACATGACTATGTGAAAAGGTGTTTGATGTGTCAACAACATGGGTACCTCATCCATGCACCAGATCAAGAGCTCAACCCTATTATCACACCTGGACCTTTTCATGGTGGGGGCTCAATCTCATTGGAAAAAACACCCCTACCTCATCTAGTGGGCACAATTTTATCATCACCACCAAAAAGTATTTCATGAAGTGGTTGGAAGCCATTCCCATGACCTACATTATAGGGAAGAAAATATCCAAGTTCATCCTAAATTACCTAATTTGTTGATACGGTGTCCCTCAAGCCATTATCTCAGATAACAAGACACCTTTCAAAAATCAGGACGTTCGTGACTTATACAGAAAGTTCAAAATCCAACATCGCTTTTCCACTCCGTATTATCCCTAAGGCAATGGCCAAGCAAAAGCTACCAATAAGACCATCTTGAAAATCCTTAAGAAAATAGTCAATGACGTCGGTCGTGACTGGCATCTACAGTTGAATCCCTTCGTATAGGCCTACTGCACAAGTATCTACACAACAAGTACCACCCCCTTCTCCCTAGTCTATGGATCAGAAGTCATACTCTCCATTGAGATCGAACTCTTGTCCCTAAGGATATCACTACATAATATAATAATAGATGAAGAATACTGGTCTCACAATTAAATTAGTTGGAACTACTAGATGAGCGGTGTATGGATGCCTTAAACCATTTGCAAGTATATCAGAATTGTCTCAAGCAAAGCTACAACAATAAAATTAGGAGTTAGATCTTCCAAGTCGATGAGTTGGTACTAAATGAAAATAAAAAGAACATGCCAAATCCAAATAGCAAGGGTAAGTTCATGCCCAACTGGTTGGGACCATTCATCATCACAACAAGCTACAAGTTAGGGGCATATCAACTATCAACACCCAAAGGGGAACCTCTATAGGAGCCCATGAACAAATCTCAACTCAAAAAAAATTATCCCTCATCTTTTAAGGTCTGAAACCAAAAATACAAAAAAAATCAAAAATATATAAAAATCCAAAAAAAAATTAGAAAAAGGATTGAAAATAGTAAAGAAAAAAATCATCCTCTAGTGAAAACCACTTTGGTGGCACTTTGGGCAAGTACCTTGGTGAAAACCTGGAAAACAGGTGCCTTGTATAAATAAAGCACTCTCCATCCACCAGGGTCTTAATGGCTTGTGATGCATCATTCATCCATCCATCTGTGTCTATATCATAGCTCGGTCTTATGATCGTATCATGATCCCTCCTAGTACTACTTGGCTTTTTCCTAAGGTCAGTTTGTCTAGCCTTTATTGAAGTAGTTTATCACATCACATGAGGGGCATGTTCTTTTACCACTATCAGATCAGATTCATGTACATCCTTGAAGTCACCCTTAAAACCTCAAAAAATTCAAAAACATTCATAAAATAAAAACATTTCAAAACATCCAAACCATATCGAAATCCAAAAGATGTCGAAAATCCAAAAAATAAAAAAGTGGATCTTGTCAAACTACATCATCTTTGAGCTTGAACATAGTAAAGGTTGATCTTTGATCATCCCTCGAGACACTTAGGTTAGTCCTTTAGGCATTCGTCGCAATAATCTAGCAATCCATCTTAATCAAGTTTGTGCCAATTGAACTACGTAGTCTCTACATGTATAACGTAGGAAAGGATAATCTATTGATCAACCCCCAAGAACCCTAGGATAGGTCTTTAAGTTAGGTTCTTGGTCAAAATCCCAGAAAGCCCAAAAACATTAGAAAATCTAAAAAATCAAAATAGCTTCAAAACATTTCAAAATTCCAAAATATCCTAAATATTTGAAAAAAAACCAAAAATGGTGAATCCATCTCCATCTTGCTCTCACCTAAAATAATCTCATTCATAATAAACCAATTGTGATTTTCATCCTTTGGTAATTTAATCAGAAGCAAGTCTAGCAGGTTCAAAAGTGAACACCTAATCATCAAAGTCTCAAGTCTAGGTCAATAAGTCAACAGGTTAATCAACTCGAAGTATCAATAGCTTATCATCCAATCCATCTCCTCATCATATGATAATAGCATGTCCTAGGATGCATCCTTCCTATAATGGACATCAAGATCAGACATCACCATAGTTTTGTCTTGACTTTTGGTATGAAGAACATTAGCTTATTGGTTTGCTTTATCTGCTCTTCTTGACTTATCTTATTTTGTGCTCATTCCAATGACCTCTCGATGATATCTAAATGGAAATATTTAGAGAGAAAAGAATGGGGTAGTGATCATTATATTTTTATCTATTTTTCTTGTTGGATATTCTTGTAATATAAATATGTCATGTGTGCTTTGTTTGGTTTGTAGGGAGGGTGTTTTAGGTGTCTTATTGACCACATAGGAAGGCTTGCTTTTCTATTTTTTGGTTTGAGATGTTAGAATATATGAACTATATTCTGAATAAAGTTTTGTATATCAGGTGTGAATAGAAATACTCCTATTTTATTGTTGAGTCAAATTCCATCACACTAGGTACAACACCATCCTAGTTCTTTATACCTTGATGCATCGTACCTATGTGTATTATAAAACATAAGGTAAATGACCCTTTTTTAAATACCAATTCCTAATATCATTATCATCATCATCATTAATAAAATAGGCTTGTTGGATCTTCTTTATTCTATCTTCTTTTTGTACTAACATGGTACCATGATAGTTACTCAAAAACATCACAAAAATGCATCCACCAATCATCAACATATTGCATATCATATCATACAGGGAACCAAGATGCATTGCATTTCATAATTAATATAGATTTATCACTATTATTTACATTTCATCATAGATATTATCACATAGGAATTATTAACCCATCCATTGCATAATCACATAATAAATTGATATATATTTGTATTCATATCACATCATTTTTATAAATGCATATTACCATTACATATATCATAAATACCATGTGTCATCTCACATCATTACATTCATACTCCATTACATAAGAGAATCACATGAGCATCATCATAACATGTTGCATCCATATATCATCCATCATAAATGCATAAGGAAAAGAAAGAAAAACATTACATATCATTGCATACATTTCATAAACAAGTGCATCGCATAAACATCTCACATCATCATCATCTCATAATCATGTGCATCACATATCACATCATCTTAAATAATTATATTACGTTTATAAATCACAAAAAATATCAACATTTGCATATCGTAGGCCATATTGTATAATCATTTCACATTAAGACATTGTATTTACACATCACATAGGGTCATTAAGTATCTCATAAACATATGTTTGCATCATAAGGTAATCACAACTTGCATAAGAAAATATACAAAAATAAATGCATTCATAACCATGTGCATCCATGAAATATTCACATAATCACTGCATCACATCATTGCATCACATAAGAAGAAAATTACATCTATATATCATGAATCATAAAACATAGGAAAATAAAATGCATTCATCCATCAATTCATAGATAAAGTAGGACATCCATAAATAAATCAAACCATCTTGTATATATATAAAATGTAACTGTCAAATGTGTATGAATCAAGGATATAATACAATCAGGGCTATAAAAAAATGGAGCCCATGGATCAAAAAGAATGTGGTACATAATAAAAATGTGAGTCGAGCTCTGCTAGCTGAACCCCTCACCCTCTTGTCTCTCGGCATGATCCTTCTAGTTGCCTCATGCCTATTTGCTATGAAAAATCTAGTACTCTAGCCACTGCTAGTACGACCTGCCGATAGTACAACCTATAATACTTTGCCTCCCTCACTACCTTCTGATATACCCATGTAGAAATTTTCCTACCCTGGGATGCAAAGGCCATACTCTCAAGCTATCATCTTTGGTCTATCTCTTGGTTCTTCTCTGATCAGGCTTGATCCCTCTCTGTAGTAAGGGTCTAGACCTATTGTCTAGCCTCGTCCCTCTCCACTGTGAGAACCTGCAACTGTTGTATCAATGCATCCCTATGATCTGGTTGTGGTGGTGGTGGTGGTGGAGGCTATTGTTGATGGTCCCTCAGGACCTCTCTCTCTCCATCTCCTAGAAATCGGGCCTCTTGTTGGACCTATCTCTCCCCATCTCTCTGCTGGTCTCTAGGGGGAGTCTGTTGAAATCTCTACTCTGGATGATGTGGAGGTGGTTCTCCTACTCCTGGCCCATCCTCATATGCATCCCCTCTACCTCCCTACCCCCACCCTCAACCTACTGATCTACCTTTGGGCCTCCATTGAAGGGGTATTGCACCCGGATCGGTCAATCGAAGGGGTTCTCAAAACCATGTTGTATAGGCCTGTGTGACCCCTACATCCTCTTGTACCTAATCATATGGCCATGGTCTAGCCACAAACTATCTGCAAGAGGTAATGACCTCATTAGCTAAGATGAGTCTGTTGCATGTTGTCTCCCTCATGGTACGGGCAAAGATGGCCACATACTGGTCATCGAGACAGTCCTGTATGTTCCCAAATTATCTAGCCACTTCTTCTGGTAGGTATCTCTCTATCATTGTGTGCTCTTAGCCTTGCATAAGCCTATCTTTTTGGGAATAGAAAAATTATTGTGCATCATTGTACCATGGACCCATTCCAAGCTAGGGTTGCCAGCTAAAAATGTTCATCTCATCTATGACCATCCTCCAATGGGAAATACCACCTGCCCCTATATGTGTGAAAGTAATCTGGGCCCCTTTGTATCACCAGACAATAGGATCATCCAAATCCAAAGAAACCACTATAACTTATGGACAGAGCACTACAATGCACTCCCAGGCCCAGACATGTAAAAGTGTGACTCTAGCCCCAATGGCCTTGCTATCTAAATATGAAAACTCATGAAGGTCTCGGTAGAGTGAGGCCAAAATCACTAGCCCTCATGCAAAGTACTCCCTCTGATGGAGCATCTGCTCCCATGCCAGCCCCCATCCTGGATTGAAATATCGGCTCTTCCAATCTGGTGCCGCAAGCCCTAAAATGATGGTAGCTACAATCAATCTGAAAGTGTGAACTATACCCCTATATTGCTCAAGATTAATCTTCCCCTTGAAGAAGACGATTGCCTCAAGCTCTATGAACTCATAGCAGGTGTCCCTCCCAAGATCCACATCATAAATAACTCTCTCTCCTTGGATGGGTAGTTAGAGGATGCGTCAGACATCCTCTAGTGTTACTATAGTCTCTCTTATGGACAAGTGAAATGAGGACATCTTACTATGGCATCTCTTTGCTAAGGCTATCATCATCCTTAAGTGTGTCCAAATGGGATAGGCATAGGTGATATATCATAGGCTGGTCACCCCAAGGTGCTCCTGGAGAAAATCATACATACCAACTAATTTTTTGAGTACTAGAGACATGTGCTCCCACTAATGCAGTATCCCGAGGTCCTCCTACATAGAAAAAGTCATTGTGTCAATTTTCATAAAATATCGGGCTCTCGCCCTAGGTTTTCACATTTGAAACATCAAATGCAACATTTTTTGTAATTGCGGTGCATTTTTCAAATTCCAAATTGCATCGCCACGACGCAGTTTGACCATGCCCTTAAATACTAGATTTTAAATTGGCTCACCGCAGCGCAATTTGCATACGCACCTGACTTTGAGCAAAACCCTAATTTCATAAACTAGGTTGCAACGGTGCAATTCACATATGCGGCACACTTTGAGGCCATGCAACACCAATTGTGCACCCTCAGTGGCACTATATAGTTCAGCTTGACTTAATTTGACTTTTGGACGCTAATAATTACGCATAAAAATCAAAATCAAAATCAAAAGATGGGTAAGGATTTCATACCATTGGTCCTACATTGATTGGCCATTGGTGCACTCGAACTCGATTTGACATGTGATGTAGAAGCATTCTTTGTTCCATCTCGATCAATACTCAAGGCTCAAAGTGCAAATTTTTCTAATGGCTAAGTGTGCAAATGAATTGAAAGTGACTCCTTGGGGCCTATTTAAGCTTGAAAATTAGGGGTTTGTTTTACCCTATTTACCCATCTAGCTAGGTTTTTGGACCCCCGATCCCATTTTTGGTCGACCAAGGGATGTTTTGCATCATATGCTTTGGCACATTTTTGGCATCTTGAACCCTTTCTGGACCCGTCAGGCAGCTTGTCCTATTTTTTTGCGAGATCACCCAAAGATCCAAATTATCGTCTGATCTCTAGAGGGGGCAGTATACTAGGATAATCATTCTCACTTGGGCAGCAATGGGGCATCTAAAAAATTGATTTTTTTTTTAAGTTTGATCTTGGTAGCTTATTCTTTGAACCAACACATGTACATTACTTCAAAGAGGGGCAAAATGTTGACACGAAAAATATACAAATTGATCCTATACACCTAATCCTAATCTTACTAACATCGTTTCTTTCTAAATCATCCCCTTTACTAATTAATTTAATTGAATAATCTTTATTTGATTAAATTCATCATATTTCCTCTCATAATTAAATAAATCAAATTTATCTGATTAAGTCATTCTCTCCTATTAATTAAATAAACAATGCACCTTATTTAAATTAATCTCTAAGGTCATCTCCTTAAATTAAATAAATTAATATTTATTTGATTTAATCTAACATCATCCCCTTTTAATTAAATAAATTAAACTTCTACTTAATTAAATCTAAATCCATTATTCCTCTCAACTTTGGTTTATTTTAATCTTAAAATCTAAGTCAAATTGTCAAATCAATTAATCTCATCTAAGTTAATTAATCCTAAATTAATTATCTCCTAATAATAGTACCCTATTCCTCTAGCTTTTAACTTCACTATAGGGTAAGTCCACCTTGGTCAACTAACCAAGGTGCACGTCTAAATCAATTTATTTAATTTACATATTACATATTTTCATTCAAAAAAGTGGCATATTCCTAGAATATTCCACCCATTTGACCTTTCCCTCCCAAAGGAATTTTTTCCTCTTTCTTGAGCCACCTTGGCACTTATTTCTCTTACACCTCCTCTTACACCTCTTCTTACACAAGCCACTTTAGCTTTAAATGACTCTTGCACATCCTCTTACACAATCCACCTTCGCATCTCCTAAAATGTGCTCACACATGTGTGAGCACATCTCCTCTAAGATTCATTAGCATGATGACAAGTGGCATTATGCTATTGGTCTATATTTTGTCCCACATTCATCCAAATCCTTCAATTTTCCATTCTTCAAATCTATAAATAGAGGTCCTCTCATATAGAATTGATCATCCACAATCCAAGCAAGTCTACTATACTCAATTTCATCTGCAACTGCATCTATTTTTATTCAAGTTTCATATTTTCATCAAGATTATTAGAAAATTGCATCAAGGAATCAAGAATTATCATCAAAGATCATCAAATCACATCAAGGAGTTGGGAAAGGGCCATTTTCCACATCAAAATGGTACCAATTCCCCCATGGGATTGAGAGTTTTCCCATTATATAGGATTTAATTACCTTTTATGGTGTTGTTCTTCATTTTATTTCCTATTTTGATGTTTCAGTGTAATTTCATGGGGAATGTTGATTCTAACTTGTATTTTGATCTAATTTTATGTTTGTTCTTTGTGTTTGTGCAGGTATAGATTCACCATTCACAGGAACATAGTGGCCTATTTTTAAAAATGGGTCCAATAAATGGGGTCTATCGATGATGTAAATCACTCGGAGACCCCATTTCTTGAACCCATTTTTCAAACAAGCCAAGTTAGGTTGCTAATTTCACTGAATTGACAAGCTAGTGGGCCCACAAGCTTCCCAATTTAGTGAAATTGGCAATGTAGTGATCTGTTTGAAAAAATGAGTCCAAGAAATGGGGTCTTCTAGTGATGTAAATTATTGAGAGACCACATTTCATCACTAGGAGACCCCATTTCTTAGACCCATTTTTTTAAACATTCCAAGTTAGGTTGCTAATTTCACCGAATTAGCAAACACTAGCTTGCCAATTCGATGAAATTGGCAACCTAATGTGGCCTATTTGAAAAAATGGGTCCAAGAAATGGGATCTCCCTATGATGTTCCCCATTTCTTGGACCCATTTTTTCAAACAGCCCCACTATCTTGCCAATTTGGTGAAATTAGCATTCTTCGACCTATTTTTTCAATCAAGCCAAGTTAGGTTGCCAATTCGATGAAATCAGGAACATAGTGTCTTGTTTGAAAAAATGGGTCCAAGAAATGAGGTCTTTCAGTGATGTTTGGTATGTCTCTTTCTCACACACACACAAAATCTCTCTCTCCAAATCTCCCCTCCCTCCCCCTTTGTCCCTCTCTCTCTCTCTCAACCCTCATCCATCAATCCTTAAACCCTTAATCCCTCAACCCTTAAATCCTCAACCCTTAAACCCTCAACCCTTAAAAATTTAAACCCTTAATCCCTCATCCCTTAAATCCTCAACCTTGAAACACTTATTCCCTCAATCCCTAAACCCTCAACCCTTAAACCCTTAATCCCTCAACCCTCTAACTTATATATTAAACTAGGTCAACCCTCCAACGTCAAACCTCTAGCCTATACATTGGACACTCAACCTTATACTATCAACCCTATACCCTCAATCCTTTACCCTCAACCCTTTAGCCTCAACCTTATACCCTCAATCCTCAACCCTTAAACCCCCAAACCCTTAACCCCTCAACCCTCTAACCTATACATTAAACCACATCAACCCTCAATTTTCATACCTCTGACCTATACATTGGACTCTAAACCCTATACCTCAACCCTAAACCCTCAACCTCATACCCTCAACTCTAATCGCTAAACCCTTAAAACCTCAATCCATCAACCCTTAAACACATAATCCATCAACCCTTTAATCCCTTAATTCCTCAAACCTTAAAAACCCTAAACCTAATCCCTCAATCCTATATTGTCAACCCCATTTCTTTGAGGAATTTTTTTATACAATGAGCACTACCTTGTCAATTTGTTTGTATTGACACATTGACAAGGTAGTGCTCATTTTATGAAAAAAATCCTCAAAGAAATGGGGTCTTGGGATGATGTACACCACCCTGAGACCCCATTTCTTTGAGACTTTTTTCATATAGCAAGCACTACCTTTTCAATGCTACCAAATTGATGCATTGACAAGGGAATTCTAATTATATGAAAAAATGCCTAATGGAAATGGGGTATGATGGTGATGTACATCACTATGAGACCCCATTTCTTTGAGGATTTTTTTGATACAATGAGCACTACCTTTTCAATGCTACCACATTGACACATTGATAAGGTAGTGCTTGTTGTATGAAAAAATGATTGAAAGAGATGGTGTATCACGGTGATGTACATCACTGTGAGACCCAATTTCTTTGAGGCATTTTTTCATACAATGAGCACTAAGCTCACTACCTTATCAATGCATCTGCATTGATAAGGTAGTCAACTTAGCATGCTCGTTGTATAAAAAATTCCTTCATAAAAATGGGGTATGAACAATGAGAACTAAGCTCACTACCTTGTTAATGCATCAATGTGGTAACATTGACAAGATAGTGCTTGTTGTATGAAAAAATGTCTCAAAGAAATGGGGTCTCACCGTGATGTACATCATCATTAGACCCCATTTCTTTGACAATTTTTTCATATAATGATGGTTTAGGGTAAAATATTGAATGTAGGGTTTATGGTTTATTCTTATGGTTAAGGGATAATGTTTAGGGTATAGATTAAAAGGTTGAGGGTATAGGGATGAGGTTTTAGGGTTTAGGTTTTAGGTTATAGGGATTAGGATTTATGATATTCGATATAGGGTTTGGGAGATTAAGAAAGAGGGTGAGATGGAGAGAGAGATAGTGGAGATGTAAAGAGGGAAGGAGAGAGAGAGGTGATAGAGAGATAAGTAGAGAGAAAAGGAGGAAGGTGGAGAGATTAAGAGAGATAAGGAGGGAGGGAGAGAGAGGAATATAGGGATAGGTTAGATAGAGAAAAGTAGAGAGGGAAGGTGGGTGGGAGGAAGGAATGGAGGGAAAGGGGGAGATAGATAAAATTAGAGAGGGAAGGATGGAGGAAGGGGGAGAGAGAGATGAGAGAGAGAGAGGAGGGAGGACAGGAGGCAGGGAGAGATAATGGTGCTTGATAGAGAGTGGAGAGGGAAGGAAAGAGTGAGACATAAATATAGGAGAGATGAGGAAGGTAGGGATATTAAGAGAGAGGGAGAGAGAGGGAAGAGGGGAGGAGGGAGGGAGAGGTAGAGATGGAGAGAGAGATATAGAGAGAAGTATATAGGGAAGGATAGATAGTGAGGGGGGAGTAGACAAAGAGAGTGGTGAGATAAATAGTAGAGAGGAAAGAAGAGAGTGAGAGAAATATGGAGAGAAAGAGACAGGAAAAAGGTTAGGATATTAAGAGAGAGGGAGAGAGAGGGGGAGATAGGGAAGGAGGGAGGTAGATGTAGATATTGAGATAAATAGATAGAGATAAGTATATATAGGGAAGTAGAGATATAAAAGGCGGAGGAGGGAGGGTGAATTAGAGAAATAGATATAGAGAGAGGAGGGAGGGAAGTGAGATTGAGAGAATGAGATATGGAGAGAGGGGGGAAGGAGGAATGCGGAGAGATTAAGAGAGAGGAGGGAGGGACAGAGAGAGTGAGGTAGAGAGGGATAGGTTATATAGAGAGAAGTAGAGAGGGAAGGTGGTTGGGAGGAAGGAAGAGAGAGGTGATATATATAGAGAGAATTAAAGAGGTAAGGAAGGAGGGAGTGAGAGATATTGGTGAGATAGAAATAAAGTATATAGGTAAGGAGAGAGAGAGGAGGAAGGTAGGGAAATTGAGAGAGAGGGAGAGAGAGAGAGGAGGGGATATATGGAGAGATATAGAGAGAGTATATAGAGAATGGAGATAAAGAAGAGTAGAGAGAGGGGAGAGGGGAGAGAGAGATGGAGGAGAGGAGGGAGGGAGAGGGAGATATGGAGAGAGATATAGAGAAGTATATAGGGAATACGAGATAAAGAAGAATTAGAGAGAGAGGGAGAGGGAGAGAGATATGGAGAGAGAGAATGATGAGATAGAGAGTAGATAAGGAAGGATAGAGTTAGAGATCAAGATGGGGGAGGGAGGGAGAGATTTTGTGAGAGAGAAACAAAAATTGAAGGAGGAAGATTGGGAGATTGAGAGGGAGAGAGAGAGGGAGAGAGAGGGAATGTGGGAGGGAGAGGTAGATATGGAGAGATATATCTAGAGAGAAGTATATAGGGAAGGATATATTGAGAGGTGCAGGAGTAGAAAGAGAGAGGGAGAGAGAGGTGAGATAGAGAGAGAGGGATGGAGAGAGATAAAGAGAAGTACAAAATGGAAGGAAGGAGGGATAGAGGGAAAGAGAAGTGTGATAGAGAGAATGAGAGAGAGAGAGAGGGGGAAGTATGAAGGAGGAGAGATTAAGAGTGAGATAAGGGAGGGTGAGAGATAGGTAGAGATGGATAGGTTAGATAAAGAGAAGTAGAGAGGGAAGGTGGGTGGGATGTAGGAAGAGAGAGAGGGAAGGAGGAAGGTGGAGAGATTGAGAGAGAGAGAGAGGAGGGAGGGAGAGAGAGGTAGAGGGATAGGTTAGATAGAGTGAAGTATAGAGGGAAGGTGGGTGGGAGGAAGAGAGAGAGGGGGGAGATATAGAGGGTGAGATAGAGAAAATTACAAAGGGGACGATGAATAGAGGGAGGGATGGAGGGAGAGAGAGATGCGAGATAGATATAAGTATAGAGGTAATGAGAGAGTGAGAGAGAGAGGTCTAGAGAATAATGGATAAACAATGAGTGAGATAGAGCTATAAATATGATACAACTTTCTAATTACTAAAATTTGACCTCCTGATTACAGATATTGACATGTTGATTGATGAAATTTGGCTGTCTGAAAAATTGAAAGATCTTCAAAAAATAGAATTTGAATTATATCTCCTAGAGATCTAAAACCACTCTCAAACATCCTGAAACTATATACATGAAATATAACTTAAAGTATAAGAAAGTAAATTTCCATAGGCATAACATGCACTATTTTACTGGTCTTTTTCTTCGAAGGAGTTATAGATGTAGCTTTTCTTTTAATACTAGATGTTTGTATAAACTCATAGGGCTACAAAGTAGATGCAACAATAGAAGAAGATCTATCTGATCTCCTTGGACATTGACTAGCATCTAGAGGAATAGATTTGGATTTTGAAACCTCTGTAGGGATATCAAATGTAGTCTTTGAAGAGGTACCCAATATCTTTTGAAGCTCATCTTTATATTTTATCTTTGATTGTCATGGTGCACCCATCTCCTTGAGAACCCTTTCCAGTTTATTTTTACTAGCTTTATCTCTTTTCTTTTGGAAAATGTCATCCATGATTTCTCTATATGTACCAAAACTTTTTGCTTTGGGATCCTTAGGTTTTGACAACAAAATATCTATATAACCTTGTACAAATTCATCTTCAACCTCGTAAGGAAAATCAAGAATCCATGATGTTTTGGGATCCACTATTTCAATGAAACAACAATCCTTGTTCACCATAAATTTTATCTCATTCTCATACTTATGGACCAAACTAGATGGTATCATATATCTGCTCTACATCTCAGTTTACAAATTATTGAAAAATATCTAATAGAAAGTAGTATATGCTTGCTTATTCTAGAAACATTTCATATGTTCTTTGATGTATGGTGTTAGTAGAGTGAACTTATCCCAAATATTACCCTTAAAGCTAGGTAACTCATTCAAAAAGAGGAAATTAAGGCATATAATCAAGGATCCCCACCTAAAGTTTTAATTGATTTATTTTGTCCTCTTCAAGTTATCCATTAGTTTCTCTCTCAACAATGCACATAGATCAAAGTTGGCACCTTCAGGTTCACCATCTGATATGCAGTGTGAATTATAGTGGTTGTGATAGACCCTTCTTTGTTTGTGAAGTAAATATTATATGCAATCCCCATTGCTGCATATCAAACACCGAGATCAATGATATCCTTTACTTTAGGGGTTCTCTTATCAAAGTTAGCACTAGTGAGCTCCATAACTATTTCATTCCTTACAAACTTTAGCATTGGCACTAATTTAGAGGAACAAATACAAGTAACTACCCTAATTTCATATTTTGTGATCATGTAGGGTTAGTCTAGCCAAATGAATTTTTTATGAAAGTGGCTCAATATAATTCTTACCCATTCCTTGCAATCATATAAGTCCACAAAATCTGTACAAATGTCCAACCCTTTTGCAACAATATTTGTATACTCTAGCTTGTATACTCCATTATCATTTAGTAGCTCATTCCAGGCCACCTCAAAGGAAGAGGTATGGCCAATATCATTCAACTAGGAATGGATTTAAATCCTTATATCTTCACAATACACAACATTCATTGGAAATTTTAAAAACACACTTTCTTTTTCCACCTCCATTGCTTTGAGTGAAAACTTCTTGTATTTGGGCCTAGGTTTTTCAACCACATCGATCACCTCAGGGGTCACCATTTAAATTTATTTAGAAATATTCACACACCATAGATAGGGTTTCATAAAGATAGCTTGAAAACCTAAACACACTTCTTTGCTCCGCACACAAAAACTCATGATTGTAAATGTGAACAAATGATCCAAATGTAGCAAAAAATATTGTTGGGTAAAAATGCAAAGTTGTCACACTTTTATAAAGGAAACAACCAACACTAATCCAACTTTTAAACTTGAATCATTAAAAAGTGACATATATGTTTTGAATTTTGAAATGATGTAAACTAATAAAATATTTATTTTTAGTATATTTTACATTTTTTATTTAAAAAAAATTAAAAAACTATTTGAATATAATTCTTAATAAATTGACACTATAATTTAGTTGTTAAAATTATGAAAAATGAAGTTACATGAGATGTCAATCTTTATAGTAAATTTAAATCTTTTTCCTTCAATTTGTTTGTGTGTATTTATAACTTGAAAGAAAATTTAGTGCATGGGTATATTTTTTTTCCAATTTTGACAAATGTATATTTTAAAATAAATATTAATATGTGTGTCTATTAAAAAATAGTTGTTTCCATTTGACATCAAATTTCATATTAATTGGGTTGGGGCCCTACCTCGGTTGGCTAAATCTTTCCTGTTGTAGGAGGTTGGTCACGAGGTCTAGTCTCCCCAAGCCTTGTGGTATTGGAGGGCGTGTCGTGTCAGTGCCACCGGTCACGTTAAAAAGTTTATCAGGTGCACTGCAGTTTATAGGGGGTCATGCTACCTGATTCCTATAGTCTAATAAAAAAAAAATCATATTAATTGTTTATCTAAAATATATAAAAAATTATAGCATCTTGATATAGATTATTTTATCTAGCGCATCATATTTTTATAAAAAATAATAATAAGTCTTACTATTTTTCCTTGACATGGTAATCAACCTAATGTTTTGTGTTGATAACCTCATTTTAGTAAAAAAATAAAATTAAATATAAATAATAATTAAACCATTAAAATATTTATATTTTTTAAAACTACACTTATGGATCTACAAAAGGGTATTTTTATATTTAAAAAAATATTATTTACATGAGTAGAAGTTGTTAAAACATCAAGTTTTTCAAAATAATTTTATTTTTTTGGTAAATTGACCTCAAATTGGTGCTACATATGCATTTAGCTAATAATTATAGTTTGAAAACTTGTGTACATGTATGACTTAGCTAGAATGAATTTTAGAAGATCATATGTTTGACCGAAAATGATTTTTAGTTAGAAATACTTAAATTCACTTGTGTTTATAAGTTGGCTGAAAGTGTGACAAAAATTTGTACTTTTACCCTATCACCCTTAACAATTTCACACTATTGCTCCCCCCCTAAATTAATGTGCCTAATTGAGTCCCTAATTTCCTAAATTATACATTCTAAAGCCTATTTTTACCATTTTTCAAAGAATTGCAAGCATTGAATAAATAAAAATAATTAATGTTTTGATCTTGACACTTTATGTCCTAGAAAATAGGGATAGGACCTATATTCCCATGGAAATATATGGATCCTCCTATCTTGCCAAGGACTAATTTTTAATATGTTGTTGGTCCAATTTTAACTTTTAAAATTCAAATTTTAAATGTCAGCTTTTAGAATTTGATTTTTGGGAAATTAGAACAATTGCATATAAATACCTAGTTATTTTATCATTTGAAAGATAACACACACTATCTAGCACTTAGATATAAAATTGATAAAATGTCAAGATCAAGTGAAGAGTACAATTTTAAAGCTTTTTAAAACAATTCAAGATCCAAAATCATGTCAAATTCTATGTGTGTTCATGTTATTGTTTTGTGAAGGCTAATATTGTTGTAGGTCTCCAAGCATCCAATAATTGAAGAATTCAAGAAATTCTATCAAGAAATATCCAAATCCTTGAGGTGATGTGCATGACTTCAATCCTTCAAGTAAGCCATTGAAGGGTAGTGAGTTACAATATTGTGTTAATTCATCATTCCTTCCTTTCAATTATCATTTCTATCATTGATATTTCCATTGTGGAAGTGGAAACACTTACATGGGATTTGACTAAGGTAAGCCCCTAAGATTGACCAAAATCTCATCTCTTTGTGAATGTGTAGATTTTAGGTTGAAGAGGATTGAAGGAAAATTATCCATTGTTGCATTTATTATCATATGCCTTGTCAAGCCATGAAAAATCACCTACAAAATTTATTGACTTCCAATAATCCTACAAGTAGGAAACTAAAGGTCAAACCCAACATTAGAGGATTTAGGAATTGGTTTTAGGAACCCCTACCAAGGACCCATACACCCATATGCAATTGTGTCACTCTACACATGCCATATTCAAATTTTGGTGATAGGTACATATAAGTCTACAATTTCCAAATTTTCCTACAATTTACAGTTTATATCTGTGCATCTTTTAAATATAATTTTTTTCATATTAGGTCATTTAGTTCACTTAGGTTAATCATTTAAAATCATCCCCAATCATCCCCAATCCATTTTCAAGGCTCTAAGAAAGTGGATCCAGGTCTGGTTGGCTCACCTTTATACTACATAGTCAATCTACTCACCTTGTTGATCCACCTTCCAATGAAATATAGAAGGAGCATAAAGTAACCCCAAGTTTAGACTCTAAACAAAAGGGCATCATTTTTCTATGTTTCACCAAATAGAAATTATTTCACTCACCCTAACATTCTATCATAAATGTATTTTTACTTTGTTAGGTAAACCTTATATTGAAATACTCTTTGTCAACACATGAATAAAATGAATCTCATCAAACCTTTGCAAACCATTCACTTTCTCCAAAACCTTCATCAATAGATTCATTCTTTCTCAATAGTTTTTCACACAAAATGAATTGATCCAACCCATCATCTATACTAAAATCTTTAGCAACTTGTCCTTTTCAAGGGGGTAAAGGGTTTCCAAATGAAAAATCCTCTTGAGATAATGCTCTATGTCATTTTTTCTTAGGATCTTGTGGAGAATGCACAATCACAATATCATCCTTCTTCTCAGCTTCCTATTTACTTTCTTTTCCTTACATACCTTTTCGTTACCCTTCTTTCACTTATTTAGGGTTTCATATTTCTTTTGGTTTTGAATAGGTGGCTTCAAAAAACCATATGCCCAACCTTATTGCATTTATAACATAATGTTTTGTTCTCTAAAATAAAGATGTTCCTCTTGACCTTAGTTTTACACTATGTAGCCTTGTGACAAAAATTGTTGCATGCATTGCAATATCCATGAAATGAAACAACATTGTACCTTTGGGGTATAAAGGATCTTCTACCCATGTTATCATTTCTTCTTTGTCTGTATCTACAATCAATAACCTTATGCCCAAATTTATTGCAAGAAAAATAATGGCCTTGAAAATATTGATTGAACCTAGTGCTTGAGCATGTTGTCTTAAATGTGGAGGACCTTCTAAATCTTCTTTATTTTCAAACAAGAGTGAATCCACCTTCTTTCTTCTTTACTTGATCTATTTTTGTCTCTCTGAAGGTAGGCTTAGAATCTTTAGTGTAATCCTTTTCCTCTATTTCAATATTTTCTTTTTCTTTGAAGTTATCATATAAGTTTGTAGATGCATTGGTTATAGGGATTTTCCCATTTTCAAAACCAAGACCAGATTTCTCTTTTGATAGCTTTTGAGATTTAATCAATTCATCAATACTTGCATAACCTCCTCTTAGTTTTAGACCCTTGTCAATTTACTCTTTTTATTATTATTTTTTTTCTCATAGTGACAATCTCTTCCTCAAGCTTTGAGCATTCAACAATTTTATCATTGATCTTGGTATTCTAACAATTTGAAATCCTCTTGCCTTCTTCAACCTTAACTTTCAAATTAGAGATCACAACTTCTACCTCATTGAGTTTAATTTCATAGATCCTTTATCTCCTTTTATTTGGGCTTTCAATTTTCCAAATTCTTCTTTTGATTTTTCAGCATGTGCCTTCAATTTGGAAATTGTCTCCTTTGATTTTTTAAGCATGAAATCATATTTTATAGTGTTTTCTTGCTTCATCCAAATCTTCAAGAGAATATCAAATTTCTCCTTCAAATCTATTTCATAATAATTTGCATTGATGTCCCAAACTTCAGGTTCCATTGGCTCTAGATCTGGTTTTGGAGTAAACATGTAATTATCCTTGCTATAGATCCCATGTTTTCAAGTGCAGGATCTACTTCAGCTATTAGGGTTCTTAGAAAAACCTGACTCTAATACCAATTGTTGAACACACCGAAATGCTAATGGGGAGAGGGGTGAATCAGTATATCCTTAAAACTTAAACAATTCCATTTGTAGATTAAGCATCAAATCACATTAACTGGAAGAAGATAAAAAGTGAAAAAATGCACCACATAGGGATACTAAGATTTTTATGTGGAAAACCCAATGAGGGAGAAACCACGATGAGATTTAACTAACAATATATGAAGCTACTGCTTAAAAAAAATAAGGTTGTTTAAGGGTCATTGGAAAAGACTTACAGATTAAGGCACACAACCTTAGGGCAAGATACAAGGACCTAATGAGGAGGCTCACTGGTTGAAATAAGGATACATGAAAATTACAAAGAGAACATGAACATGAACTACTATAAAAGAAGCATCTAACACATGTTGATGTTGTAGTCCCTTTTTTACACAATTACTCCATCATAATGACTTGGAACACTTGATACTCAACATACTAATCAATATCTATTCACACACCACATCTACTTTCACAAATTATTTTATTCTTCTATAAATACCTTCCACAACAACTGAAAACCCTAATTAGGTTGGCTCAAAAAATACCTTTAGATGAAACATATGATACTACATGGGTCAGATTCAAACATATACATTATGAAGAGATAATCAGTTGTAGATCAACACACAACATAATAGGGCCCAAACATATCACAACACATGGTAAAAGCACAAATCTATGTCACACTTTATAAAGGAAATGACCAACGTTGATCCAACTTTTAAACTTGAATCACTAAAATGTGTCATATATGTTTTGAATTTTGAAATGATGTGAACTAGTAAAATATGTATTTTTTAGTATATTTTATGTTTGTATTTTTTTATTTTTTTGAAAATATATTTTAAACTAATTTTTAATAAATTAACACTATAATTTAGTTGTTGATAAATTGCTAAAAAATGAAGATGCATGAGACGTCAAACTTTTTGTAGTAAATTTTATTTTTTTTCTTTCAATTTTGTTGTGTGTATTATAACTTGAAACTTTAGTGTATGGATATATTTTTTTCCAATTTTGATAAATATATATTTTTAAATAAATATTAAAATGTGTGTGAATAAAAAAATTTGTTTCCATTAGACACCAACTTTCATATTAAATATTTATCTAAAATAGACAAAAATTTATACCATCTTGAAATATATTCTTTTATCTAGTACGTCCTAATTTTACAATTTTTTAAATACGTTTTAGTATTTTTCCTTCGCATGGTAATCAACCTAATATTTTGTGCTCATAACCTAATTTTAGTAAAAATAAAAAATAAAATATAAATAACAATTGAACTATTAAAATAAATATATTTTTAAAAACTACACATGTGGATCTACAAAAGGGTATTTTTATATATATTTTAAAATGTTATTTACATTAGCAAAAGTTATTGAAACTTCAAGTTTTTCAAATAATTTTATTTTTTTGATAATTTGGACTCAAAGTGGTGCTTGATATATTTTTAGCCAACAATTTTAGTTGAAAACGTTGTGGAAGTATGTAACTTAGCTAGAATGAATCTTACTAGATCATATGTTTAACCAAAAATGTTTTTTAGTTAGAAATACTTAAATTTAGTTATGTTGATAAGTTGGATGAAAGTGTTACACAAATTTGTGTTTTTACCCCACATCCTCCAAAGTAAAATTAATTAATTAGGATTAATCACAGATGAAGGAAACAAGATTGTTGACCTAATCAATATCAACACTACCAAAACTGCCAATTGTTCATCTTTACGCCACCAAGGAGAAACTAGAAACATCATATAGAAAAATATGTGTAAAATGTAGTCTATGCATAATTTCTCTTCAACCTTATTTTGAAGTATCTAATCATTATGTTTTGGCGCAAGAAGAGAAACATATTGAACTAATGAAAATAAAGCATCATAGATAGATTGTAACAATCCAATACTCAGGATATTGCATTATTGTATACCAAAACATCTAATACTTACATGGAAGGACTCTTATACCTATCTGAAAATATCTTCAAGTCTAAACAATTACATTTATCACTTTGGAGGAATGCCAAGCATTTCAATAAGCCTTCATCAACACTTTACTCTGCCAGAGCACAAACCAAAACTCTGTCACTTATATATTTCATTTTAGAAGGTGTAATGTCTTGAATTCTTGGATATAACACATTCACATCTTGACCAACTTTTCTGAATTGTAACACTAAATATTTCTCCACAGAAGGATGTAGATGAAAACACCATGACTCTATCTTAGAGTATAAATTGTGAAAGCCTTAGAAAAACTTTTGCACCATATCTCCATGTGTGGTACACCAAATTAGAATGATCTATCAATGTAAACCTATTGTAAACACATTAGAACATGTGTTCCTACCTCTACATCACACTTAAACACTATGTTGATCACCATTCTTCCATACCAAAAGATATCTCTTGAAAGGTGAAAAATTGTTTGCTTTTCTAGGGTTTAGGACCTAGAATGACAATATTCACTCTCTCTCATTAAAGAAAAAACCATATAGATCTCAATGCAATGGACAAAGAGATCTTGCAATATGGCTATCCTAAAGGCTGAATGTAAACTAATAAGGGGTTCACCACCAAGTTAAGAATTGGAAAGACAAATGGAATGCAAGATTAAATGCTTAACCCTAATTCAATGAAAACTTTAACTAGATGACCTAGAAATGAAAACAAAAAAGGATAGAAAAATTTAGGATGAATTGTGTGCAATTGGGAATCTAAAGAAGACTTAGATGAGCTCAAAAATTCTCAAAAATCTTAACTTTTTACCTACTAGGACTCATTTTCCAATCTGGGTGATCAGTCCCAGATCTAGGTTTTTACACAAGAACAAGTTTATAGAAAAAGGGTATCCGAAATTGAAAAATCTTAAAATTGACTTAAATTGAGACTCATTCACCAATCTGGGTGAATGATTCCAGTTAGGGTTTTTTGGAATTTCAAAGTTTGAATCTGGTCTTCAATGATTTTTCTTTCTATTCCACTTTGTCTCTAGATTTGAAACTCCAATTTTGGGGTTGTAGGTGACCTTTTAGCGAATATTACAACCTTGCAAATGAGGGGAAAAATCCAACAACTTTATCCAAGCTTGTAACCTAATCTTTAATGATCTTTCAAGCTCCAAGAAACCTAGATATAAAATCACACATTTAAAGAGGAGAAGACTTGTTGATTGTTAGTGAGTAGGGGTTTGCCTTGGTCAAACCCCTTTTAGGTAATTAAACCAAATGATGAAAAAATGAATCAAGTACATGAAACATGAAAATAAGGATATGAAACATGAAATATGATACCTTGAATGATGTTTTGTAAATGATATCTTGTAAATCTACAAATCAACATGAAATGGCCATGAAGGATGTAGATCTTGATCTTGACAATAGTTGTAGAACAATGCTTGATCTTGGATCTTCATGTCTACATCACAACACTAGATCAATAACATACTTGATGCTTGATGTACTTGACATGATGATGGATCTTGAATTGTTGCAATAATTGATGAATAATTCTACCCTTGAATGCCTTATAAATGACCCTGAATTCTATCTCGATGCTCTTGTAAAGTCTTGGAATGCTTAAATATTTCTTGCTTCACTTGATATCATGAATGCTTGATCGAATAATTATTTGAGACCTCACTTATATAGGAAATACAACTAATATATTGTGTATTAGATCCCAAAGACTGACATACATGAAATTTGAACTTAAAACCCAATTTTCCTACTCAAAACCTTGAAAATAGGCCAAATGGGACTCATTCACCAAAATTGGAAAATGGTTCCCACTTGGATGAGACTCATTCACCCAAAGTGGTGAATGCATCCCAAAGATCCTATTTTGATTGCTAATATGTTGAGGAGTGTGTAAATTAAGTTATATGTTGATATTGTCAAGTTTTAGATTTAAATATGCTTTGGGATGCATAATATAGGGTCTTAGGGGCTTATTAATGATCATATAAAGGTCATAAATTCAAGAGGGCCCAAAATCAAATGTGAAATTGTAAATAAATACACTTTACAACACTAAATTAAGGAAAAATTGGGTCTATTTAGCTTGGAAGGGCCCTAAATCCCATGTGAATGTGTAAAATATATTACAACACTAGATTAGGTCCACCTTAGTTTAGAAGCCTCTTAAATTTAATGTGAAGGTGTAAATAAATACATCTCACAACACTAAATTAGGGCAGAGTTAGGTTTATTTAGCTTAAACGGACCCTAGTCCTAATGTGGATGTGTTAAACACCTTACAACACTAGACCAAGGTGACATTAAGTCCACTTTATCATTATTTATTCCCAAATTAAGTATGAAAATGTACACAATGGCATTTTTTTGATACTAAATCTCTATAGATCAACTATCTTTGAAGTATATAAAAACTTCAACACATTCATTTGACATCAATGACAATACATCTTGAGTTGAAATCAATGACAACACATATTGCCAAAAATCCATGTATCTCACAAAATGATATTTCATATTTATGTGCTTGGTCCTTACATGAAATTTAAGATTATTTAAAAAATATACACTTTACAATCACAACAAAGATTAAAAACACTCTATTTAAGCCCAATATAAAAACACAATCTCTTAAGACAAATGTCTTCTTTATAGGTATAATTTTCTATAACATACTCATAATTTATAGTGGATGAAGTGACCACAATCTATCACTTACTCATCCAACTTATTGAAACAACAAATAGAGTAAACACATAAGCATTGATGGTATTCTACTATCAACATAACTCTCCCATTCTAAGTGCACAAAACCATCAATATCAAGAGTGCAAAACCCTCAATATTAACCTATCACCAAAAGTTGGATTTTAGTGTTGTAGTAGGACTAGGTCACCCCTAGGTGACTGGGTATTTGATTATGGGTCCATAAACTATTTTTGCAATACTCTAGTGTTGGATCTAAGCTCTTAATTCTTGGTTTTAAATGTGTCATAATATTATCAATAAATTATATAAATGAGTTTCCATTTCTTGACAAGGTTTATGGAAAAGAATGCAACAATGTATAATTTGGCTTCAAGATCTCTTCAATCTTTTCCAAACCTACAACTCACACATTGAAAAAGAGAGAAGATGTTGTGTCATTCAGGGGGTTACCTCAGTCAAGCCCCATGTAACTGTTCTCATTTATACAATGGAAATGTTGATAACATGATAATGGAAAGGAAAGAAATGATGAATGAACAAAAATGTTGCAACTCACCGCCCTTCAATGGCTTCCTTGAAGGATTTAAGTCATACACATATCTTCAAGGGTCTTGGATCTTTCTTGATATACTTTTTGGAGTTCCTGGATACTTGAATTCTTGGAGACCTACAACAATGTTATCCTTCACAATATAATAACATAAATACACATAAAATTTGACATGATGATAGATATTGAATTGTTGTAATAATTCATTGAAATTTTTCTCTTGACAATAGTATTCTCTCTTGAATTTCACCTCTAGCTTGTTATATTTTAAATGATAAAATAATTAGGTATTTATAGGTGTTTATCCAATTTCATAAAAATTAGATTCCAAAAGATGACACTTCATATTTGAATTTTGGATATTAAAATACTACCATCAACATATTTGAATTTGGGTCTCGAATAAGAAGGGAGACCTAGTTGCTCATGGGTGACTAAGTCTTGGCCCAAATTTTTAGGACACTTAAAGTTTGAGGATAATTTATGGATTGAATGCATTTTTTCAATACTTTTCCTTCTTTGGAAAATGATAGAAGTTAGGATTTTCAATGGGGTGAAGCCACAATAGTGGTTTACAATTCAAGTGAGGAAGGAAAACTCACAAAAAATGGCCCCAAGGAAAAAAATTTGATTTTGGGGGTTCGTACGAACCTACTGGTTAGACTAAACCCATAAGGGGTTCGCTTGAACCAAGTTTCGAGAAAACCTCTTTCAATCTTGGCAAAAAAAAAAAATGCAGGGGAAAGGGGTTTGAACGAACCCCTTTGAAGGTGTTTTCTTCAACTCCTAGGGGTTCATACAAACCCCCCTTATCCCTCATCCCCCCCTAAGAGAAAAAAAAACCTAAATTGCGGCACTTCAGAGCTCAGGTTGAGGATGAAAATGGAGGAATCATCACAAACCCAACTAGAATTTGGTAGTCCTTAGAACGAACTATCCAACAAATATAATTTTAATATGTTTTGGTTTTATTATGTATTTGTATTTTTAGTTTTATTAAACATAAGGGTATGTGCAAGATCATCATGGAAAAAACAGGTCCTTAAGTGGCAATGAAAATTCAAAAAATCAGAGTTGGACAACTTGAAATACAAATTTGAATAAGTTATCTATATTATTTAAAAAATATGTAACAATATAATTTGTGGAAAATTGAATATAGTTTCTAAACTACTAGGTTAATTTTTGTAAAAGAAAAATCTATTTGGTGAAAATTTGAAATTTCAATACAGTAGTACTAAAATTTCAGGGAAAAAATAAAAAGTAGGTGTCTGTCTGACCACCCTAACCATAATAAAATCATAATATTTTTTTTATAAATTTTTAGATATAAGTAAAGGACTCATGTCCGGATGTGATGCATATTTTTTAAAAAAAAAATTCAAATAAATAATTAATTATGAATTTTTTATTACAAATTTTTAAAAATATAAAAACTCGTATGTCTGACCACTTTAACTTGGTCAAAACTTAATGGAATTCATTTTTATTTATTTTTAATCCTATAGTATGTGAAGCATACAATGTGACGCATATTTTGGATTCAAAAAATGTGATACCGTTTGAAAGATATAGATGTTTTTCTATCAGACTATCAATCAAGACTTTAGTCATAATTCTAATAAAAAATAAATAATAGTTATTTATTAGATTCTAAAGAAAATATAATTTATACTGGTAGAAAGATGAGAATCTCCTTTACAAACCCTTTTCGTTTTATCAATTTTAGGGAGAATAAAAGTTGTCAACCACATGGGCGAAGTCTGGAAAAACAAGGTAAGTTGTTAAACATGTTTTATGTGTTGACTTTTAGGATTGGGAGGTCCAAACCAAATCATAAGCCTAATACCGAGCCTAATACCAAGGCATTAAATTTTGTGTCAGAATATCAGATATCCGATTTGAATCTGATATCGGATTTGAATTCGATATATGATATTTTTTAGATTAGTTTTAAAACAATTTATACAATCTTTAATATATTATTTAAAAATGCAATTAAGTTTATAATTTAATATATATAATATCCAATAAATTTTATAATGTAATATATTTAATATACAATTTATGGTAATCTATTACCGAATTATGTATTTAATATATAATATATTATTAAATGTATAATATTTCAATATTATTTCAATATTCTAGTTAATCTATAAATATTTTAATATTATTTCAATATTTTAGTTAATCCATAAATATTTAAATATATATATTACCAATTTATGAAATATTTAAATATTATCTCTTTCCCTCTCGCTCTCTCCACCTCTATCTCTCTCAAGTCTCTCTCTCTCTCTCTCTCTCTCTCTCTCTCTCTCCTTCTCAGTCCCTCTCCTTCTATCTCTCCCTCTCCCTCTCCCTCTCCCTCTACCTCTCCCTCTCTCCCTCTCCCACTCTCCCTCTCCCTCCCCCCACTCTCCCTCTCTATCTCTCACTCTCCCCTCTCCTTCTCACTCCCTCTCCTTCTATCTCTCCCTCTCCCTCTCCCTCTCTCCCTCTCCCTCTCCATCTCTCCCTCTC